>SMSR01016122.1:48246-123840 GCA_019453355.1 Ceratina japonica | reverse complement strand
TTTAATGTATCGTTTTCCACGCGATCATTGCAAAATAAACGTTTATTAATATGTATTCCTTCTTCATATTTTACCCATTGCAATATAATATTCAATAAACGTTTAAAATGATAATTTATGAATAACATATTTAATTCTTGCATTTATGAGTTATTAAAATTATATTGTTAGTTCTGTTAACGTCAATTAAAATATGTATGAAACGAGGGTATTTATCTCGTTTGTTCAGTGTTCTTGTAAAACGATGTATGCTAACGAAATTAACGTTCCTCTTCCTCGACGTAGAGAATCGAAATTCTCATCTAGTTTTTCGTAGTCCGATACATATTTGAGGGTCTACCGGAAAAACGCCTACAGGAAAAAACGAACATTCCACGAATTCTGTGTCGCTTAACCCAGAAACGAGCGTAGTCGTCGTCTCGCGTCGTGTCGTGTTGTCGGGAAAGTTGCTAGAAGGCGGCGATGTTTCATCCCTTGCGCGAGGATAATTCACGGAAAATAATGTAGCGAAGGTTTGACCCACATTCGTGTTCGGCAAAAGAGTTCACTCTCACGAAACGAGTTTAACCATTGGCTCCGCGGAATTTAGAACATGTACTATTTCACATGATCTTCGTGTTCTATAATTCTTTTAAGTATTATGCGTATTGAGAAATAACAATCTTCTTTTAAATTTGTATTATACTAGTATTTTATTGAGGATGATTCCTCAGAGTCTACATAAATGAAAATAACTGTTTAAAATGACTTTTCTTAAAAATGGATAAATGCCAATGTAACGGAGTTACGTTCGTGTATTTTAGAATTTCGGAAAATTCGCATTCAGGGAATTCATAGGTCTAGAGCATTCCAAAATTAGAACCAATCAATTTTAAACGAAAATGGAGACACGAGGAGGAGTAGGACACCCTCGAGGAGCAACTCGACCGTGTCCGTGTCCCAAGATTTTCTGCAAGCTTTGCTCAGCTCTCGTTCGTTCGCCGTTTTTTGTTTATTTATCTCTTTCGGACGCTTTTCTTTTGTTCTTTGGCTCCTTTCTTCAGTAGCCAAGCGGCGTCTCCGTAGAAAAGAACGAAAATCGTGGTGGGTGGCCCGCGTTGCCGAGAGTTATCTTACTGTCGATTGACAATGCAGTTTAAGTCTTCGGATAAACCCATACAATTTCCTTTTTATGAAATAAATAACAGTCAACGGATACTGTTTATACATAAGAATATTATATATAATTGCTTATATTAAAAATATCTAAAGACTTTCATTATATCATGTGACTTTTAATTTATATGATCAATTAAACTTTAACTTTTTGAAGAAACTTCCCCAATTTTCGCTAACGAGCAAAGCTGTCGTTTTCTTACGAGTTTCAAAAATTAATTTCGGATATTGGGGAAATCAAGTTCCGAGAGTTCACTCGGCATCGATGTCAAACTACGTTTAACACGTGATAAGTTTCTTCAAATCCTTCGTAACTACGCGAGGGTATCTGGCGAAAGGAAATGTTGGTCGAGGAGTTGTTTGTTAATGACTAGTTGTTAGTTAGAGTCATCGGGAAGTAGTCAGGCGTCTAGTTTGATTATTAGCGTCGGGAGCATTGAGAGTTTCCGGTTAACCGGCCAGTTTTATCGGTAAATCAAACTTCTAATGATCGGTTCGTCAATCAAACGTCCGAGTGCCGGCATGATAGTCGAGTGGCTTGGTACTTAGCAATTTGCGATCGAGTGGAATAAAATTCTTTCAGAACTGTGCAAATTAGTTTTAGCCATTCATCATATTTTAGGTGATTCATTGGCAACGTTTGTTTCGTCTCATACACAATTCAGTACGATAGAAGAATTTGGAGCAGTAAGGATGCAGTATACAAATTCTCGATTAGCCTACATTCTTATTTACGGGTTAATCGATCAATTCGAATCATTTATGAAACTTCGATATTTATATTGCATAGATATTCTGTGTTATAAATGTTAAACGTGCAACGAGAGCGGAATGAATTTCATCGACGCGCGGACGACCAGTTTCCAGTTATTCCTGTTCCATTAATTCCGGAATAAGAGCATTCGATGCGCGGCCAAAAATAGCTATTCTCTCGCAAGCTTTTATTCGCGCGACACATAGCGCGTTATTTCGTTATTGCTGATTATTACCGATGATACCGGTTGTTGCTAATATTTAATTCTCACGATATTTATGATCTACATGAGAATATCGCAACATGTAATCGTCATTGTAATCGAACACCATCGAACGCTTAATTAATCCTGAGAAATCTGTAATAAATAACAACGAGCTTCGCGTTGCGAATTAAGGAGTTTAAATTGCACTTCGAAAAAAGAAGCTACCACTGGAATATTTCATGAAAGAAAAATAGCAACGGCCTTGAATTTTTAATAATTTATTTTCATTTCCTGTATTTTTAATATGTATCCGGCTTTAGAGATTCTTGTTCATTTGCAGCAGAGATTTTTTTTAAATTAATTTCTCATATCCAATGTGAAGTGAATGCGTTAATTTTTCTATCGATGAATATGAATAATAATTGATTATTTAAAATTTTAGAACATACTAAATCGACTTCGAATTTTTCTCTGAAATATTTCGAGAAACATTTAAGCACATAATTGTCTTTTACAGGAGTTCTATTTCCGAAACGATACTCTAATGATAAGTGATTTTTTGGATTCCAACTGTTTGCGCCGTTTTTCATACAACTATGTTATACCCGTAAATGTGTTCTGCGTGCTGCGTTGGTCCCGCATTTTTATTCATTCAAGAAACACTTAATTTCACCGGGCGCTACACGAATTACACAAAAGTGGAGGTTCGTCCTAAAAAGCATAAAAGACCCACTGACACGCGACGAGACAATTCGCGTAAAAATTCAACTTGCACGTTCGCGAAATTCGCGTCTCTATTTTCCGACACAGTTAGAATTCATAATCATTATAATCTAAAAGTCCTCGTCGTTACAGTGTAATCATAAATCCACGGTATAAATTCTCACACCTTTAATACTTGTTAAATGTATAAAAAATGTAGTCCCTTTACAAAATGTAAAAACGCCAAGGAATGTAAAGTAAATTCATCTTTTTACCATTTTCTTCTAGTAAATACTACAACATTAATCGTAAATAACATAAATTACATACTTTACTACACTTGTTAGACAAATTTGTTCTGTAAGGTAAAATATTTTATAGAGACGATCCCTGAAAAGCAAATCAGTAAATCTTGATTTTCCCAAGCTTAAACGTTGAAGTGATCAACATTTGATATGCACAAACGAATATGCATTGCGTAAATTTGATTCAACTAACCAACTTTGACGAACATCAAAACGGATTCCACGCGAAGCCGCGGTGGCGGCGCGGCGGTTGNAAACACTTAATTTCACCGGGCGCTACACGAATTACACAAAAGTGGAGGTTCGTCCTAAAAAGCATAAAAGACCCACTGACACGCGACGAGACAATTCGCGTAAAAATTCAACTTGCACGTTCGCGAAATTCGCGTCTCTATTTTCCGACACAGTTAGAATTCATAATCATTATAATCTAAAAGTCCTCGTCGTTACAGTGTAATCATAAATCCACGGTATAAATTCTCACACCTTTAATACTTGTTAAATGTATAAAAAATGTAGTCCCTTTACAAAATGTAAAAACGCCAAGGAATGTAAAGTAAATTCATCTTTTTACCATTTTCTTCTAGTAAATACTACAACATTAATCGTAAATAACATAAATTACATACTTTACTACACTTGTTAGACAAATTTGTTCTGTAAGGTAAAATATTTTATAGAGACGATCCCTGAAAAGCAAATCAGTAAATCTTGATTTTCCCAAGCTTAAACGTTGAAGTGATCAACATTTGATATGCACAAACGAATATGCATTGCGTAAATTTGATTCAACTAACCAACTTTGACGAACATCAAAACGGATTCCACGCGAAGCCGCGGTGGCGGCGCGGCGGTTGGAAAGCATTCGACGAAAGGTACTTCCGGGGGAAAAAAGGAAAGTTCAGACTGTCGGTGGAGTGTTTCCGATGCTCGCGAGCGTTGCCCCTGGAATTATTTCATTCGGGTCGAGGAATAAGCGGCAAGAGGAATGAATCGAAATTACGGCCGGCGAAGCGTCGACTCGATGTCGCTTGCCAGCCCATCTGATCCTTCGTTTCGCTCGAATCCCGGATAAAATATAATGCGCGTAACGTAGGCGGAAAAATGGCCGAGCGAGAGGACGCGCAGATCCACGGTTTTCCGGTCTCAACTAATTTCTCCCTTTTCTTTTTTCCTTTCCGCCGCTCCTCTGTGGCCGCCGCGCCGACGAATTTTTCATCCTGTCAACCAGCTCGGTTCGGCTCGCGTGAAATCCGCTTAGAAAGAATCCTTTGTTCACCGGTCGGACTCGGGAAGAGGTTCGTTAACGTTCTTCATTTTTAGCGCGCGAGCGCACAAATTCTTTGCAAGGATTCAGGATCTGCCGTAGATTGAAAATAATTTCGGAATATTGAACAATTTTTGTTCCCCTAGAGTTTAATTTTTGAAAACACAATCTCTGGTTTGTTTGTTAATTCTCTCGAATCTACATTTTTTAACACTAATTTGCCGGATGTTGTGTGTATACCTATTTTGCCTGAAATGAATCAATTTAAATCAAACATCAAAGCTTAAAAAAAAATAAACTTTTATTTTAAAGAAACTTTATTCAAAACAATTTTTAAATATATATTCTGTTCTTAAAATACGTTCTCCGCAGAGTTTTTATGTTGCATTCAGCATTTCTTTTGTATGATGCTTGAACTTCGTGTCTTGAATAATGAGTCAAATTGATTCGCTCCAGCAGTCTAGTATTAATAGAGAAGTCAACACCTGTCAATCAGCTTCTAATTTATTTACACTAGAACGTCGCCCCGGTTTTCCGAAACGTCTTTTAACCTAATAAAAAATGAAGTACTCCTATGTATACGTACGCACTAAATATTTATACTGTGTGCTTAATGCTGATTACATCGTGGAACATTTTTGAAAACCTTATGAATAATACAATTGATCAATGTTAACACCTCTCGCAACTTTTAATCAAACGGTCGGAAAAAAAATTTCAAATAACCGCGATTCTACAGCGTCGACTTTAGAATTCACCTATGAATTCTACCGCGCACGAAAGTTCACACGATTTTTAAAACAACTCCAACTCGTTTTGAAAGTTCCGCGAAACGTAAGCCCCCACGGATTTCCCAAAATGATTTCATTCCGAGAAGAACAATTCAGCTCGCGACTATTCTAATTCAAACTCTGAAAACGTATTTTCGAGACTGATGAAAGATCACGAACTAAAGAACAAGGATACACTTCCACAGAAAATGTATGGCAATCACCATTTATTACAATTCGCTATCCAATAAAAATAAACTGTTTCGCAATTACAATTTATCAATTATAAGTGTTTTATTGGGTTGGCAACTAAGTGATTGTGGATTTTATATAAGAAATTCATCGACAAAACTCGCAATCATTTAGTTGCCAACCCAATAGAATAACCATTTTTTATTCATTAATGCTTTGTATTAAACGCTCTTATATTTATGAGAGAGACTGTATCTCTCTCTCTCTCTACAAGGAAACGTCGAAACAAGGACGTTCTCTTAAAGAATGTTCCTCGCAGAACCGTCAGTTTCAGCCGTCGCATCGGTTCAGTTAGTTAATTGTAAGAAGGGTCCGCGTACAGCTGATAAAAGAATAGTGAAGGTTGACGGGGGACAGGAAAATGCGGCAAAGAATCTGGCATTGGACTCCGTTCGTGTACTCCACGCTTATCACCTGACTCGGGAAAATAACGTGAAATCGGTGCTGTCTATACGAATTCGGCCGCTTCGATTTTCTATAACTATATCAGTGCCGCGGGCGGACTTCGCGAAAATTTCCCACGGGACGAATTCGACATTTATTGTAATTTTGCATCTTTATTGTTATCAAACCACAAATGCTCCGTAAATAGACCGAAAATTATTTATTCACTTTAACTCTGTTTCACTGTGATATCGAAGAAATAATTATGCATTCAGGAATTTAAAAATATGCGTAATATCATTCAACTTAACGTTTCTCTAATTAAATTTAAGTACAGCAGCATGTGTAAATTAGTCAATTCAATTAACGGACGCGTTATTAGTAAAAACCATAGAAAACAGGAATGAAAAAGGAAACTACGGGATAATATATATATATATTCCTTTCGCATGTCTATTAATTAAAATATCCATTAGTTGTGGTGACACCCGGTCTCGTTACTCGGTGCTTCATACCTCGAAAAATCCCGACGTGGTGCAGCACGATGCGGCGGCGTTGCTTGTCGAATTACACGAGACGCGGATGAAAACGCAATTTGTACGCAGGCCCGGGAACACCGTTGAAATATTCATTCGCTCGTTCCACATACATACGGATATATGAGAGAGAAGCGAAATAGGGTTTCACGGGAGACAATAATCGTTAATTAAAAGCGGTCTTAAAGAGTGGCTAACGAGCCGACTTCGGGCCATTCGGAAACGGGTAATGGACGACGATGGCCGCGATAATCGTGCGAGTGCGATGGTAAATACTCACTTTGTAAAGGACGGGGAAAAAAAGGTGCGGCGCGAATCGCCCGATGGAAACCGTTGCGGTCGTGAATGTACTAGAGTGATAACAGTTTCGAGTTACAATTTTCACCCCAGAGCAATTATTTCTATTGCGACTCGCTCCGTGATTTGTTTTTTGTTTACGTACGGAAAAAACCGGTTGGTTGCGATTGCAAGAGAACTGCGATTGAAGCTATTATTGATTGAAAAGGATAAAAGCGCATTAAAAAAGAAACATCTGAATTAATGTATATGGTATTGTGGGATTTATCTTCGAATAATTATTTCTGGCTTAAAGGAGGGTCGTTATCGAGAAAATTGTAATATTTATTTAGCTTTTTAAAATATGTATATCAACTTGATGCCAGCAAAAAAAAGAAAGAAAATCAGAACTCTGTGACGTATGAATAATTCAAGGGACTGTAAATCCCCACATGTGGCGCTGTCATAAAATTCCAACCTTCCATCACACGGAAAAAAGAATAATCCTCGCCGCGGTATTGTGATATGACTAAAACCTCTTCCAAATGTCAAACGACACGGGCGCAACTTTCGATATTCAGAATAATTTCAAATTCCATGACGCCATAATAATATCTCTTTCATCGTGAAAAGAATATTTTTCCAGACGGATCGCGAGAAAATTAAAATGTTTCAAGCGCAATTTGACGTATCTAGGACAACGACGCGGCGTGACACGATCTATTGTCTCCGCGACGAAGGCGGAGGAAGCAATTATTCGTTTACGATTTAACCAAAGCACCGCGGCAGTGTTCGTGGACGGTGATCCGCGCTCTAACGAATTAGGATCAAGGCAGTAAAATCCCCGTGACACGGGCAGTCGCGCATCCGTGCTAGGTACAGCCATCAAGGCCCGTTATTACTGACACTGGCCGCGATTAAACGCCGACTTCATTTCGGGATGATATAAAGTCGGATGTTGGCGAAACCGCGTTTCACCTTTTACGAGCTACGAAAATCCCCGGGCATTTTGTCCGCGGGGCTGCTGTTCTGATTGTGAATCACGGTTTACCTTTTTCCGAATTCGTGCACCGTGAAGAATAAATTCCGCGAAGCATTTTGATTATGTTCGACCAAAACCAGGCCGAAGCTTAGCTCGAGTTATATTTGGAATTACGATCCGTACTAAGTACTAATAAATAGTTTATTTTTTATTATCCGTCGATTAAACGAATAATATTTATGTTCAGCACCATTCATTTTTCTTCGTTTTCTTTTGTGGTCTTTTTTCGTCAGCATTCTTTCTCGGATGAACATTATATTCTGGTTCGGATCAAGGACGTAACAATGCCGCTCATTGTTTCTTCCTCGGTTTTTTTCATCAGTTTTGCGACCAACGTTCCCGTTGTTCTTTTTTGCCCGATGAAACAAGGCTGTTTTTGCAACGTTGCGTTGCTTGCCGTACGAAATGGAACTCGAAAACGGATGAGAAACACCACCGGGCGCTGTTGTGCGATCGTCAACATCGTGCCGTAGCGTTGGTTATTTTTCGGATCATACATTTTTTAGCTCTCCTCGGTTCTTTTTGAAGGAAAAATGTTCGGCCGAATCGACAAAATACGAGGAGTTCAATTGCTTGGTTTTAAAATTTTAAATGCTTTTAGGAAGTCAATCCGTTTTGATTGCGTCTGGTTATAACGAAAGTGGGTTAATTAAAAGCAGATAAGAAAATTGATATTTCACATAGACCGCGTGTCGTAATTACAAAATCGATTAGAAATTATCTGGTCACAATTTTAACGAATCCACAAATTCCCACTATTTCGTAATTATAGGAGTGTAAACGTTTAACCTGGAAATTAATGGACACGTGCGAAATATCTAAATTCTCGAATAAAAACGTGTCCACCGTCTTATTTCAGTTCTCACGGGATGCCATACGCAAATATAAAAAACAAAAAGAGGAGGGAATTCTCCCTGCTCGATCCGTGGCTCTGCAAATTCACCGCAAAACTCTAGTGCTGGCTATGAATAATTACTCGAAATTACACTCGCGTCCCTTTTTTACCATCGCGTCGCGGAGCGATTAAAGTACGGGAACGTAGCGTGACATAATTACGNGCGTCTGGTTATAACGAAAGTGGGTTAATTAAAAGCAGATAAGAAAATTGATATTTCACATAGACCGCGTGTCGTAATTACAAAATCGATTAGAAATTATCTGGTCACAATTTTAACGAATCCACAAATTCCCACTATTTCGTAATTATAGGAGTGTAAACGTTTAACCTGGAAATTAATGGACACGTGCGAAATATCTAAATTCTCGAATAAAAACGTGTCCACCGTCTTATTTCAGTTCTCACGGGATGCCATACGCAAATATAAAAAACAAAAAGAGGAGGGAATTCTACCTGCTCGATCCGTGGCTCTGCAAATTCACCGCAAAACTCTAGTGCTGGCTATGAATAATTACTCGAAATTACACTCGCGTCCCTTTTTTACCCTCGCGTCGCGGAGCGATTAAAGTACGGGAACGTAGCGTGACATAATTACGTGAATTTCCATTCTATCAAACTTTCTCTGCGCCGATAACGAAGGTATACTATAAACCTTGTCACGGTCGAGCGACACCGTCTCCATCGATGGTATCGTCCCAAGCATCGATCAACGAGACGAATGGGCGAAAAAACTGATAAGAAAAAAGATACGAGCGGGATAACCAAAGGCGGAGGACGAAAATCCGTATAGAATTATTCTCCCCTTCAGTAATGAGCCTTGTAATTAGCTGCAACCGCAAATTGCACACGCTTNCCGAATAAAAACGTGTCCACCGTCTTATTTCAGTTCTCACGGGATGCCATACGCAAATATAAAAAACAAAAAGAGGAGGGAATTCTACCTGCTCGATCCGTGGCTCTGCAAATTCACCGCAAAACTCTAGTGCTGGCTATGAATAATTACTCGAAATTACACTCGCGTCCCTTTTTTACCCTCGCGTCGCGGAGCGATTAAAGTACGGGAACGTAGCGTGACATAATTACGTGAATTTCCATTCTATCAAACTTTCTCTGCGCCGATAACGAAGGTATACTATAAACCTTGTCACGGCCGAGCGACACCGTCTCCATCGATGGTATCGTCCCAAGCATCGATCAACGAGACGAATGGGCGAAAAAACTGATAAGAAAAAAGATACGAGCGGGATAACCAAAGGCGGAGGACGAAAATCCGTATAGAATTATTCTCCCCTTCAGTAATGAGCCTTGTAATTAGCTGCAACCGCAAATTGCACCCGCTTCCGTCTCGCCCTGTTGCTAGCCACTTTAAACTCACTCAGTATCAAAAAAATCTAAAAGAAATACCCAGTAAAAATGCATGAACTACTTTCAATTCACTTTCTTAACTCCTCGTGGTGAACACAATATTACGCAGGAGCGTATGTAACATTGTTTCTTTTTTGAGTTTAAATCTATCATACTTTTATCTTATCGTCTAGTGTTAGCAATCAAATTGAGAATGAAATAATTTGGGATATATCGGCAAGATTTGCAATTTCATTAGTCACCGTATAACATTATTAATTAGTAGTAATTGGCAATTACGATATTGATTGATTGTGTACAATAAAACTTGAAGTAAGGTTATTACAATACATAATGAAATTGGACGGCAATTAAACAAACGGAACAATACGTAATAAGAACGAGATTTTTCCATTTCTTTAGTAGAAGAAAGCAGAGCCAATATCAAGACCATCGTACTTTATGAGCAAAATATTCATCACTCTATACAACTGTTATAAATCGTAGGCTTATTATTTTTGACAAATTAAAAATGATCGTCGCCAGTGACGGTACTATAATTCCAAATTTCCCCCCTGTTTTTACGACACTTTACTTTTCGCGGCGGTCAAAAAATTTCGCGTGAGATATAGCCAACGCCACGCTCGTTATCGAGACCAAAAACGCGTGCATTGTAAAAACCGCAGCGGATCGATAAGAGATTACAGGTTGGTAACGGAACGTGCGAGTAAAATGTGAACGAGGCTGCGTACCTGCTGCGGCGACCAAAGAGATTATTATTGATCCGGGAATCGATGTCCGGTAGCTGGAAAATTACCGTGAATATTATCTGCGATAGGAGGGCGCGTTGGTTTCGTACAAAGGGCCTCAATTTTCCGAGGAAATGATGAAGAAACGATAACATAGTGGGGGTTAAGAAAAATATATTTTCAATGGAGAGAAGTGCACATAGGATCCTCCTATACTCTCTTATTTGGATTCAAGCTACCCTTTCTTGATAGAAAAAAAATATAGTGAGAAGAATATGCTTTGTTACATCGAATATAAAATACAAATTTCTTTATGACGTTCAAAAACTGTTAGTAGTCAATCAATCAATTTTTCGTTATTTAGACACAATAAAAATATAAATCCAATAGTTTTGAAAAGAAATGTGGAAAACATCTGTAAGGAATTTAGTAAGTCTGAATGAATTGAATGATCTGGTTTCTCTCTCAAGAGAAAATTTAGAGCAGTAGTAATTTGGGAACGAGGAGAAGAATTATTGAGACGGAGGCAATAAAGTTGTCCCCTAAATCAACGACGAAGAGCTCGCAAACACAGTTTCAGTCTTTCATTGGAAGATTGATCGATTATTAAGGTTTCTAGCTACATTTAGCACGCGTTCATTGTTAAGGGGTTCGTGATACCTTTCGGGGTTCTAAGTTGCCTCGAGGGAAACTGGATAAGAGGCGAGTTATTGCTCTTTAAGAGACGGTACATTATGCCTCGCGAGTTTCCGTTTAACGAGGCAGCGAATTTCGCGGTTTATGTTATCTAGAGCTCTAGACTTTTATAATGAATGGGACCTTGTTGATGGGAGGCTGTTAGCGAAGATTGTCCAAAGTTTTCCACACAGGATTTCTATTAATTATGAAAATTTCCGTAATGATACAAAGAGAAACTTTGATTTTACTTAACAATCGTATCTTTAACGCGATACCAATATTAAAAGAATGAAAACCTTTTCATAAATTACTGAGGAAAATGCAAATTAATAGGATTGCATCGATTATCTCGCACAATTGAATCATGTGTATCTAATATAAACTAATAAATGGATCGGCTTATTATTGTGCAAACGTAAAACGACGCCTTAAAAGGATTGTCAGAAATATAAAAAATTATGAAAAGTCGTAAGGCAAAAAGGACGATGGATTCACGTTCTGGAGAAGACGCGGCGCAGTCGGAAAGAAGGCGACGAGCGGACATTTTTCTCGGTACAAAAAGCCGGAAAAAAGCAGGAAACATGAGAGGAAGGACGAAGTCTCCAAAGAAAAGTCCACGTCGATTTATCGAATATACAGCCGCGGTTGCGGAAATTTGCCCGCGCTTTATGAAGACATTTTTTAACTTCCCGCTGAAATTGCGTCTCTCCCTTGGAAACGATATGTGAATCACAAAAGGACCTGTACAATAAATATGACGGTATACGGATGTACACCTGCACAAAATGAAACTGTGGATATCTTTAGAAAATCAAATGTGAAATACATATAAGAAAATTTGGCTCAGACAAATTATCCCACAATTAAATTTAAGAAAATATCTAGAAAATCCTTTGGCTTATTTTTGCTATATATTTTCAAACCGAAATTAACATCCGGCGAAATGATGGAACGGGTACTTCCGGGTTTTTTTCAATTGCCTTATGTTGACGTTTAGATAAATGAGACAAACAAGCACGTCCGCAGGGAGGTAAATCTTTCACGTACATATGTACATACATACATATATACGTACGTGAAAAACAAAAATCACTTTGAAACGGAACAACGAAAATACTACAGCTCAAGCGAGCGGGTCGAAGCGAGATTTGCGTACGAAAATTGACGTGTTTCCGGGATTTACGTAAATCCCATGGATGGCCTGTAAGGAAAAAGCTCTGCTAAAAAGTATTACGTACCAGTTCGTTCTAAATCCACAATTATTAAAGAGAGCCTCTCCTCTATTAAATATTTATTTAAATACACAACTGACTGAATATCCTATTTCAGTTTTGCAGTAAAATAATACATCATTCTTTTTAATTTTATATAGAAGATTTTTCACGGATTATTGTAAAAAATATAAATAAACGTCTTGTTATTTTTTTTATTAATCAAATAATTTTTTCGTAAATTATATTAATATTATTTGATCCCGTAATTGATGTTCTCTTTGATTTCGCAAGAGAGCAAGAGAATTCACGTCACAGGAATATTCCGCTGTTACCTCAAAGGTGAAGGTAGATTTCCTCTTTAAGACCATCGTGGAACGTCGCTCAGCCGATTAGCGTGGCGGAAAGCCACCGAAAGAAAGGTACGGCAAGGCAAGATATAGGGCATGCAAGAATACCTTAGTTCGATGCAAAAGAAATACACACAGACAAGCGGACGGGAATAAAGGGTGAACACAGTGAAACCCGAGACTCTCCGGTATAGCGATCGAACCTTTGGCCTCCATGAATTTTCGTGAAAGCCTTGAATTGCCCCGAGACGCGGATGAAAGGCTACGCCATACTATTCGAATCGTCTCGTCTCTTCTTCTGTTCCCGCCGCCCTTCTATTCGCGCGAGTTCGCCCTCTTGCTCGCTTGTCTGACTGCGAAATGCTCGCTAAGGAGAAAAGTGGTAAGTGTTACGAGCGGAGACGGCGAATTTCTGCTCGAGATGCTCCTCGAGGATCCAGTTTCAAGACCAAAAAACGCTGGACCTCCTTTGAACGTCTCGGAAAGAAGCCGTGGTTCAAGTAACAAAACCTTTACTGTTAGGAAATTGTGCTCGAAGTTTAGCTGCAAAGGTGAAATCTGGCTGCCTCCAAATGAACAGTAAAACACATTACTGTAATTACTATTACAAAACGCACTCCATAAGGAAATCTCCTTTAGCAATTTCTCTCCGTAACCAGATAAAAACCAAATACTTCCAAATTACAAAAAGGTAGCCGACTGCATTATTAAAATGGAACGAGGGCAGAATCAGTTTACAGTGACATCGTAAGCCTTTATCGTTCCCTGACTTTAATAATAAAAAGCGGAAAAACTACGGACAACCAGGTTTCCCCTTTTACGGAAATAGTCGGGATATTAGTGGAAGAAACGCGTTCTCGATTCGAGTCGCGGTACAACCTAGATTCGTACAATTTGTTACTCGGTCAATTTAACGTCACGCCCTTACATGCAAAACTCGAAGTTAGAAGAGCTCGCGATGTACTCGCGTTGCTTTCGCATCGTACTCTCTGATTACGCGCTCAACGGTAAGCACTTGCGTTTCGCGTTCGAGTTAAACCGGGACGAGTCGGCTCCTTCGGTGACGCTCCATTGCGATTGTACAACGTCTTCCCGTTTGTTATTTCACGTTCTTCACCGCGAACTGTCTGAAACGTTCGTAGATCCCTTGAATTACTATCTACCGAAGGTTCCTTGAGACACACGCTGGCTTAAATGAATTAGCCGCCTTGCAAGTCAAAATTTTCTGCGCTATTATCGTTGCGGTTGATGTAGCTTCAATGGTAATTAGGCTAAAGAGTGAGTATAGTATCATATTAGTTTATACAATGTCATATTATTCAGAAATTGTTCAAGAATTTGAATTATGTTGTTATTAAATTATCTGAGCAATCTTAAAGTATATTTTTTCGAGTATTATATAAAAAAGTATTCATCCTGTTAGACGGATATTATACCTTCCTCGTAATCTTAGTTATATATTTGATCCAAGGGGTTTAATTAAATTTCTTGTACCGTAGTTATCAATAATCTCTATGGCAAGTCGTACGCCAATCACTGTTAACCTCCACAACAGTTAACGCGTAATTAGATCAAAACGGATTAGATTATCAAATTGGATTAGTGGATCAGATTGATTGGATCAGCAAATTATAGCATCAGTGAATCTTGTGATATCATCCTACAATCAATAGGTACGTTGAAAGTCATTATTATTGAAATAATAAAGCGTACTTCATTATATATACATATGTATATATAAAAGTGAACATGCTAAATGGTTGTAGTATAAAAAATTGAAATAATATTTAAAGTCGAGGACTGCTATGTCAAAGGAACGTTTTATTAATATTTCTTTGCGTCTTAAGAGGCATCAAACGGGTACTGAAGGTTATTAAATGAAAATATAGAAATTCGAGGCATTTTTTTAGAGAATGAAAAGGATTGCCCACAGTTTTTCTGAGTAGTAGACCGATTTGAATGTGTAATATTGCGAAGCTCTTCAAGAAGACAGCTTGTCTGAAGAGGGAAAAATTAATTTGCGAGCCGAAATTAAATCTGACCAGGACTAAACAGTTCACAAAAATTGCAATTTCCTTTGAGGTGTTTCATTAAAAAAAATTGCTCAAAATGAAGACGACTTCATTTCAATGTTTCACTTTAATTTAGCTTCAACCTGTGCGAAATATTGTACAAAATACCAACGCTGACGAACATCTTTTGTTTATTTTTCATTTGTTGAACTTCCGGGTTTCGAAAATTCTTCATATTCCTCTCTTCAGTCTTTTTTCGCTCATAATTATTAGTTCAAACACGACTGATCAACAAAGTAATAAATGATTTGCATTTGAAAGGTACACAATTAAAATTAATGTATTCATACCGGTGCCATAACAATTTATCTACGTCTCGATACATAATATATGCATATTGCATGCTGCTGAAAAAATGTTTGCTGGCACAAGAGCAATAGGAATATAAATTTTCGCAACGATTGTTTACAATAGTTTTAGCAGACGCGCCGCAGCCACCGGTCGCAGCTTTACTCATTCCTTTTTTTGTCGCTTGGAAAAACGTTCGTCGCAGATCCGCTGTATTTCTTCCGGCAGTTGCCCGATATTGGACTCTCCGCCTCTGCGAAATATGGGAATCCACTTAAGTAAATTTCCGCATATTTTATGCAAAGTGTTATCGACGTAGTCCCACAATTCAGGGATCTTGCGTTCGAGCTAGCTCTCGCTCGTGATGTGCTCGTTACATCTGCGTGAAGTTTTCCGGTTCCCATCTCCCATCTTTTTTCTCATTTCCCTCTTGCCGTTGTCGTATATAAATTCACACTTGTTCGCGTCCTCACAACGTCTCGTTTCGCGCCTCCCTATTTTCATACAATATTCAATCTCCCGTAATTGTCGGCAAGAAATAAATTGCCTCGGAGACGCATCCGGGGAAATCGAAGTGTGTATATCATACTGTATGATTGTATTACCTGTATTATTATTTTTGCGCGTTTTCCTGTAGGCAGTGTCAATATTATATTTCTGCAAAAATGAATGAAACTCAATATTGATTTTGTATACAATTCTATGTTCTATACATATAATAAATGACAATTTCAGAGTCTATCTAGAAATGGTATAAAATAAACTGGTCAAAACAATGGCCTAACATTTGTAAAGAAAAGACACAAATATCATAAGAAATTTTAAAGAACTGGAACTTTTGTATTATAAATTATATGGATTTTCGAACGCATCTTTAATTCATAGGGTCTCAACTTCATGTAGTGCACCTAGCCATAGGTAGATAATATTATATATATTCTCTGATTTATTCTCCATTTACAATATATAATATAACGAACTACAAATTCTCCACTGATTTTTTCACGGTTCATATTCGTTCCCGTTATTCGAACCCCGTGTGTGGTGACTCATTAAGATAAATAACGGGAATGGAAAACTGCAGCTTGAATGAACAATGCAATCCCAGGAGGACGTGCAGTTTTGCTGCGATGCGTAGTTGGTGCTCTCCTACCGATTCCCGTTTCCGCGTGAAACGACGCGAAGGGGTTGCATTCGAGGGACGCTTTCTGAACGACGCGACGTCTCGCAGGGTGCTCGGCCGTAGAATTGCATTTTGTCGTTTAGCGCAAGCGCTCGTAAAATCGCGCGCTTCTTTACGAGCACGGCATCTGTAACGTTTCGCCGGGTGTTCCCTTCTCCTCCTTCTTTCCGCGCTTCGCTTTCTTTTATCCGCGTCATTTTCGCTCGCCTGTTTTTCCTTCCCATTTATTTNGCCTATTTTCATACAATATTCAATCTCCTGTAATTGTCGGCAAAAAATAAATTGCCTCGGAGACGCATCCGGGGAAATCGAAGTGTGTATATCATACTGTATGATTGTATTACCTGTATTATTATTTTTCCGCGTTTTGCTGTAGGCAGTGTCAATATTATATTTCTGCAAAAATGAATTAAACTCAATATTGATTTTGTATACAATTCTATGTTCTATACATATAATAAATGACAATTTCAGAGTCTATCTAGAAATAGTATAAAATAAACTGGTCAAAACAAAGGCCTAACATTTGTAAAGAAAAGACACAAATATCATAAGAAATTTTAAAGAACTGGAACTTTTGTATTATAAATTATATGGATTTTCGAACGCATCTTTAATTCATAGGGTCTCAACTTCATGTAGTGCACCTAGCCATAGGTAGATAATATTATATATATTCTCTGATTTATTCTCCATTTACAATATATAATATAACGAACTACAAATTCTCCACTGATTTTTTCACGGTTCATATTCGTTCCCGTTATTCGAACCCCGTGTGTGGTGACTCATTAAGATAAATAACGGGAATGGAAAACTGCAGCTTGAATGAACAATGCAATCCCAGGAGGACGTGCAGTTTTGCTGCGATGCGTAGTTGGTGCTCTCCTACCGATTCCCGTTTCCGCGTGAAACGACGCGAAGGGGTTGCATTCGAGGGACGCTTTCTGAACGACGCGACGTCTCGCAGGGTGCTCGGCCGTAGAATTGCATTTTGTCGTTTAGCGCAAGCGCTCGTAAAATCGCGCGCTTCTTTACGAGCACGGCATCTGTAACGTTTCGCCGGGTGTTCCCTTCTCCTCCTTCTTTCCGCGCTTCGCTTTCTTTTATCCGCGTCATTTTCGCTCGCCTGTTTTTCCTTCCCATTTATTTCTACAGACACCGAGGACAGTCCATAACGCGGCTGCAATCTTAGACCCGGCACAAGGAAAAACGGGGTTAACGAGATCAACGCGACTGCGAGCCGTTATGCTGCGCGACGCGAACACTCCCGCGCCCCGGGGTTTTACGTTTCGGCACTGAATGCTAATATCGTTATCCGTTGAAAATTAGCCCCGCTGGCGGCCGACAACCGTGAAGCGTGAGGCTTTTAAATCGCTTTTGATCGAGCTCGCTCGGATAGATTTTCTTTGGGGATGAGCCACGAGTCCGGGGGATGAGATTCGTTTGGAAGATCATCTCGTACAGCTTGTGGCTCAGCCAGGGTTTGTAGCTTCTTAAGAAAAGATATAGGAGGTCGTACGCCTCTTTTACTTTCTTTCCTGATCTCAATCTCACAGATGAAATGTGCCTCGTTTACTTCAAAGAAGAGTAGCAGCTAAAAAAATAAGGGTTTGTAATACAATTAACGGAATAAGTATACGTAAAAACAATAGAATGAAGTAAATAATCTAAGTACGATAAAGCAGATAATTATAAAACTGTCTATATTATACTATCTTTAAGGGATAATGTTCAAATACTATAAAGTTCAGTCAGGATTGCTTCTATTAAAAACTCTTCAATAGCGAGTTATGAGGACTTTAATTAATGTCGTAAAGTTCAGTTCATTCGCATTGCCACCATTGTGATGGCAATGACGTTTCCCGTTTATGGTGATTCGAACTGGAAATGATGTTCTACGTTTCCAAGGGCAGGCTCGCGCGTTCGATAACTAGTGCAGATAACGATGCCTAGCCGGAGAGAGATTACGAGAAGGAAGCTTAACGGGACATCGGTAGTAAAACGAATTCGATGCTGAAACAAGGAAGTTGGTCTCTCTGTTGGTTCGTTCGGGCACCTCGGAGACCCCGATTTTATTGCGTTCCCGGTGGCGTTACGAGCTATTGTTAGTCTGCAGTCAAGGATTTCACGAACACGATTTATCCGACCGGTTTAACTTTTATTACAGTGAAAATATCTACTGCGTAACATGACAGCGAGCATTAATCCTTTTACTGACTTACTTATTTCACGGTGAATGTGGTTGCACGTGTCGTTTAGTACTCGTTACTTTTGAGCTTACGCACAAAATATTGAAATAACATTTAACTGGGTAAGATATTTCGACGATTATTTAAATGTGCCTCGTGTATGCCTGCGGCTAATCCGCTGTTTTATAAGTTGAATCTAAACTTTCATGTGCGAGTATTATTTCGTGCATAATTTAAAATCGAGATATTTATGCGAGGATTGCAGCAGAGAAATCTCAGTAGAATAGACGTTAATATAAATTTACTTTACCCCCGAGATAACATGTTTACGGATGTTATTACGAAGGAAGAGAGACGAGTATAGGAGTAAAGTAGCCGAGAACTGTTATGATTAGCATGTGAATAGCAGTATAAAACTAAGCCGCACACAGAAATAATAAAATTGAAACTATAGTGATAATTTAAGGAAAGTTATTAGTAATAAATGATACTCTTTATTAAAAATTATTTGTTGAAACGTACATATGCACGTATGGCATTACATCAATCTGATAACTATTCGATTTGTATTTTAAACATCGATGTTAAATGATTTTATGATGTTAGGTTAAATGATTTTATTATTTCTACGAATTCCACAAATCCTATTTATTACATATTTGAAGCATTATAATATCTGGCTGGAATTGTTATTACATTTCGATGCCTGTCAGTCGTATCGGATATTGATACGCACTACTTGAATTCATGTGTCATGCATCAGAACAAAATTATTGAATACTGAAATTATTTCGAACGATATTCATGACAGGCGAAATGTTATAGTAGTAATAAATGGATTTACGTATTACGCGATTGCACGTTATTTCATTTATAGAATTTAATGCATTTTTGATGCTTCAATGTTGTTCTGCGTTTGACACGTGCAAAATCGAAAAACGAAAGGGGATTATTGGCGCGCTGTATAAGTTCTGTAATTGAAATTTTCAAAGAAAAGTTTAATAAAACCTCGTCGCTTCGCCCCCTGCCATTAGTTCATTGATATGCCTCGGCAACGGAGTTTCGGAATTAATTTTCGGTCGTATGTCTCCTCGCGCTACAGGGTATGCAAACACGTTCCGTTACGTAATTTGAGGGCCGTTTAATTCGCCGGTTGCTTGTCGTGTTCCTAATACAAAGTAACAGGCTGCGTCAGTAGATCCGCTACGAAGTACCTTCGTCGAGTCTTCTTGTCGGAGGTCATCTCACCGGGTCCCGCAAGATGGAAAAACTTAGATTACTGCATTTATCTTCTGCTGTTCCCGGTCTCCTGTACTCCATCCTTCAGGCGCTCGCGTTTCGTCTCCAACTCGCATTCACAATCCGCGTCCTCGCCGATTTTACGAGCTCCTTCCGGTTCATCTCTTTTGTACTTTTTCTTATTTCGTCCGCGTCAAATATTGTCCCTGATCGTTCTCTCCTTTCCCTCGGTTCAAAGTGCCCTTCCGTTCTACGATCGCTCGTATTTCTTTACCAAAACTTCCCTTTCGGTTTGCGAGAATCCTTTTCTCCCTATTATAATTTTGACGGGTCAGCAGCGTGACTGACTCATACATATAGTAACAGAAGAATTTTTTAAATTATTTTCTTCAAATATGAAAAAACTGTTCCTTTGTTCTCACTGATTTGAAAAAGCTTTTATAATGCCTCATATGTATATCATTGTACACCAGGTATACAAGTTGTTTCTTTTTGCTTTCAATTTCCTTTTTCCTAACGTTCACATTTCCGTTCCCTAGCATCCTTCTGTGCTCTTGCCAAATTCCGCCTCTCTGCATATTTCCTTTTCATTACTCTCGTCGATATGTACATATGTATATACCTCCGCGTATACACGATAATATTGTCCCTCACTTTCGTGTTTCCTTACCTCAGCTTTGATCTGTGAAATTTCCTATTACATACCTGTGTTCACGAGTTGATACGGTTATGATATATACATATGTATATACACATATATTCTCGAACAGCCGAATATTTGCATATTAATCTTTTTATTTAAAAATTATATTTCGACTCTTTCCTAATGAGATCGTTACGAAATGAAAAATGATTCGACTACTTTATCAGAAGCCCATACGTCTTTCATGTGTCTTCTACCTGTTTTAAAAGTTCCACTTTTCCCTCCCTACTGTCTTCGTTCTCCTACATTTGTTCCGTCTCTTTTCTTTTTATCTCGCAGCCAGCCAGCGAATAAAAGGAAGTTTCGAGGACGCCGAGGAGATTCTTCGATTTAGCCTTCTTTCACGTTCGTCGGGATTTCTCTGGCTCCTTTCGACTATCCCCTTTCGCCGCAGATTTACAACGGCCAAGTACGTACTTCAGTGCCGTAATTCCGAAAAAAGTTTTCTTCACGCAGTGCCGCTGAGCCGGTTTAGACGCCTACAAAAAGGACACCGATATCCCGCCAATGCTCAGGAATACCATGCTTTAAATTATTCCCCATCAACGACGCACCTTCCGCTAGCTAGAATTTAAAATTATTTTAAGCATAGTAACCTAGTCTCGTTTATAGTCATTAATGTTCAGTTCATTTATAGTCGTTCCAAGTTAAAATTCCTTGAAAAATTCAGTTCGAACTTTCGTGGGAAGCTCGGTCGATATAAATAATTTTACTAACATCCAATCCAATGGTCTTGGAATACTTTATCTGGCAGAGTTCCGTATTTAAGTTTCAAAATTTAATTAAACTGAAATGGCTGACCCGTTGAAAAAAAGGCAGGAAGTAATAATGACATTAAAAAAGGAAGGAAAAGAGCGTTGGTTGATTTAATTTCAACCGTCGCATAATTAAAATGGCAGAGATAATATTTGAACATAGAGAACTTCCATAACGAAACGTGAATAAAAGAATACTGACATCGCGAATGGAGAACGTGGAATTAACATTAACATGATTGGTGTACCAGAGTTTTTATTTCATAACATTCTGCGTATCATTGATTTTATTATGTAAATCGAAGTACAATTATATTGTACGAACTGTAATTAGAAATTAATAAGGCTTCAAGGATCCGTTCAAGCTCTTTGAATTTCTGGCTGATAATCGCAAACGCAGCAATTTGGTTCGAATATCTTTTGATTAGGTGAATTAGCAGAATCGAGAATGGGGTGCACTCTGATTTGAACGAGTTGAGAACGGTGGGAAACGTGTCTTATCTGATTACGAGGGCGTCGTGTTTCGGGGCAATCGAACTCCTTAACTAGCTGTCTCTGTGATACAATCTTCGACCCAAATTGTGAAATTCGCACGCTGATGAAACCAGAATCTCTGTTGAAAAGTGTAAAATGTAAAAAAGCTCATTTTTTGTCTTTCGAGTGGTTTTCGTAAACCGTAAATGTGACATCTCTAAACGCATGTAATCTACACTTATTTGTGGCAATGTACCACGTTCGCCACTGAAAAGTCATTTTTGTTAAATTGTCGGTCTTGGAATATCATTCTAAACAATTTCACCCACAGAAATCTGAATAACTTGAAACACGGCATTGCGTTCACCAGGTTTGCCGGATCATCCGCTACCGCATGTCATTGTTGTCGTTCCTTGAATAGTTTCCCCAGAGAAGAATGCTCCCCTTTGAGAGAAATATCGGAAGCATTCTTCGGAACTCTGAATGACTTCAGTTTTCTGTAGTCTCATACTGAGGCAACATTAAAGTTCGCAATAGATTGCATCGATGACTAGCGGATAAATTCGCGTGACCCTGTTAAGATCAATAAACGAAAACGTAGCTGACCATTTTTTAATATATTCCATCGGGGAGGAGTGTCGATTCGGTTAGGATAACGATGTGCGATCAAATTTTTCCAGCGTCGTTTCTAGGCAAATCGAACATTTCGGTGAACGCGAACGAGCTTATGGACGATTCCGTTCGCGTTCAAGAATCCGAGAATTTATTGACGGGAAACAAGGGGAGAGAGAGAAGTGTCCTTCTTTAAAAGACCGTTCCGGATATAATCCAGGGGCCATTACGATTCTTAAATCGCGACTCGGCGTCGCGAATACGCCGCGGAAGATGTTATACGTCGGCCTTTAACGGTGCAATTTACCAGAATGTTACGCGAATCCTAGGGAAAAGAGATCGGAGATAGGAAAACCGACGGCGAAGAAACGAGAAATCGTGTTCCACATTTTCCAATCGAACTCGATAGAAGAAAGTTGGTCCCATTTGGAATAACGATGCGACGCGCTGCTTGGTAAACCTCGAACAAAATCACTAGTAACAGAGCCCCGTTGTGTACGTGTAAATATTGTCCTTCATGTTTGAGGAGCAACTCCTACTGTTTTTTTATTTATTTAACACGAAGAGTTTCTTTGGCAATTAATATTATACGATACAAAGTAAAAATCGTAATAACTTTAGCTGTGTGTAAGATTTTTATATTTTAGTTTTGTATACATGCTTAATGATGTTATAATTATATTATTAGTATATTATATATTGAAGTTTCTAGTTAAATGTTACCGCAAAATTTCGTAATTTCAATAGAGTTATGGCGGTTGTGATACATCATCGTTAAAAAATGCACTGTTTTAAAAGTAGGGTAAAGTCGGTAGACACTTTTCAGCTTGTTATTACAGTAAGGTAATTTACATCCTTTAAATGAGAAATAAGTTGACATGCTAAGTATTTACTAACGTTGGCTAGCCAACAATCTCCCTGTTCCAGTTAACTTATCTCACGAAGTTCACTTTGTTCGAAGTTTTAACCGATACCTTTTGCGCTGTCACGTATCGGTGCAACTAGTTAACTATCGTTGGTATTAAAATTTCTAAGACAAAATGATAGTTCTGGGGCGTCGTTAATTAATTAAGTTACGAATTTTGTGAACGGATTTAGAAAACGATTATGAGTGGTAATAGAATATTATCAGACATTTAAAGTTGTTTATTACATACTAGAAAAAGTTTTTCGTACTAAGAAAATTATACTTTTAAAACTTTAATAAATGTGTAATGATTGCATTCACCTCGGAGTTAAATCAGACGCAAATATATCGATTATCTTCATTATTCGCATTATGAGGGTTTCGAAAACCATTTCGTCGACCACTTAAAAAGGGATCGTCGTCTCCTGGGGGGACTATAATCTAGACTCTAGATTCTAGAGCTTCGGAAATAATCGATATAAAAACGGACAAGTAGCAGCACTCGATGCATTCAACAAGGAACCACGTCATCCGTTTGCAGACGTTTTCCGGGGTGGAACGATTGAAGCACGGGGTAATGAAAACAGATTTTCGCTCTTCTCTGCTATATGAAATCGAGAGATCGTTTCTGCTCAACGATTCGCTCGAGTGGTTTGCACGGGGAAGAAAGCGGTCGTGAATTGTCGGGGAAGAGATACTCGAATCAAACGGGTTGCTAAAAATTCTGATTAAAATTTCCGCAACGATTGTCGAGCAAGAATACGAAGTGGGACGGCATATAATTTCATCAATTGAATAAATGTTGCGAGACGGTATCGGCTTCTGTATCAAGCGCGAAAAGGTAACGAGTTATAATTCAGGTCATTGAATTCATAATACAATTATTAATTAAAAAACAAAAGGCTGACTTGAGGTACATGAAACGGCTGTAACGATTAATAATCGTAATCTCTAAAATTATCGTGCAGCTGCAAAACGAAAGTTAATGAAACGAAGTAATTCATAAATAGTAATGTATAATGAAAGTTAGGAAACAATGGACATGTAAAAAGAAGTATCAAAGCAAACGATGTTTCTTAGCNATAATTCAGGTCATTGAATTCATAATACAATTATTAATTAAAAAACAAAAGGCTGACTTGAGGTACATGAAACGGCTGTAACGATTAATAATCGTAATCTCTAAAATTATCGTGCAGCTGCAAAACGAAAGTTAATGAAACGAAGTAATTCATAAATAGTAATGTATAATGAAAGTTAGGAAACAATGGACATGTAAAAAGAAGTATCAAAGCAAACGATGTTTCTTAGCCTTGTTTTTTAGAATAAAATTTGATATAATAGGTATGTATTTTTTTTACTTTTTTATAAATATACTCGCGCGATATTAATTAAGTAAATAGAAGATTATCGAGGTCGCTGCGCTTNCCTTGTTTTTTAGAATAAAATTTGATATAATAGGCATGTATTTTTTTTTTACTTTTTTATAAATATACTCCCAGTCGCGCGATATTAATTAAGTAAATAGAAGATTATCGAGGTCGCTGCGCTTACTTATAATTAGTCGGTGACTGAGCGTCGTCCTTCATAAAAGATCCGCATTCCTCCCAAATCCGACTAAGTGAAGACGCTTGATTCGAGGTAAATTCTCTGACACGATTCGTGCTTTGTTCCAGCGATGCATCTGACTGGCAGCCACTCATCCGTACTCCCTCGCAGGATGTCTTGGACAAGTCTGAAGCGATGTTGGAGGACGAGTTCTGCGACTAATGCCGGTGAGTCCTGTTTGTTTCCGCAACATTGTTCTGTAACGATTATTGCGGCTGTGAGACGTTCGAAACGAGACCCGAACGTCTTCCAGCTGACAGGTTGCATCTCGTAATCAATGAAAGCAAATACAAGAAATATTAATCACATAACAGATCAAGTATACGTGTTGCTTTATTACTAGTAATTATTTCTAAATTATTATTTTCTATATCGAATATCCACTTCCAATTCATGTTATAACTGTAAGACTAATTGAATAACTTATACTCTAGAAATATATATTTCTATTAACTTTCGATACTCATAATTAGGGGATGCAACCTGATATCTCATATGTTTAAAATGAAAGTCCATTAGAAATTTTTGTACGTCTGATTCAGTTCCATAACATAATTGTATGTATGCAATGAACATGAATGCTCGAGAAGATCAGGGAATAACGGTTACGTCAAAATTAACAACCCTGCTAGATTCCACGGTATAAATTACATACGTTTATAGCGCGTATTTGCTTAACCCCCATTACTACGTGTAACCCATCATTACCTCACGTGCGTGATGCCATAGCTAATGGACCGTTTAATCATACGTATATACGCGCGGAAGCGATTAAAATATTCTAATTAGCTTGTTCAGTCCATAGGGCGTGTGTATGCCGAGCTTAATGCAATCAATGTTTCAAGACCATCGAAATTGTAATTGATGCTGGCTTGAAAGCGGTTCGCCCTCCTTTTAAATTTCGTTTGCGTACCATTTATAATCTGCAGTACCTCCTGACATATTGATTTAAATGTTAATATTGAAATTTCTCAACCCTTTCAATCCATATCATTCTTCGCAGTTGAATAATTTTTAACACTTTACGTTTGAAAAAAGGAAAATAAATACAGAATATAAAATAATGAAATGTAGAATTTAGATAAGTATTTATACAGTTTCACGTAAGAGGACAAAATCTCTTGTTTTTTTAGAGGTGCACAATGTAATGGGGGATAGAAACGTAGATTTCTTGCCCTCTTGGTGCAAGCCGGAAAAACAGAGACACTAGGAAATCCCTATTAATGTGAACGACGTCCATTTCTTCGTGCTAATCCCGCGTTTCCCGTCTTGAGATTGAATCGGCTCACAGCGTGATTATTTTTCCTTTAAGACTTAAAGACGCGGGTAAATCGTTCCGGTGCCGGGATTTTAATTCTTGTATGACTTCACACACCGACTAATACGATTATCAACGTAAAAAGTTCGCTAGTTTAAACATATTCGTCGTTTGAACGAAATGGAATTCCAGTTTATACAGAATTGTTAATAATATTTAAAAAAAAAGGCAATCTATAATATATTGTAGATTTGACACACATGCTTTGTCTTTGTTAACTTTTCTTTCAGTGGCTATTAGATTGACTTTGAACGAAAAAAATATGCCAAGAAAATATAATTATATTAGAAATTACTATCGTTTAGATATGAAGGCTATTAAAATATTACGTTAATTACTGGTTTCTAAAAGGCAAATTAATCAAAGAGAACTCTGTTTTCTATTAAACTCTAAGTGCCGCAAGCTCAGCAGAGCCACAAATTCAGTTGACAGAGTTTTGTCGAGCGAGCGTTACTTCTTCTTCGGGAAACACAGACGT
This sequence comes from Ceratina japonica, assembly GCA_019453355.1. Classification (NCBI taxonomy): domain Eukaryota; kingdom Metazoa; phylum Arthropoda; class Insecta; order Hymenoptera; family Apidae; genus Ceratina; species Ceratina japonica. The sequence continues at coordinate 97,133 of SMSR01016122.1, read as the reverse complement.
GAGGCCACTGCGAATTGATCTACTTACGTACTTAGATAAGCTTCGCGATGCAGTTCGCTCCGATTTCTTTCCACGAATGTTATCTCAGGACCGCAGGATGTAACGAGATACAGAATTACGTGGCTACCGGTATGTTATGGGATTAGGCCGGGCTTGTCTGGGAAGCTTGTGATCGTGTAACGCGATCCCGGCAACACGGCTGCGTTATCGTCGAGCCTATCATTGCATCCGACGAGTGTATCGACATTGTTCATTAAAGTCTCGGATTAGATGAGTCAGTAACTATTTAATTAGGAAACGCTGGATAGAGGATTCCATTATGTAATTATTTAACCATTAAATTTTAATCCATATTTTATCTTACGTCTTACAATTTTCCTGAGCCACATAATTTTCTTATCTACAAAAATCGCAATTGGTTTGATAATTTTGCACAGTACTTAATCTTAGCCCTTGCTTTTGATATTTTAAAGAGGGCTCCACGTTCTCACGGGAAGATTTCACACTTTGGATTCCGTGTCTAAGTATCAATTCAGTGGGACATTATTCCGTTTCCGTAATCCGGCGCGCATTAAGATTCGAAATTAAACGCGCAACGTCCCCTTTATTGTCCTCGAACGAGCACGTGTTACGAGCTTCGTTCGAGGTGCAGGATTACAGCCGAAGGTTAACTATATTACACGTCTGCATTAATTGCAATACAAGCAGCGACCTCGCAAACCCCGGCACCGACCCCCCCGTCTATCGTAAAATTCCTCAGCCCCGGCCGGAATTTCATAAGTTGTTCCCTCTGCATAATTTCAAAACTCCGGGTGACCCGCTGTCGCTATCGCTTTAATTAACCCGTTACCGAAAGAAGTGAGATAACTAAACCGACGAGCGAAGTTTTACGACCTTCGTGTTAACGTCGGATCGACGGCTATACTCGTCGGTTAATCGTTCCCTGCCAAAGTTGGAATGGAAGGACGAAGAAAGTACCAGGACAAGGTGCGAACGTTAAAATAGAGAAGTTGTAAATTTTCTGCTCTGCGTACAAAATATTCTGTTCGCTCGGAACTTGAATTTTACAATGTTCTATACACGAGTTCTGTTCATAAGAAGAAATGTAAATTATCTTTTAGTTTGTGACGATTAGTAACTTTGTACGTATCTATGTAACATCGTTCTGACGTGTTATGAAATATGTAAATATCTCAACAGCATCGGAAGTTGAAGTATTGTTCTGCTTGGCGTAGATATATGTATTTCCGTTTCATATTTCCCGGAGTGGCTTTTAGAGTCAATACTCGAGTACTAAAAGCACGCGCGTACTACGTACATACATATGTATACAAGAGTTATATGGCGAGGAAGTCGAATGGTTTAGGGACTGCATGTATATACATGGTACGTACGTCCATCAAAGCAACAGCTCGATCGGGGAAAAAGGTAAATTTCGTCCGGCAAACACACTGTTTAAACTTGGAAGGTAACAACTCCGCGCGTGGTTGTTTTTTCATGAGACTGCAGGCGACTCTAGGTTACGCGGGCTCGGAGGAAACTTATGACCGGGTTGCGACTGGTCCACCGTCAAAGATTTTCGAGAGGGACATTTCCCATCGTGAAACTCTTTTTCCGAATTGAAAGAATTCCGTCTCCGTGTTTATCTTCGTCGTTTTGCAAGCGGAAGTTGTTACTCGTTTTTTGGGCGGTACAATTTTACCCTAGTTTACAAGTCGTTAGCATAAATTAGAAAATTAACCGCTTCATATTGAGGCCCTATTTCGCTTTTTGGTGGAAAGTTTTATTCAGGACAAATATTTTCACTAAATGAAGAATTTCCTTCTATAATAACAAACATTTAGAGGAAACAAATGTGCGAAAGATATTACTACAAATTTTAATAGGTATAATAAAAGAGGTAAACTGGATTATTCTTTCGACGAGGAGGAAACGTTTGGGAATAAATTAAATATTATCATATAGATACAAGAAATAAATGAAGGCAAGAGAAAATAATTTCAATCGTTAATTTAATATTCTAGAAATTAATAGCGAAATGTAATAATTGCTTATTTTCTCATTAAGATCTGTCCGCGGATATATTAGTGTTAATTGTAATTAAAAGGAATAATGCAGAAATGGCAAACGCAACAACGAACACAAATCGCGATCACGAATGTCAATTAATTACGTACGTCGGTAATAATTAACGGATTAAATCGTCGGGACCGCCGCCGAGTTTAAGCTTTATCATGCGAAATTGGTGAACGATTGAAATTATTTTACGTTGTAAACGTAACCCGGACGATCGTTTCTGCGGAGCACTTTCTGTTTGAATAATTGCGACATCGGGTAAAATTCGTTTCCAGATAAGCGAACAGCAAATGAATCGTTGAATCGTGTATTATAATAAAAATATCTACTTAGCGATCAACACCCGGAAGTATCGCGTTACCATAAATATTAAACTGTGCTTCAAATAAATGGGCAGTAACGTTAGATAAGAATTACACGGCACTAAATGTAGCACGAGCACTACGAATATTGTATAGTAGAAACTATAAACGGAAGAATATAAAGGATAAGAGGATTACAAGTGTCTTTAAAAGATTGGTCGAGTCTTTTATTGTTTTTTACAACATTCATAACTGCACAAATTATTAGTTATTAAAACGTGTTCAAAAATATAATTTCATCTATAAAGAAATCAATATTACGTCAGATTAAAAAATAAAATTCTTTATAGAGATCCATATAATTTAGCAATTCAATTAATTTCTATAAAAAAAAAACAGAATTTTGAATATTTGTCAACTTTTGAAGTCGTTATTCTCGGAGAGGGAAAACTGTTACAGCGGCAGAAAATTGCAATCAATCGTGCGTTAAAGAAGCAATTCTGAAACAGTATATTACAGGCTCGATAGAGAACTTTAGTGTTCGAGTTTGAAAGTCTCGAGGGACTTTAGTGCTTTCAGTGTATTTCTATTGAGTACATAACGATAGAAAGGCTCAGAAGATCGTAACGGTAACGTCACGACTAAACGAATCATTGCAGACCAATTATGATGGTTTAGATATTTCATCATTTTCATATAAAATATCTAATACATTTCATAGTACTTCGTAAATGTTGCATACGTATATGTATGTTTTATAGTAGAATAATTGACATAAATAAAATTGAGCTACATCTATTATTTCACAGTTGACATTATACTTATGAAATTTATTAGAGCATAATAATCTTCATTAAACATTTGTACATTCTGAGTGCAGGAACAAATTTTATGAAATTTGAAATGCATTTTCGTTTCGTCCTTTCTTGAAAATTAATCGGGCCGCGTAATTATCTTCGACTCCAATTTGAACGTGAACGGAGGCATGTAAAACGAAGTAGAAAATCGTCAAAGAACTCATTTACGGAAATCGCGAATACCGAAGAAATGGCGACGAATGACTGCGTCGCGTCGCGTCGTCGCGCCGTTTGTAACTTCGCCACATACTACTATGTACTGACTAAAAGAAACTGAAAATCGCGCGCTAATTAGTCGCGATGCAATTACCGGGGGCAGATTAACGGCGACCGCAGCTCGTGTTATTTTTCCGCATCGCGGGTTTTCTCCCGTGTTAACGAGTATTTTCCACTCGTCGTTTCCCTCAGCCGCGAATCGACTGAAACGCACGGAATTTTTTTTCTGTGCACCGGCAAACGCGGCGCTTTGAAGAGACCAGGAAAAAGTTACTCGCGGGAGAACCCCGATGCTCATATTCTTTCCAGTAATTCGTTCCTGCACAATTTGGCTAACCCTGTGATATCACAACTGTAATGAATGTTAGCATTGTGCATTTTTCCTAGTATGAATGTGTAATTGTTTCTCCTGATCTTCTATAAGGAAGTCACAAATTTTATTGTCCGTTTCCAAATTAATTAATCATTTTAATGAATTAGGAAGTTTCATTAAATTGTTACACAGCCTGTCATAAATTTTACTTCTTTTATCTACTATAACATTTAATGAATGTTTTAATTTTGTATAAATTATGAGATTAAAAAGATATGAAAGTATAAATAACAATACAAGCCATTCTCCTATTAAAGAATAATGTTGATGCATAATACTGTATTATATTCTTGTAATTTATAGAATTTCACTTCTCATTCATACAATATCCATAAATGAGCGAAACGACTTCCAGTGTCTTTGACAAAATGAAAAAAATGTACGAGAGGAAGCCGTCGGGCAAAGTTATATTTAAAAACATTACTCGTCAGGAATACGTTAGGGAACCGGAGGAAACGCATTGAAACGCGAGAGGAAAAAATGTTTTTTGAAAGCGGTCACAAACGAACTGCCCTTAGGAAACGTTACTTCGTTCCGTAAAACCGTAATGAGGATTGTTTTTTCTACCTGGCCGCACGTTCCACTTTCTTCTCGGCTACGCGACACTGTATCTTCGAAGAGAGTTAGGTAGTATAAAATTAAAATTTTCCTTTGACGAGCTTGTGGATCCTCGAATGTGAACGTAATCGGATGTCCTATCCGCTTTCGCTTATTAGTCTGCAGTTATTAAAAATATCAGGGAGTACTGAAACCTCACATTATTGTTATTAATAAATAAATGGGACATGATTATTATTGCAATTATTCATACGTAATTTGGTGTTTAAATTATTACCCTATTTTATTGACAATCTTTCAAACAGAAGATAATATAAAATATACATAAAGCAAGATTTGTGGGGGTTAGATTAGAATAATTGGAGAGATTGCTATTTTCGTACACATACTCATTTTGTACTTTGAAACGTCTAAGGAAAAGAACAGGAAAACCATTTTGCTCAGAAGCTCACTTGGTTATTTGATAGATATACATAATTTTTGATGAAGTTTATCATGAAACGATCCTACATTATTTCGTATTCATGAGACCGGTTCAACCGGATGCTGCCGTGAAACGTCGCGTCCGCGTCCGTATAATAGAGAAAGAGAGATAAGTTTCAGGAGGGACCTCGATGATCTTGTTAAGTCTGTAAAAGCTCGGCTGCCGGGGGGTTAGAAAAGCCCCGGCGGTGGTCGACTCCGGCGGCCCTTCCGAGATGAAAAATAAATAAAGCGGTCTTTGAACGACGAAAAAAGCCCTTCGCGGGAGAACACAATAGTCCGACCTTCCCTCTTCTTTATTTCGAGCTTTCGAAACAATTTATGCCCGATCTGCTAACTGCTTCTAATGGAAGTTTAATTGGGGTAATTGTTCGCTCCGTTTCTCTTTACTTCGCAATAATGAAGCGAAGAGTTAATAGAATGTGCAATAAGTACTAGAACGAGGAGAAGGGAATATGAATTGTAAATTACTACGGCTGTTTCTTGCATATTCATTTGTGCCGCGAGACATTTGTTTTGCTTGTTTTTTACAAGCATATAGAACACATATACTGCACATGACTTTAAACTTGATCGCATGTAATTATTACCATAATTTAATATTGATCACCATTACTCCTTTTTATTCTGTAATGTTTTCCTCGCAGTGTAAATCCTTCTAACGATCTAATTAGTTGTCAACGATTCTCGCTCCTCGACGAATGTACACGCGACGGCAGAAAATGAAAAATAAAGGAGATAAAAGAGGAGGAGGAGGACGAGGAGAAAGAGAGAGAGAGAGATCCTGAATGTAGGCGCGAGAATATTGTTGGAGGTGTTGAGTCGCGTCGACAGGATTAACGCGGCGTGTTTCAAGCGAGACAGAGGGTGACGAGGGTGAAGATGAAGTTATTTACAAGGGGTTAAATCCCAACGGCTCGGCGCTGAGTATTCAAAGGGAAAAAGAGGATTGCCAACAAAAGTGGAGACGCGAGTTCCTCTCTCTCCCTCTTTCCGTATTTCTTTCTCTCTCCTTTGTGTTTGATCCGAACACCAGTGTGTTTTCGTAGTTTTCATGCATATTCCCTTTTATACTGTACCACTTTTCTTTAGGCATCGGCGCTAACTTTAAATTAGATTACTCCACGAGTACGTAACATTGCTACTAGAGTTATACTTAGCAGATCAAATTAGATTACAGACGAAAGTTGGCTACATTTGTTAATTACATTATACGCGGGATATACTATTTTCTCCTTATGACTCGCGGTTATTTAATTACATTTTGCAGTTCTCTATCTTTCACAATCATAACGTTGAAGAAACTGAAAATAGAATTTTCTCCCGTAAAGGTACTCTTTAATTATTAAATTACGTAATTTTTTAAACGATATTCATGAATTCTATCTTAGGAATGAAAAACATTTTAAATATTTCTGTTCAAACATTTGATGAGTCCCGAATGTCAACACTGGTTTTACCAGCAGAGATTTCACTGCAAATTTCCATGTGGCCCGAATATATATAGATAACTTTTTATATCGCTAGTCGTAGCGATGCTTTAATCTTGAGGAAGCGTATACTAAATAATTAATTAATTTTGGAAGCGTTTTTGGGTATTAAAGGACTTATATGTTATTACGAATAACCGTTCCGTTTTTCATTAACAAGAGCATGGAGTGATTGCAAATTCGTGCTCTAAGCTGATTGTCTCCGTTATTAATATGTTTTAAATGAAAATGCAATGAGCAGCGTCGTAAAACGTTAATGCACTTTGGCGAACGAATCGGCCACGCGGTTAAATTCAACGAACAAACAAATGGTTGATGAAAGTTGGTAAAAGCGGTCGAAATGCGCACGACTCGTTTCCCATTGAGCAACAAATTGCTAATCAATTTTCGCGTTAACGACACAACAAGCGGACAATCGGTTTTAATTTGCACAGGAGCCCCTTCAATAGGAATTTAATTAAAACCGGCACGATCGTAAACTGATAATCAAGAACGCGCCTGCTTCTTCAAAATCAGTCAGCAAAATGCGCAATTCGATTCTCTCATTTAATTTGATTAACTATCGATTATCGTGTGTTAAATATATTATAGTTCTACTCATGAAATATAAAACGAGCCAAAGTAAAAAAATGCAGAATAAAAAGTAATTTCATCTTCTTTCAATTTCTGCATATAAAATAAATCTAAATTCTTCAATGAGGCAGAAATTATTCAAAACTCGGTGAGAGATTAAAAAGTAATTTTAATAGTTACAGTAAAAAGTAATTTTAATAATTACAAGGAAACTATGTACGCGAAAGCAGTAAGGGAAAAATACGTATGTTACACATTATATTACCTAAACTTTTCACTTTTAGCGCCTCTCACGCAAATTTCAACTTCATGAAAGCTCGTGTTCGCCAAAAGTTGCTGTGTAGATTTCCGAAACTTTCCGAAAGTTCGACGTAACGGTGAAAGTGTTTAATTTACACGCTCCTTATGAAACTGTTAATTGCTGTCGGCACTATCGACAGGTTTAACCGGCTATTAATAGAAAACATTCTCTGTAAGTAATTTATATTTGTATGCAAATGATACACGGAACGCATAATCAGTTCATTGAATATTTTGCGTAGTATCGAAATTTTAATTGCTTAAGGTTATATGAACCCTTAAAAGCAATGGCAAAGTATTGAAATTTTAACAATTACTAAACATTACATTAATAACACACTGTACGAAATTTTAGAAATTTTGCGAACCTATTAAATAAGTTATCATATCTTGAATCCTCGTGTTGAATGACAGAATTTTGATTTCATTTATACAAAAATATAAATGCAATGACAGAACTTTGTAATTTTGTTATAATTCCTAATACATAATTTAAGAGTATTTTAAATATGAAAAACGAAATGTTCTGTATATAAATTACACAGATTTCTGTTTACTTCGTGTGGAATTGGATGTTATAGGAACATCAAGTCTACTGATGATAAAAGTCTAGCACTTGACATCAAAGCACTTACTGCGGTTTTGAAAACTGAACTCTTTTACCTTGCGCCCTCAGTTGGTGAAAGAAACTTCTTTTCCCGTTAACGCAGATTACGATGGCCGTTTCGAGGCGAACTTCGTAATTGCTCTTGTTCAATCTGTTTGCGCGTAAAGCGTCGAGCGTACCGAACCATGGATGCGCTGTGTTTTACAAGACCCCGTCGCGAAACCAATACGGTTTCCGGCTTTTTAAAGTTGAAGAAGTTTGTCTCGACGGCTATTTATCACTCGAACCGAGTTAATGAGTACCGGCCGGGAAATGAGGAACCCTTCCGCGGGAACGTCTCGCAAGGGAAGTTCGACAACGTGAAACGTTCGAAACTTTGCGAAAATGCCGTCCGGTTTAATGAATATTACCACTATCAACACTTTTCGCAGAAATACACAGTCTTTATGAGGCAGCTTAAATAGTCTTCACTTTTTTCAAGTTAAAATCGTTTTCTTCCATGTTTAAAACCTCGAAGATAAAATGGTAATCTACATTAGTCCACGAAACGCGATATATCATAAGCCGATCTGTATTGCCATGGAGTTTTAAATTGTTTCCAGTTTTGACTTACTAAAATTTTACTCGCGTACTTTTGCAATTTCGATGGCTCGTCCGATAAAAGTTTAATAAATATCGGAACCGAACGGAATCGTTCAGCCAATCGCATTTACTATTCGACATTAATTCAAGTACACGGAGAGAGAAAATGTACGAAATATGAGATTAAATGAAACATCGTACGATTTCAAATCACGGCATTTAAATTACGTCGTGCTCCACCCATTTATAAATATTTAAAATGAATTTTTATAATTTTACCGTGGAGGAATCGCTATCGGTTTAAAATTCAGTCGTAAATTTCGCAGATTTCGTTTCGTTTCGTTTCGTTTCATATGCGTTAGAATTAAATAACTGTTCAGGTCAGGAGATGGTGAAACAGATTATTGAAATTTTTCACAAATATTGGTATGAAATAATTTGTAAAAAAATAAATTTATATTAATTTTCCCTTCTCTTTGAAAGATACATTTCGTACTTGCACCATCGGTATATCTCAATCTCTGGAACGCATGATAAACCATTTGAAAAAAAAGCCCATTTATACATGCTTCCATTTTGCCGGGAGTCTTAGCAAAATGGGTTAATAGCAAAAACAATGTTCTGAGCCAGTGTTATCATAGCTAATTCGAATTTATACGTCGTTTTTACGTTTGATGGCGATCCATGAATCATCGATAATTACGCAATTGTGGTTTCCGTGCCGCGGCCATCGTAAATTTCCCCTTCGTTATCGCGCTCGGCTGTCCCCTTTTTTTTACGCGTAAAACAGTAAGTAATTTCCAGAATAATCCAGCTCGTTGTACGGCTATCGATCGCGGCAAATGAACTCTTTCATCGTCAACGATCTGAGCCAGCGTGCCGCCCTTAAGTCGACAAACAAACGCCCCGTTAAGCGAAGGGAAGTAAAAAAAGAAAATGGAACGAGTCTCGAGCGAGGGAGGAGAGCTCGGTGAGCGCGGTTAGTTAAGCAGGAACACGCGAGCGAAAGTTCTCTTCCGATTCACGATTATCTTGGCCACGGCTCGAACCAACTAGCAAAAACGCCACGGTTTTCTCGGAGGAGGAAAGTAATCGAGCGAGCAACAGGCATCATTCTATCCTGTCTTGGAAATAACTTCCAAACTCAGTACCTTAGAATCTACTAATATTACAGAAAAAGAGAAAAAGACTTTGGTACTTATACAAGAATTCGTTTAGCTCTTTAATATTAAGATTTGAGGAATTCAATCTTCTTTTCTTTAATTTGTACATTTTTATACTATGCAGATTCGAACTACATTTTACATGTATTATAGATAAATGATCTGGAATATGAATCGTGATGGAAAAGCATACTGAATGGAAATTGAAATAGAATAGAGAAATGACGTATGTAGTATATATAACAGAATAATATTTAATAAGAATAATTTTTTATATTAATTTGAGAGTAAAAATGTTAGAAACATTATCCACAACTCGTGGATTCGAAGAAGAACTCTACAAATTCCGTAAACATGAAANTTAAGATTTGAGGAATTCAATCTTCTTTTCTTTAATTTGTACATTTTTATACTATGCAGATTCGAACTACATTTTACATGTATTATAGATAAATGATCTGGAATATGAATCGTGATGGAAAAGCATACTGAATGGAAATTGAAATAGAATAGAGAAATGACATATGTAATATATATAACAGAATAATATTTAATAAGAATAATTTTTTATATTAATTTGAGAGTAAAAATGTTAGAAACATTATCCACACAACTCGTGGATTCGAAGAAGAACTCTACAAATTCCGTAAACATGAAAATTACGAAATACATTTGCATTTTTTTACATTTTTTAAACGAAGAGCTTTCTTTCATTTAAACTTGGTGGGGCGTCGAATCGCAGTCCATAAATTTTAGAAGTCGTAGAACGGTGTCGTTGGGAGACGAAAATTACGCTCGAACGCAGAAGAGGGATCTCCCGGTATCGCTGGCGTAAAAATTTATCGACAAACTTTTCCGTTTAAACTTTATTTACACATAGGATAACAGAAATCGGTTGGGGTCGCCGCAGTTTACACAGACTTCTACCCGATGAGTTTAAACCAATACCAAAGCAAAGCAATTCACTCGCTTAAAAAAAGAATTACAATTTACAATTAGTATAAAATTGGATTAAGATAAATATTAATCAAATATAGTCTGCATTTACTAATGATCTGTTGATTAAAAATAAATATAGAAAGTTAAAAAGTTAGTAAAAACTGTTTTGACTTGAATAACCGCAAACCCTGGACAACGAAATTCGTTGCTTGGATTTGGATTAGTAAAAAGTATTAAAGTGGGAAAAACATTGGGGCATAGTGTCGTGCAAATTGCATCACCGTCGTCGGACGAGACCGCAGGAGCTGCGAAAAACGAGGAACGACTGTAAGAAAAGTGATTAACGAGCAAGTAACACCGGGAAACAGTACAAGTGGAACAAGTCCGTTTTTGATCAGACACTGCTCATACCCTGGCCTGTACGCAATAAAAATACGCCATTCGTTCAGACTTTAACCGTGCTTTTAATTCAAGTTATTATTTTAAATGTTGAAAATTTTTAATTTAACATTTACTCTGGCTTAATAATTTCACGAAAATTCAAATAGTTTTAATAAATGATAACTCGAGGTCATCACTTTTATAATTATGAAGCTGCCCGTTAATTCTCATTACAGAAACGATCATATTAAGCCCCCTCGCAATTTAAATGAATCGGGGACGAAATGTGCAGCTAATGTCCCTCCTAATTACTGCTTCTTACAATTAGCCCCATTCTCGACACGGTAAAAAAGATCTAAGGGGAAAGTCGTTTGGGGAAAGTCGAATAGAGGCATCTGGATGTAATCGTTGCGTGTTATAATACTACTAAGGTAACTTCTTAAATTAATAACATTGGAGGGAATGCCTTATTTTTCATGATTCCTTGTTTGATATTTCCTTTTTCCATCTACACATCGAACGTTGCTTTGATATGCACTTTTGAACGTGAAAAGCTACCGCGGTATTTCATATTCCAACACTTTTGTACATCTCTTCTCTAAAACTCTATCATAGTGAAATGAAAATTTAATAGTTTAACTCGTCGATTGTACATGGTCTGTGAAAACGCAGGTGAGTTCGATTTTCCAATTCGACAAATTTTTGGCTTTATGTTCTGTGACCGTGCTCCAAGCTTTCTAGTTTAAATTCATTTCCGATGTCCATCAATCACTGATGGCCCCGGGAAAAATTTAAGTGAATATTTATAGAAAGCCACAATTTTTTCAATTTCTATGAAAGGTGTTTTCAAACTTTTTTCGCTTCTTCGTTGGATAAAATATTATTAGTGATATAATATTAGAAGCGAATAAAGCTAGATCGAATATTTGAATCCTCCACATCAAAAGAGTTCATAAAAAACCGTGCCCTGAGATAAGATCGATCCTTAAACTCCTCAGCTAGTTGGTGCAGCACGCAGCAAGTTTCCCCGTAATAGACGAAGAAACACGGGGATGGGAGGGTGTTTCAAATATCGATGAAAATTTCACGGTTGCCCGGCTCGGGAAAGGGACGCTCGGGGGAATTTAATAGTCGAACAAGACTATTGGTAGGCAGTAAGGTGGTAGTATTGGTAACTGGCTCGTGTCGGGGTTGAAGTTCCATCAAGCCATTATCGCGAAGCGTTCCGTGCGCGCAAAGGCGAGACCCTGCTCGCTTGCTGCCTTTGCATGAATCAGGGAAGATATCGGGGCGTCCCTGTTGGTTTATCATCGTCATCAGCAGCTGCTTTTGACTGTGCCTCGGCGTCGGGAAGCGTCTGCTATTAAGTGGAACACCGGGGGTTCATTTTCCCGACGATAATGCAGGAATAATCGTCTATGGTGCATGGACTATAATACTGACCGCCTGTTTGGGTGATATTCTCTATCTCTATCCCTCTATTTCCTGTACTAGTCTTACAGTTCTGCAGTTCTCGAGTTCCTTTCGAGATACTATTTCTCTCTCTCTCTCTCTTTCTCACACATACTCTCTTTCTCTCTTTCTTTCTATTTTTCTCTCCGTCTTCCTATTTCACTTCGCTATTAAGGATTCCGCATTAATATGTATATCAAAGCCCACCGCGGTTAGGGATTTTCTGTTCGCAAGTAGCGGATTCCAATTAAAGTCGAATGTGCACGCCGGTTTGTTTGTGCGAAAGGATTTTTAATTACACCCAAGAATCAATTACATTGCAGTCGAGACCGCGTTTAACATACAGTGGAAATTTTTATGAGACATACCGAGTCAAATTGCTGCTTGAAATTATAGCATCATTAACACATAATTCTCTAGATACGTATTTAATTAAGAGATTGATTATCTTCGCTTTTAAAATTTATCGTCCAATTCCACGCAAAAGAAGTGAATTCTCGGCGCTTCTAATTTGACCCCAGGCTGTTTCTAAAATACAGTAGTATTTCTCTAATTCGAAATTCAGTCAGCTCGATATTTCTCAGATGCCTCGTTCTCGTAACGAAATTCGCGCGCCATATCCGTTGTTCAGTGAAAATCGATATCGCGGACACCGCTCGGAATTAACGCTTTACAAATGCCAACGGTTAATTCGCGTGGAAGAGAGAACTAGGAATCCGAATACATAGGAGACGAGAAAGCCGGTATTACCGAAAATTCGAATGTCTTAGAACGGGAATGGCACCCGAGGGGGTCGTAGCACCCTTAGAGCTGAACCGGGCATTACATTCGTAGCAACGAAATATATTCGGATGTATCTGTAATAGCTTGACGAGTGTTAATTGCATATGAAACAGTCAAACACTGCGCAAGAATTATTCTGTACATAGACAGATATTATAATCATTTATTATCCATGCTCTTTTTATACATTTTTTTATTAAGTATTTCAATGAAAATTCAGTTTAAATTATGGACAATTCCATCAATAATCCTTCAATGTGGTACGACATTCATTAGAAAGAAAGATCACNCCATGCTCTTTTTATACATTTTTTTATTAAGTATTTCAATGAAAATTCAGTTTAAATTATGGACAATTTCATCAATAATCCTTCAATGTGGTACGACATTCATTAGAAAGAAAGATCACTTAAAACTAACTTGAACTAATTAAACTACTATTATACTTGAAACTCTAAACTAGCATTACAAGAGTATCTAGAATATTTCGCATACTATGACTCTGACACAAACCTAAGGGAAAGTTGACAGTATCAAAAAGACCTGTATCAAAAAGAGCTTTTAAGAATTTTATTTTGGTCCTCGCTTACAACGCATTTACTTGTTTTTTCACACGCGTAAGCAACGAGCTGAAACACGGCGTAAAAGCAACGATGTGAAACTCGATCAGTATACCATCGCGTCGGGTCAACGTCGATCGATAAGACGCGCGTACACCGTGCAGTACAACTTCTCCTGCAACCAGTGTAGATACTTTGCCGTTTAACCCAGAAGCTTTCAAAGAGCCACCACCGCTGGCTCGGTCTAACTCGAAATAGTCGCGTCGATCGAATTATTCCGTCGGGAATTCTAACTCGCTTCGTTCCCTCAAATCCCTGCGGGAAGGAAATAACGATCGACGATCGGCAGAGCAACAAGCATGAACGGAATTTCTCGAAACGATAACCGGTATGCTAATAACGGTGTCAGATATGCCTGGTTCCCGAGCCACGGGTTTCATGAAGTTAGTTTGGCTATGTCGAATTTTGTCGCATCGATTTCCAAAAATCGAACTGCGTCAACCGAGGAGATAATTAAATGCTCAAAGTTATCAACGCGATTTACTGCTTCGAAAACAAGCATATTTAAATTCCATACTAGTTTTTGTTGAAGAAGAGGAGAAAGATTCTTCACTTCGGAAAATAGAATTGCTTATCTTGAATATATGCATATAGGAATTGATGTAAAATTCCTAATATAGTGAACATCTTCATGTAATGCACTTGGAACACCTCTGGGATTTACAAGCTTCTTTATTAAGTCGAATGCACGGAATTAGCGAGTACGTCGTCGGCTAATAAACTCACTCTAACTGGTAATCCTCTTATCATTTGTAGAACTACTTCACAGGATTAATAATTATTTCACGAAGCCACGCTTCGTGCTTCCGTGACGTGACGTCATACCGAGATTCATTACCTGCCATTAGGAATAACTCCAGTCATAAATTGGACTGAACAACATCAGATAATATATCTGTATTTCCTATTATCTTAATCATTCTATCAAATACGTATTTTTCCAACTCTAAAGGTTTATTTCATTCTACTAACAGTTACATAGCTAGTGTTACTGTTGTAATGGATTAGATAGGCAGTTACACGTAGAAACGGGAAGAAAACGTTGCCCTGAAGAATTCTCGAAGTCTAGATCCGGTTCACGTGCAACCCAAAACGCGATCCAGACGCTTCTGGTGCTGCAAGATTCATAATCAAATTCCGCCCCGCGTTTCGATACCCGTTCCTACTGTGTGTACGTGTATAACGACCGCACACGGAAACACGTAACAAGATTGCCGCGTGCCAACATGCAATAATCTAAAAACGTAATAATAACGCCACGCAGTAGATTGTATACATACAATCTACCTCTGCAAAAGTTTATGCTAGTGTGCAGGTGGAAGATGTAGCCTGTAGGTAGGTAGGTAGTAAATGTTCTTCATGAATACAATCCAAAGATGTACGAATTTGAAGAGAGATTTATGTACTACATACGTTAATCAATATTCTAACACTGCATCTTCTTTGGTTGCGTATTTTGCCATAAGTGCATAAACGTCTTCGCTATAGTTGAAACATAGCTCGCTCACCTTGGAAGACAAGGGACGACAGTTGAAAGATTCATGACATGATCCGAGAACAACCTTTGAAGTTTGGCCTAAGTCAACGATACATTACCCGCTTGATTGTACAGTGAGTGAACCAATAGAAGGGTGAAAATGCCGTGAGGACTCAAGTGATGAAAAATGACCGTGAAACTGAGGATGAAGAAAAATTGCACGCAGAAAGGTCAAGCGAAGAAAGGGTAACGAGATCATGAAAGTCGATCGAGTCGCCAGACTCGTTGAAAAACAACGAGCTCCTAAGTCCCGATAAGTGGATAGTGAAGAGGGAAGCCGAAATGGTCAAGCTGAGGTTGAAAAAATGGAAATTAAATTATGTAGAAGAGGAAAAACGGAGACGGGGATCGGGTCTCGGGCAAGCAAAGGAGAACGACGCGTCGCTGGTCAAAGTTGGAAAAACTAGAGCAAGATTAAAAGGACGGTCGAAGGTTTTGACCCGGAGAGATAATGGAATAAAGAAAAAACGGATGAAGTGGAGCTCTCGCGGTAAAATGATGAGTCAGCTTCAAAAGGGTTGAATTTACTCTTGGAAGATTGTGCAAATTAGCAGACACATTTGATTTCTGCAAAAGAGAGATAGCATGCACGAGTGTGCATTGACATTTCCTCGTAAAAATTAGTAATTTAGTTATTGTGTTAGTAATAAAAAATAACAGAAATTGTACAAGGCTAAGAAAATTTGTCATTATTTTTTTGTATCCTATTAGAAACGTTTTAGTTACTTATTATTACTTCTCTTTGGTATAAAAAGATGTTCGAAACAAAAATACACACAGTGGAGTATTAAATATATTGGATGAAGCGTTGCCTATTCGTGATATTTACCTTCCCACTATGTACTTAACGTACAAGACATCAAAGCTCAATGCGATGTAAGTAAAGCTTTATATTTAACTTCCTATACCAATTACGACACGAAGTAATCAGAGAATTTATAAGTCGATACTTCGAACTCGTATCTAGATCGAACAAATAAAACAAAAAGTTGTTTCCAATTTTAACTTGATATCAAGGAGAATAAACGGTGTCAAATTCTAATTGCTAAAGTTTGCTGAAGTGGCAGTTCATTTCGCCCTTGATCGAGGGATTAACTTGAGCGATTTAATCGTTAACAGTCGAGCGACTATTTTAATAGTGTGTCCCGCTGGTGTTCGAGTCAGGAAACGATTTGATATTCGATCACGGTGGTACGGAACGACAATTTCACGTTACGAAGCGTCCACAAAGGAGCGGCACTTTGCTCGTTGAATCGATGCCAGGTCGTGGCAAGGCTACCGACGCGGCGCGGCAGTGGCAGAGAATAACTCGAAAGAAAAATCGTTATGTACGATCGAGTGGGTCGGCCTGGGTAGCCGAGCCTCTGGCCTTTTGGCCCGGCTCGCAGTTAACCGCTAATTACAGGGTGACGTCGAAATGAAAGGGCTCGCGAGGCATCCCATAGAACGATATTGGCCCGTGTCGCGAAACGCCGATATTTACTCTACGAAACGGCCATCGAAGCGCTAAAAAGTCAGGACCAAAATTCGCCCGAAACCGTGCATCGTGGTTGTCCGTTTTTTCGAAAACGTCGGCCGAAATATTGACCGATTGCAGAAGTCAAGCAAAACTCTATTTTGTGTTTTATTTGTTCTTTCTTGCTCGATTGACATAAAGCTCAATAGACGCGATTTCTTTCTATCCTTTACCGATGAACTGCTTCTAAACGGCACATCTGATATTAATGTCGACCGTGAGTCCATATAATCATTTCATATTTTTATGATTCCTGTTTTAAGGAAGATTGACCGCGAGTGTGTACGTGACCGTCATGAGAATGGTCATAACTTGAATGAGATTCTGTGCAAGATACATGATACACAGTAGAGAACATAATTAGTACAATCAAAGCTTTGACACAGCGTGATCGATAATTTGTTCGGTGACATTATTACGTATTCTGATTGATAATATATATAAATGTATTCTTATCGAATATAATCGTTCTTTGCGTCAAACCCGATTCGTCCTTCCACGAACGAGACACGCCAGTACACTAAAACTCGATTAACCCCTCTTTACAAACCTTCATCACCATTTGCTCGTTTCTCACTTACAGGATGATCCAAGAATCTTGTCAAACTCAATAAACTTATTATTAGTTGAGGTTTGTATTTTCTTATACATATAGATTGTCAATACTGTCACATTCTTCAGATACGTCTTGACCTCTAAAATTATACTTTTATCCTCTCTCTCAATATAAATTTGTTATACTCTTCCTCTATCACGGAACCCTTCGTGAATCGATACATGTGCAACTTTTAACGCTCCGCTGGCAATCTAATATGAATGATGAAATATAAAATGCACGGTGGACCAAGTAAATTCAGGGGATGACCAGGTTTTTCGGATCACGCTGTATACTGTGCACAACAACCAACATAGATCGGAGGAGGAGGCCAAACGACGGTCGGGAATGTTACACCGCGCGTGTAGCCTCGGAACGGGAAGGTAAATACATTAGGTATCGACGTGGTCCCGCGTGAAAAGGACCATTTGCATCAAGAATTGAGGCACCGAGTACAGGAAAGCATTCGTCATCGACGGTGTGCATTCGTACAGGAGTAGGATGTAAGCATGGAAACAAACAGAACAACGAAGAGAGGAGAGAAGGGTTAAAGGAGAGACAGAGACGTAGTCATGTAGCGAGAAAGACACGTACAGAGAAAAAGAGAGAGAGAAGTAGTGGTGGGTTCGTCCCGGCATGATAACGAGGGTGGCCGCGATACGATACAGGAAATGCACTCCGCGCCGCGAGTGGATTCAAATGCGACCACGTGCGCCTCGCCGCGCCGCTTGCGAATCTCGAAGCCCCGCTTCATATTTCCATACAAATTGCAATACGTGCGGAGGCGTATCTCGGCGTTATAGCACCCCGCGTTGCATGCGCTTAATCGTTCCCTTCGATAGCCGTGAGACCATCCATTTCCTCCTTTTTTCCTCATTCTCGTCTTCTTTCTATAGTCACAACTGCTTAACTGAAATTACTTTTAATGCATTTTTATTAATATTCAATTTTAAAATGTTCATTATCAAAAGTTTACAATCTCTGCGACGTAGTAGAACTACACGACTCGTAACACTTAATAAATTGAGAATATCAGATTAGTGCAACCTATCAGCTGCTCATTTCGCTGACACTGTTCTCACGTCGCAAACGAGACAGTTCCCACCGACCAGCGATTTATTTCTCCCAACAGATGCCGGTCTGTCGTCGACTGGCCGATGGCCAGCAGCCGGCAGGATGAATATTTTAACATTCTCGACTAGGTTGCCACGTAGGCATAGGGCGACGTGTCAGCGTGCATTTCGCCGTCGCCGTAAATGGAGGTACGAGTTGTCAACCCTCTCAAACGTCCCGGCCGACTTCATTCTGCGCTGTCTATAAATACTAAATACTCATCACGCGTATCTTCGACATATAGAATCGATATACATATAGAAGTTATTTGCTCAATTTGCGCCCATTAAATTAATTTCACCGTTCGCGTTAAAATGAGCCTAGTTATTTCTTGGCATTTCTTCCTTTGTTTTTTTTTCTTATGTATTTCTCCTAGATTTTTGTGTCCAAATCGTGCTTGAATATTTTATTATTATAAACGAAATCGATTATGTTAAATTTTTAATATTAGCAATTAAATTACAGTGTAAGAATTTTATCATTTAGAAAATGTGTTCGAGCTTCTGGAATCAGGCGATAGGAAAGTTCGCTTAAAGCAGACCGAATTTCCAGCTGGAAAAATCGCTCGAAATGAAAGCATCCCGAAAGGAAGGCAAGCATCGCATGCCACGCTCCGATCCAATTAATTTCTAACGATCCTCCGATCATCGGCGACAGGAACTCCCTTTTTTCCCTGACGTCGCACCGCGTTCAGATGCAAATTCGATACCGAATGCACAGGGAACCCTATCGATCTTCCTCTCGATGAACCGCCGCGCCGTGAATTTACGACCCCGGCTGGACCATGGACGCGACCGCCTCGTATCTTGATTATCAACCGACTTCCACGGATAGGAGTCAATTCGAATTGCCAATACGGTAGCATCAGGTTGTTCAATATTGCGTCAGAAACTATAATAGAGTACGTTTATTTACTTATAGCGCTGTAAATAAACTAGCGAAATTCACATAATCAATCAAGCTAAGAAATCGCGTGTTTGTAATTCGTATAACGTAAAAGAACGTTTTATGATTCGTGGGTCACCCGAATATGGGGATCAAAGAGAACAATGGCTCAAAGACTAGACAGAACTGAAAGGGACATGGATAAAACACGGCATGGTAATCTCCGTTCTCTGTACATACATTTCTTTATTTCGACGGTGTCCTAATCAACGTCGTTCGAAAATAATTTCGTCTTTGTTCGCTCGGTCCTTTCGCACTGAATATTTTCTGGTTTTACCATTTTTATGAGAAAAATCTGAATCCCTTTGCGTTCGCAGAGAACCGGGAAGTTACTCGGTGAAGTTTCGTGACAGACAGTTCCACTCTTTCCCCGTTCCGCCACTCCGAACGAAAGGGGAAGAACAGAGGAAAAAAGAAGACTAAGGACAGGAAGGCAAGCGCATGGAACGATGCTACCAGGGAGGGGTGGGGAGTAGGGGGTAAAAGCTTGACAGGAAATCTGTTGAAGTAATTCCTCAATGTAATTTCCTTCCCCCTCCGTCTCAGAACTAAGCTTCGTTCAGTTGCGGAGTTGCTATAACTTCGTTAGCTTCTTCTTTCCACCTTATTTTCGACGTGTCTCATTTTTCTTCACGAGTGAATCCACGAATTAAATCTCAGACTTGCGGGCTGCTCTAATTTCCTTATAAAGCTTCTTAATCCGAACGACACCCTTCAGGTAACTGGAATCCTCGATGACAATCCTTATTTGGAAGTATCCGACAAAATTTTGTGCGCTGGTCGGTTTCTTTTTATACCAGAAATGACGCTGGCGAGAAGTCGAAATTATTGATTAATCGATTCTACCGTCTTNTGTAAGAAATCGCGTGTTTGTAATTCGTATAACGTAAAAGAACGTTTTATGATTCGTGGGTCACCCGAATATGGAGATCAAAGAGAACAATGGCTCAAAGACTAGACAGAACTGAAAGGGACATGGATAAAACACGGCATGGTAATCTCCGTTCTCTGTACATACATTTCTTTATTTCGACGGTGTCCTAATCAACGTCGTTCGAAAATAATTTCGTCTTTGTTCGCTCGGTCCTTTCGCACTGAATATTTTCTGGTTTTACCATTTTTATGAGAAAAATCTGAATCCCTTTGCGTTCGCAGAGAACCGGGAAGTTACTCGGTGAAGTTTCGTGACAGACAGTTCCACTCTTTCCCCGTTCCGCCACTCCGAACGAAAGGGGAAGAACAGAGGAAAAAAGAAGACTAAGGACAGGAAGGCAAGCGCATGGAACGATGCTACCAGGGAGGGGTGGGGAGTAGGGGGTAAAAGCTTGACAGGAAATCTGTTGAAGTAATTCCTCAATGTAATTTCCTTCCCCCTCCGTCTCAGAACTAAGCTTCGTTCAGTTGCGGAGTTGCTATAACTTCGTTAGCTTCTTCTTTCCACCTTATTTTCGACGTGTCTCATTTTTCTTCACCAGTGAATCCACGAATTAAATCTCAGACTTGCGGGCTGCTCTAATTTCCTTATAAAGCTTCTTAATCCGAACGACACCCTTCAGATAACTGGAATCCTCGATGACAATCCTTATTTGGAAGTATCCGACAAAATTTTGTGCGCTGGTCGGTTTCTTTTTATACCAGAAATGACGCTGGCGAGAAGTCGAAATTATTGATTAATCGATTCTACCGTCTTCGTCGAAACTCGATGGGAATTTATTTAACGATATTGAAGTACTACTGATAAAAGTTTCACTTCCTCTTCAATTTTTATACACAGAACCTGTCGGAAATAGGTTACAATATTTTTGCATAGATGTATATGGCAAGTTATACGGTATCAATATAATACATTCACCTTGTATCACATTAATGTCTAAATATATCATTTACTCGTTTTGACATAATGCACACCACTGATCCTTTCAAATAAAAATTGTCATATTGCGTAATGTCTTCTCAACTTGTGATTCATAAATCATAAAGTGCGGGTGTATTGTAAAAAATAAAACTGTAATCCGCGTGGCCGGAATTCGTTGAAACCATGTCCCGCATTCCCTAAAAAATTTTTTCCACTGCCCCCGGCGTGGCAACTAGCATCGTGGGAGGAATTTTAATTCACTTCGACGACAATTCGCGTCAGTGGCTCGCAAAAATAGGGATCTGCCGGTCCACCTTATGGCGCCTCTTCCTCACCTATCTACATACATCCATATACACGTGGGAAACTGCTGTAACAAACAGGGTGGGCCCGTACGATCGCACCCTATATGAAAGTACAGTACCTACAAAAAGTTACATAGTTTTTATGAATCATGACTATGCATAGACGTATTACCAACTCAAACATCAGCGATCGTACGTCAGATTGATCAAGTTTACTTCAAACCGAGTTTATTGTGCTAGTATCAAAAGTAGTCATTCTGTCATGAAACTGAATGTAAATAATAATGCATCATTAAACCACATGACATATAAAAACATGTAAATATAATATACATACATTAATGTAATTTTTACATCAATTAAAATTTTTTAATTATGTCAGAATGTCACGTTGTAATTTGATTAGTTGTATTATTAGAGTGATGTAAGATCCGGTGTCCTTAGCCATTTAACTGGTAGTATAGCAGCATGAAAATACTTTTTGAAGCTACTGTATAATATACGTGTCGCCGAGATAGGAAGCAAGCATGGCTGGTTTCTCTGTCAAGGCGATGATCGTGAGCGCAACCGATGCGGGTGTGCAGTTANTTTCTGGTTTTACCATTTTTATGAGAAAAATCTGAATCCCTTTGCGTTCGCAGAGAACCGGGAAGTTACTCGGTGAAGTTTCGTGACAGACAGTTCCACTCTTTCCCCGTTCCGCCACTCCGAACGAAAGGGGAAGAACAGAGGAAAAAAGAAGACTAAGGACAGGAAGGCAAGCGCATGGAACGATGCTACCAGGGAGGGGTGGGGAGTAGGGGGTAAAAGCTTGACAGGAAATCTGTTGAAGTAATTCCTCAATGTAATTTCCTTCCCCCTCCGTCTCAGAACTAAGCTTCGTTCAGTTGCGGAGTTGCTATAACTTCGTTAGCTTCTTCTTTCCACCTTATTTTCGACGTGTCTCATTTTTCTTCACCAGTGAATCCACGAATTAAATCTCAGACTTGCGGGCTGCTCTAATTTCTTTATAAAGCTTCTTAATCCGAACGACACCCTTCAGATAACTGGAATCCTCGATGACAATCCTTATTTGGAAGTATCCGACAAAATTTTGTGCGCTGGTCGGTTTCTTTTTATACCAGAAATGACGCTGGCGAGAAGTCGAAATTATTGATTAATCGATTCTACCGTCTTCGTCGAAACTCGATAGGAATCTATTTAACGATATTGAAGTACTACTGATAAAAGTTTCACTTCCTCTTCAATTTGTATACACCTGTCGGAAATAGGTTACAATATTTTTGCATAGATGTATATGGCAAGTTATACGGTATCAATATAATACATTCACCTTGTACCACATTAATGTCTAAATATATCATTTACTCGTTTTGACATAATGCACACCACTGATCCTTTCAAATAAAAATTGTCATATTGCGTAATGTCCTCTCAACTTGTGATTCATAAATCATAAAGTGCGGGTGCATTGTAAAAAATAAAACTGTAATCCGCGTGGCCGGAATTCGTTGAAACCATGTCCCGCATTCCCTAAAAAATTTTTTCCACTGCCCCCGGCGTGGCAACTAGCATCGTGGGAGGAATTTTAATTCACTTCGACGACAATTCGCGTCAGTGGCTCGCAAAAATAGGGATCTGCCGGTCCACCTTATGGCGCCTCTTCCTCACCTATCTACATACATCCATATACACGTGGGAAACTGCTGTAACAAACAGGGTGGGCCCGTACGATCGCACCCTATATGAAAGTACAGTACCTACAAAAAGTTACATAGTTTTTATGAATCATGACTATGCATAGACGTATTACCAACTCAAACATCAGCGATCGTACGTCAGATTGATCAAGTTTACTTCAAACCGAGTTTATTGTGCTAGTATCAAAAGTAGTCATTCTGTCATGAAACTGAATGTAAATAATAATGCATCATTAAACCACATGACATATAAAAACATGTAAATATAATATACATACATTAATGTAATTTTTACATCAATTAAAATTTTTTAATTATGTCAGAATGTCACGTTGTAATTTGATTAGTTGTATTATTAGAGTGATGTAAGATCCGGTGTCCTTAGCCATTTAACTGGTAGTATAGCAGCATGAAAATACTTTTTGAAGCTACTGTATAATATACGTGTCGCCGAGATAGGAAGCAAGCATGGCTGGTTTCTCTGTCAAGGCGATGATCGTGAGCGCAACCGATGCGGGTGTGCAGTTAGAGCCGGGGAACCGGTAATACCCCAACTGATTTCCCATATGGCGCTGGGTTTGGCCAGGAATCCTCGGCCAGGCGAAAAATTCCACGCTCGATGCGTGAAATCGTTTTATTTCTCGCGAACGCGGAAACATCAGCGAACGGTGCGAAGCCTTTCGAGCGTTTATTTATTGCTCGCAACTATACGGGGTGAACCGATAAGAATTCATCGTCTTCTAGATTTCTGTATGTATGTACAAGTGAAACGTAATTCTTCTTTACTCTTAGGTTTATATGCAGTTGTTAATTATACCACTTAATTATCCTGTTTTCCAAATTTCTTGCCTTAAACGGTTTCTATAGAATAATTGAGAATTATAAAAGTCTGTATTTCAGCACACCGTTTTGTTGGTGAATAATTACTATTGTGGAGGACTATGGATGTAAATGTTATTGTAATTTATTAAATTGAATCTTAGCGTTGGAATGTTTGTTGGTTCACTCTGTATATGTTAGGTACCCATGTGTACCACATGATGGTGCGAGAGCAGTTTGCTCTTGCTGCAGCATTCAATGTTGATTTATCTACACAACTAGTATGCCATATATGTATGTATGCATATGTTGGGTACACATGCTTTTCAGTGACAGTTTGCGCATTAAAGTGACACTGAGGAATTGCTAATATCAATACTTTTCATATCAGAAAATTGGCTACAATTATTTCGTGAAATCAGACAAATCGAACAATTATAGTAATAATCGCTTGACCTAAAAACTGAAACGATGTCGCATCGGACTTAATTCCAGCTTGTTACGCGTCACAATGAAATGAAATAATACCCGGTTCCGTCTTCTCTGTAATTTCTGGAGAGACAACGCATTCGGATGCTGCCGATAGCTAGTAATTTCCCAATCACAGCAGAGATCGTTGATTCGAAATAACCGTTAAGCAACCCCGACGAGTTTCTCCGCTGTGGTAAGCAATCTCTGCTGACGAGTAATTTGCCGAGAAAATGGCATTCGATCGTCGCGGTTAGGTAGAAATCAATTCTCCCCAGTCCACCTCCCTCAATCTTAGGTCGGTTCCTACTCCTACTCGCTATAATTCCTTATGCGTCCAATGCTACTCCGATAACGTTCTAATCCGATCCTGCTTGGTTTACACGGTGGCGACTCGAATTTAATCCGCTTTCAGTTCGCTGCGTCCAGGGCGCAGGCTTTTCCCGTTCAATACATTCTCTTCTCGCTCCCGCTGTGTATCTCTATCTNTACAACTAGTATGCCATATATGTATGTATGCATATGTTGGGTACACATGCTTTTCAGTGACAGTTTGCGCACTAAAGTGACACTGAGGAATTGCTAATATCAATACTTTTCATATCAGAAAATTGGCTACAATTATTTCGTGAAATCAGACAAATCGAACAATTATAGTAATAATCGCTTGACCTAAAAACTGAAACGATGTCGCATCGGACTTAATTCCAGCTTGTTACGCGTCACAATGAAATGAAATAATACCCGGTTCCGTCTTCTCTGTAATTTCTGGAGAGACAACGCATTCGGATGCTGCCGATAGCTAGTAATTTCCCAATCACAGCAGAGATCGTTGATTCGAAATAACCGTTAAGCAACCCCGACGAGTTTCTCCGCTGTGGTAAGCAATCTCTGCTGACGAGTAATTTGCCGAGAAAATGGCATTCGATCGTCGCGGTTAGGTAGAAATCAATTCTCCCCAGTCCACCTCCCTCAATCTTAGGTCGGTTCCTACTCCTACTCGCTATAATTCCTTATGCGTCCAATGCTACTCCGATAACGTTCTAATCCGATCCTGCTTGGTTTACACGGTGGCGACTCGAATTTAATCCGCTTTCAGTTCGCTGCGTCCAGGGCGCAGGCTTTTCCCGTTCAATACATTCTCTTCTCGCTCCCGCTGTGTATCTCTATCTCTCTCTCTCTCTCTCGCTCTCGTTTCTTCGTTGTGCGATTTCATCCAACGACGAGCTATGGCTACGAACGCCACCCTCATCAAAGGATATTGCAGAGATTTTGGCAGCTCGCCTGCTTACGGCGTCGAAAATTCACTCCGAAAGAAACTAGCAACCGAATGTCGGACGCTCCGAATGGACACGATGCGATGCGATGGCTTAATTCCAGCTGCGCGATTGAATTACTGCGCCTTAGCACAGGCGATCCCCCCTCCCGGGGTGTACTTGGCTTTATTAGATGGTTATTTCATCCGCCAAATGAATGCGGTTGAAAACTTGAAGTATGCAATTTCATAATTGTACTCTATGCTAATTAATTTTTCACGAAGGATCTTGTTTAGGAAAATAGTCACCGAATAATTGGATACACGATTGAATAAAATCGCAATCATAATTTCTTTTTTTATTTAATAAAATTAGAACAGTGTTTTAAGTATAGTGTACCAGAACTCGGTGGAATAAAATGCTGAATTCTTGTGAAATCATTGGGAATACCAGAGAGAGGTGAGCTGGAATAAGTAAGAATAGAGTAAAATGCTAATCGATTTAAAGCATTGTTCGATCTTCGTCGCGAGTCGTCACGTACGACAACGAAGACACGCAATAACACCTGTCGCTTGTCCACCGAGTTGAAGCGTGTACAACGGAGACCAGAGGCCAATTCCTTTTCACTCTCGACATCAATGCAAGCCAGTTTTAGGATTCCGTCCGTCGTCCGGGACTATTGCTTTTCGTAGTTCGTCACCGGTTACGCTTGATGCATAGTAAGACACGCGCCGGTTAAGAATACTTGAACGAGCATCCCGTCATCGCCTCGCTTGAAAGAGATGTCAACCAACTGCGAAAGAAAAGGAAAACATTAGGCGAGAAATACTGCAAAATATAAGAATCCATGCACCTATTTTTATCGATCATCCCAATTATTTCTCTTCAGAAATATGCAATAAATATTTACAGATTTGTCATTGATTATATTTGCGAACTCATTGACAAAATTATTGTATTACACTTAAAACAAGTTAAGAAAAATTTGCTCACCTTACTTTTCCTATTGCCTAATTTTATATTAAACATGATAATTTTATATAAAATGTGCGTAAATGTAGCATATTACATCAAAGGTATATTTAATTAGCAAGAGTGAATATTTCTCGAGCGACGAAGCCCAGGTTCGTTCGCTTCAAAAGAATAATAAAGCGAGGCCAAATAAATTATCCTACTAAGAACCGGAAGGGGAAAGAGCCGCGCGATAGTTAATTAAACTGCTGACGAAGGAGGTAGGAAAGAGATTGCAGTTTGGAAATTGTTAACAGGCTTAATTATCCGGTCCCTTCAGAAAATGTAAGCATCAAAATATGAGACAAATTATTATTTGGGAACACAATTTTTATTTGAATTTCATATGAATGAATTTTTACAGTTCTTGAATCAATTATAACTTTATAAATTTCAATATTTTAACTCTATTTTTTGGGAAACGAACTTGTACATTTTATAATTTCGGTCTCATTATTAAGATCAAATATTATTATACGAAATTACATTAATCATGTTGTAGGTGGACTCTTGATGTACTTTTATCCATTTAATTATTCTGGTTTCAATTTTAATTTCAATAAATATACCTGATCATAATGTAAAATCTTCGTGACAATGTCACGCTTTGCATTGCATTATTAAAACGAGACTTTTGAAATTGGAAATTTCCAGATTCGAATTTTCATATACCAAAACCGTCTGTTCAATAATATTATTTATAATATCTTCAGTATTAATTTATAATATTTTTATTATTTGCACGTGATTACTTTTTCAAGAAAAATTTTCGCTAGTCCAGCTTAATTTTAATCCATTTATAGAAATATTTCAGCCGGAAAGATAATAATCGGCTCGATTAATTTATCATACATCATCTGTAATACCACTGTTCCATTAAAAACTCAATAGTTGATGTAAGCGTACGTGCACAAATCTCATCGTAACAAAGGAGAATTTATTTAATACAGAATTCATGATATTTCTCCTTTCATGCGTGAAACTATCACTTTAGCGTGTGGAATAAATGTAAACCATGGTAATGAGATACCCTGAGATAGGAAAAAGGAAACTACATACATATATGTCTATGGAAAAACGGGTTGAGACCCGTTCCATTGAATTTGTGAATCGAAACGATGAATGAATTTTTTTTTCTCGAATCTCGGCATCGATTCTTGCGGCGCGGCGCGACGTCCCAGCTCCTCTTCGCCGGAAGTTTCCTTTTCACATTATAATGAACCGCTTAACAATTCCGATTTTATTAAGAGTCCTCCTCGGTCGGCGGGGTAGCAAGGAGGGAGGGAAGACGAGCCCGTTTTCGGTAGACCGGAACGAAGAAAGGGGGAAAGGGGCAAGCGAAACGGAAGGAAGGCGTGGCACCGGCTGTGACAGCCAGAAAAACGAGAATTGGTAATTCGAAGAATTTTAAAAAGAAATTATTGCTTCTTTATTGTGTAAAAATGTACATATATACAATATTACAAGAGTAAAACGCCCTTTAATAAATTCTATCAAACTCCAGTCTTTTTGGTGCCATAAATCCACCGTTCGCACCTTTCTGTTGCGACAATTAAATCCACCAAAAATATCTATTTTCCGGGTTTTTTACGTAGTTGCATCACTTGCAGTCTATCTTTATTGTGGGAGCTGAATATTGAAACCCGTTCGGGACAATCTCTTTGAATAGAAACACGGAAAACGCGGACCGAGTGAAATCCAGCGTACGAAATGGTTTACGTTTAAGCCCTCATACATACATTTCATAACAGTTTGTTACACCGACGATCGTCCGGTATTTTCGTTAGAATCGTGCTTCGTCCCGTGAGATTCCAATTCGCTTATTGTTATTGCACAGCTGATTTCTTTCCTCTGATTAACAAAATTTATGACGATAACGCAAGAATCAGAAAAATTCAAATTACTTGATAAGCGATATTTTAATTTTCGAAATGTGGAGATCGCTGGCTATTGTATTGGCTAACTCATTAATTTATTAAAGCAGGAGTCTTGAAATTAACTTCACTTCCTCAAACAAGGTTTCATTTCATAAAAAGGAGAAATAAACAAGAGAAAAGTTGCGAGTGGAAAGCGGAATCCCATTAAATACATCGGCCGTTACATAATCACGGTTAAGCAGCGTTAACTTAATGAAAGTCGATTTTCGAGTTTAATTAAAGAACCAAGGCAGACAAAGGAAAAAAAAGTGTTTAGTGGCTGAGTTTAATTAAAGAGTAACAAACGCGAGAGCCACGTGAAACGGATAGAACAAGCAAATAAAACAAGAAAGGGGAATGTGCATAAGAAAAAGCACGTTCGACGGTAAATCAGTCTTCTGTCAATTCCCGATGACAAACCGGAGATTAATAAATTGTAGCTTCGAGGATGCGAATGGAAGCGAAGAAGTGAAGGAAAGCGTTTAACAACAAATCCTGAAAAAAGTCAAATTTATGGAAGCCCCAGTGTTTGTTTTTCCCAGAGATTTGTGAACAAATATTTGAGAGAAATGAATGTTTGCAAAAGCAAACTATATTCTTGTTTTATCACTTTTTAAGTGATGGACAGAAGTGAAGAAATAGTGAAATATTCTAGCAATATTTTATTGAAATTCAGAAATACTTCTAAAACGAAAATTAAAGTGCAATTGAAATATTTCTTCTCATTTTTAAAAATAGTGATAAATACTCGCGACTTTACAGAAATCATAATTAGACTTGTACAGCATTCGCAA
Source organism: Ceratina japonica (assembly GCA_019453355.1). Taxonomy (NCBI): domain Eukaryota; kingdom Metazoa; phylum Arthropoda; class Insecta; order Hymenoptera; family Apidae; genus Ceratina; species Ceratina japonica. The sequence goes on along the minus strand of SMSR01016122.1, from coordinate 67,548 downwards.
TAATGTTTTACATAACAGTATATTGAATTCAGCACGTAGAATGGTCTATGCAGCGTAACTTCTCGGCTGTTAGATTAAGCTATGTACTTGTAGAAGCGAGTCATATTACGTATTTACTTGTTGATACTGTTCTCGTGTGCCTTGTCACACTGTAACTTTCTTAACAGTATTTAAACAAAATATGCCAGCGACACAGTTGTTTATTACATCGCACCACGTATTAATTAAAAGTTTCGTTGGAAACTTTCTAAAACAATTATTACTATTTGATAAAAAAATACAATCTTATAACAAAATTCATTTCGCACAACATTTCAAGCTTATTTTTTATGATTTTGTATGATTGTTTAATTAATGTTTCATTAAAAATCATACTAAAGTGAATCTGGTACATTTGTTTTGTCTTCATTTTTATTTATGATTACAATCGGAAGCAATTGGGAAAAGAGAAACGTTCAGTTCAATTCGGATTTATCAAAGGACAATGTTTCGTTTCGAATTCGCCTAAAATGGAGTACAAAGCGACTCACTTAGAGTTGAGTTCACTGCGTCAGTTTGTAAGCTTATCGAGCGACAAAGTAAGTACCGGGTTCGATATCGACGGTGGGAGGCCAGTCTCGATTAGTCGATCACCGGTTGGGAACGGGCAGTGTCTCGAAAAACGCCGCACCGAGCCAATAAATTGTCAGCCGGTAATCTTCTCCGGAAGTTTTCCGATATTTCACAGCGGTAACAGGTAAATCGGCCCGGCCCATGAAATTGCGAGATCCCGGGGCCGTTGTCGAGTGCCACGATCGATTAGGTACCCTTCCGTGAACTCTGTCACGGATTACGAGGTCCGGTCTCGCGAAAGAAGCTCGAATACCGAGTAAAGAGGGACGATTAGGCCGCGTCAAGATGGATTATGTTACTAAAGAGCCTCAAGCCTCGTTGTTCTCGCCTATGGAAATTAGAAATGATATCTATAGGCGTCTAAGGTCTAAAACCATCCGCTTGATGAATTGTATATGAAAACGCCGTTCCTGAAACATTGATACAACTTTACAATATTCATGTACGTAATACGTCTTAATATTAAAGTTCCATTCAACTGTGATACTTATTATTATACCATTTTAAAGCGCAAGAAATAAGTGAAATTAATTAGAATCTGAAAAATCTAATTAGAATCTGTATAATATCTGCGACAGCTCTTTCTACTAATTACTTACTTCATCATCATACGTTAAGCACGATTTTGCTTTCCATTAGGAGACAGAAAACTCATCACATAATTTATAATCGTCTACCTGGCATAATTTAATCAACTCCGGAAATCCTTTGACTGAAACTTGCAACGACACCATTATCATCACTTTTTCCGGTCCTAACTACGCCACCGTATATTATCGCGCGTGATAATGATAAAGCCGAAGCGACGGGGTAGACGAAACTGTCCTCCACGCCCGTAATAGGATTCATTAAATAGGAAAAAATTACAAAGCGTACTGCAGGCGCGCTACAGGAACCTTAATGTCGCCGAGGGAAACAGGCTAACTTGAATTTCAATTCCGTATCGAATTCCTTCTCTCTTGACTTCGTAGCCGGCGCGTATACTATCGAATGTCATCTCGCACTGATCAATCTAAATTGTAATCACCGTGCAAAATTGTAATCACCGTGCACGAACAGGTTGCAACGTTTCTAATCAGTTTCCAATTTCTTGAATTCACATCATAGTGATTGTACTGTCTCGCATGAATTTGACAGAAATGAATTTATGCAGATTACTTTACTCTAATTACAAACAGAACACAAAACGATACTTGTGTGTCTTTGCAAAAACATTAAAGTTTATGTAAAACTCGAAATAGGATCGATTCTGCCGAAAATTCGTCGATTCACGACCGGCAAATTGCCGGGAAAGGGTGGAACAAGACCGGAAGTGACACGATCGTTGTCGGTGCCATTGTACAGGCTTTGGCGGACGCAGTCAAACGTCGGAGCCAGGCCATTTAGGCTCATCCGCTTTAATTGGCTTCGTTTGTAATTACGGCTGAGAGAGGAGGCTCTACTAAGGGATGGAGGACAATAAGAAAAGAGGCAGCGGCGGCGGCGGTGGTGGTGGTGGTGGTACTGGTGGTCGTCGGAATACGGTGACGTGGATTGCGGCCTGAAGAGATCGTGGAAGTGGGTTAGGGGTGCGCGGCCATTGTCGGAGGTCTTTCCAGCTTGGGAAAGGGCCGATAGAAGTTCGCCGAATGAAACAAAGGCCTGTGTTTCGTTTTTTTCACCAATTTTCCTCTCGCCCGCTTTTTTCTTTGTCGGCCTTTTACATACACGTCCAAAAATATCACGTGCGTTTCGCAACAATATTTTTAACACGCAAATTTCGTTGTTCCATTAAAATCTTATGAGAGATCGACGTTAATTCGAGGGTAGTTTGTCTGAAAGGAGCAAGTAAAAACGCAGACGATGGAACGATGACCTGCGCCTTGAAAACTTGAAACGACACTTTTCGGTAAGATCGCAACTTGTGTGGCGCACCTTAAGTCAGCTTCCTGGCGGAGTGACGAACACGCAGGTTGAATTCAAGAACACGGGATGCGTGGGAAAACGCGTGCATGCGTGACGGTGTAGATTTGCATGAAAGAAAGGAGGTATTGTCGTTGATCCACAAAAGGTGGTCAGAAGTGGTAATTCTTCTGTCACAGAATTTGCGGTTCGATCAATTTACCATTTCTTTTTTCTCTTTCATCGCCCTATAATTACAGAAAAAATAACATGTTTCTTTTAATCATTTCTGAGGAGCGAATCTTATTCACTTATACTTCATTATAAGATACATACAGGTAATTGTTGTGCAAGATCGTTTCTACATAAATGCAAATTCATCGTTTTGAAAAACTGTAATAATTATTCACTTGGAAAGGAAAGGAAAAACGTAATGAATGGAAATGTTTCAAGGCATTGCTTAAAACAACCATGACTGAACCGTACCCACAGACATATTGATCTCCTTAAAATAATAACGGAATCAAATCGAAGTCGTCATTGCTATTACTTTTACATTTCAAGTACTAATGGAAATATTTCCAAATTAATGAACACAATAATTCACTTGACATTCTCAATTGATGAATAACTAACTAGAGTGAAACAAAAAACTGATACATAATATTTCATTCAACAAGTTATTTCAAACAAGTTATCTAACCAGATAAAATATTCAAGTGTTGTGTTATAACGTTGTATCATGAAGTAGAAAACATTCTGAACGTTACTCAATGCATTGCACACACATAAACGTAATCGAAGCGCGAGTAGTAATCACGATGAACAAATCCCTGTATGGTACGTTTAATAGGAATGCGGGAGAAAGTAGAGCGTGATTGTAGACTAGCTATCAAAATCGCTTTCAATTTAACTCTGATACGAGTATTTAATCAATTTCGAACGTCAGACTTCCCGTCTGCCTTAAAATTATCAACCTAAATGTACTAATACTAATTCTGTAGAGTTCAACGCGTACTTATATAAATCCTTTAATCATCGCTTTATTTTTCTTCCATTGCGAAACACTGCCGCTCTATTTATGTTTCATTATAATCGATGATGGAAAAATTGCGGCTACCTGGTTCCGGAGCACAAAACTTAGTGGATCGATATCATTTTATTTGGTCGCGTGCCAAGATGTGCGCGAGAGATTTCGCTGTTTAAATTCGAGGCGGCAGGAACGATAAATACTTTCATCTTAAATAATTAGCCTTGATATACATATAATGTACTTAGAATTAGTGTTTGCGGTCGTTTATACATGTAATTAAGAGATAGAATTTCTAATCGAAATCTGAACCTTCATATAGAATGAACTGATCATCGAATTTAATTGCTTACTGATTGTTTTCGACGAAATTACTGAACATGATCGTAGCATTATCCATTGGAGAATAATCGCGCGATTCGAAGATTAATTGCGCTCCGTGGGGACGGAAAATTTATGGATGTTTGGTCAAAATTTGAATCGATGCGAAAGGCACGGAGATGTAATTACACCTTGGCTACGTAAAACGGGAAGGGAAGTGATTAATGCACTCGGCGGTAATTAATTGACCGGCTAACGATCTCGATGAACTGCGACTTTCGCTATGTAAAACTGGTGTAAACAATTGTAAGATATGCAATTTCAACTCGTCGCTACGAAAATATATCACCGTGTACGTTTAATCATTCTAACGATCTCCAGTTTGTGCCAATCAAATTTAATTATCTTAATATTTCAAAATAAATGGAAATGTAATATTTATACCTGGAAATCCACGATTTTAATTAACTGTATTTTTAATCCTGAAAGATCTTATATTTGACTCATTAAACCAAACTTCTGAATCCGTTGAAATTAACTTTATCTTAAAAAATTCATTGCTTTTAAATCGGGTTGAGCTGAGCAGGGTTGGTACCACCGAGACGGTTAAAAATATATCCTAATGCGAAATACAAACTCGAGAATAGGGTCGAAATTAATTCGAGGCGCCGGAACGGAATAGAGAAGTGTATTAAGGGGCGGAAGTGCATCATACCTCTGCAATGGCTTCGCCCGTGGAGGATCGACAGCTGCGANAACGCGTACTTATATAAATCCTTTAATCATCGCTTTATTTTTCTTCCATTGCGAAACACTGCCGCTCTATTTATGTTTCATTATAATCGATGATGGAAAAATTGCGGCTACCTGGTTCCGGAGCACAAAACTTAGTGGATCGATATCATTTTATTTGGTCGCGTGCCAAGATGTGCGCGAGAGATTTCGCTGTTTAAATTCGAGGCGGCAGGAACGATAAATACTTTCATCTTAAATAATTAGCCTTGATATACATATAATGTACTTAGAATTAGTGTTTGCGGTCGTTTATACATGTAATTAAGAGATAGAATTTCTAATCGAAATCTGAACCTTCATATAGAATGAACTGATCATCGAATTTAATTGCTTACTGATTGTTTTCGACGAAATTACTGAACATGATCGTAGCATTATCCATTGGAGAATAATCGCGCGATTCGAAGATTAATTGCGCTCCGTGGGGACGGAAAATTTATGGATGTTTGGTCAAAATTTGAATCGATGCGAAAGGCACGGAGATGTAATTACACCTTGGCTACGTAAAACGGGAAGGGAAGTGATTAATGCACTCGGCGGTAATTAATTGACCGGCTAACGATCTCGATGAACTGCGACTTTCGCTATGTAAAACTGGTGTAAACAATTGTAAGATATGCAATTTCAACTCGTCGCTACGAAAATATATCACCGTGTACGTTTAATCATTCTAACGATCTCCAGTTTGTGCCAATCAAATTTAATTATCTTAATATTTCAAAATAAATGGAAATGTAATATTTATACCTGGAAATCCACGATTTTAATTAACTGTATTTTTAATCCTGAAAGATCTTATATTTGACTCATTAAACCAAACTTCTGAATCCGTTGAAATTAACTTTATCTTAAAAAATTCATTGCTTTTAAATCGGGTTGAGCTGAGCAGGGTTGGTACCACCGAGACGGTTAAAAATATATCCTAATGCGAAATACAAACTCGAGAATAGGGTCGAAATTAATTCGAGGCGCCGGAACGGAATAGAGAAGTGTATTAAGGGGCGGAAGTGCATCATACCTCTGCAATGGCTTCGCCCGTGGAGGATCGACAGCTGCGAGAAAGAAACCCTCCTACCTCCCCACTCCACTTCTCTTTCTCATAAACCACGTGAAACGGAGCACGTGGAAGAGAGATGCTACTCTCCCTTCATCTTCATCCTTTCTCCATCCCTTTCCTCCGTCGTTGATCCTCTCTCCGTTTAACGTACCCCTCTTATGTACTTTCGGATTCTCCCCACTCGGCCGGCCGTCCTCTTTTTTATCTCTCACTCCCTTAATCCATCGTCCCTCTTCGTCCGACCCGTTGTCTGCCCCTTCTTCGACGTTACGTTTCATTGTCCCCTTCGCTATCTCTGTTTCGCCCGTTGCGCGGTGCACGAGCATCGTGCGGCATGGTCAACAGGTAGAAGAGACAGACAGGTGGCCGGACGATGTATTCATGATGTCGGCGACGATCCTGAAAAGTGGCTAGTGGCCGCGATCATTCGCCGCGTACGCTGGCTATTCCAACGTTCAGAATTCGTTATCGTGAACTCTGATGACAGCGTAAATTTTAGTGACAGCAGTGGGCAGCGAGTATTCCCCAAGTTTTTGTGTTCCACCAGTGCGCATTAATAATTCCGGATAAACAAATTGTTTAGGACGCATATTTGCGATCACTTTTAATCCTGTCATTATAGAAGATGTCATAGTTGAGTAACTAAGTGATAAAACTATATTGTAGTTTTCCGAGAACAGTATCATGTTGCGTGCCGCTTGAGCAATTTGATTCACGTCAGATTACGTAAAATTATTTTTGTAACACCTTATCATAGTTAGGTATACAACAAATTTCATAATACGCGTAATAAGTAATCTCGAATCTCTTTGAATAACAAGTGAGAGCATTCAACGTTACGGAGAATTTCTGTTAAGTGTGTCTGAAGTGCAAGTGAAACACTTGAGGATTGGTGTTGATGACAGATTGAATATCAACAGGAGGAGGTAGATTTTTTGTAATCTTTGTCGACTGTGGAAGTGGAACTAAGTGCGTTTCGAGTATCTTTTGTTAGCAGAAGTGCAAAGACGGAGTACCTAGCTACTTGCATCTGCTAGCTGGGTAGCTGGCTTTGTGTGTCAGCTGCAACGGAAGATGTAAGTGTCGATCGATATTTGTGTCAAGTATTTTGCATTCTGAATGAACGCGTGAAAGAAATCCCCTGTCTGGCCTTGCGCGAAACTCGCCATTGTCCGCGGACTTTGGATTTACACGTTCCTTGTTAATATTCTGTGACTTTGTGCGTGAGTCATCTTCAAAGAATCGTTGAACGACAAGAGTTCCTAAATTTTCGTATAAGCAAGTCAAAATACGAAAACTTCGTACTGAACGAATACACATACCGATTCGCATGTTAAACAATTGCAAATATTCAGCAACGCAAACAAACAATTGATAGAGAATAGTTTGTACAAGTCTCACACGTTCAGCCCATTAATAATACCTGATTCAACTTGAATCGCTAAAAATCATTGAATTTATGGGCTATTAAAACGTTTCACGCCTCGGTTCCTCGTCAATGCGCTCGTAAAAGTATAACGTCGCGCGGCTTATTCCTACTCGCTTCCAGTCCACATCCTTTGGACGAGATCGATATAATTTTGTTCCAAATTCTAGCCACACGGTTATCGGCAAACGTCACGGTAAATTCCATAATAGTTGCATTAGAAGCCGACGAGATGATGGAAAATATTTGTTCGACAATATTTGAAACAATACAGTAGCACTGACTGTTCAAACACGGTTGAACGCTGGCTCAGAATTATCATTTTCGAGATCTCACTGTTTGCCGAATCGGGTTTGATACTCTGTGTTTCTGCAAATTTGATAACATCAAAGAACTCCGATAGAAAGACGTCGATTCTTTTAAAAAAAATTAACATACATATTGGTCATAATTTTTATTACAAATAAATAACAATATTTATAGATTATCGGGTTCTTCTTGGTAATTAAGTATAAATCATCTCATTGATTAAAAACAATTTTCTGTAATTCATACATCGGATTTTGTTGCGAAAAACAAGAATCGTTCTTTATAAAACTACGAGGACGTAACAAGCAGTCGAGCAGATAATCGACGTCCTATCTGAGTTTACTCACAAGTTGGCAACGCATGTAAATTGTCGTTTCATAGGCAGTCGGAATTAATGGCTAGCGCAATAAGTTTCCTTAAACAGCCGGTAGCTCGACGCGAAACAATGGTAATTCGTATCATTGTCTCGCAAGTATTCCAAGCGGAGAGGTAAGAAAGGAATAACCCTCGAGAAGAGAGTATCCTTTTGTTTTCACTCTTGTCGCCTTTTTTTATCCGTACCGAGAAGCGTCTTGACGGGAGCAAACTGTTTGTCTCCTCCTCGTTTTTTTTTTCTTCCTGGGAAACAGTTTTCCCGTCTCTCGATGTCTCGTTAAGGTCGTGAAATCTAAGTAGAAGTTGCTCTCTTGCGAACGACGCGGTCCAACGTCACAAGTGGACTCGAAGATGGCGACGAAACTCTTCAGGTGTCGCTTAACCTTTCGGTTTTCCAATTAAACGGCGACCAATCGGAAAAAAGGATCCGACCTCCGGCTTCGGGTCTCGTTGCTCTTCTCAAAACCGATCGGACGGTTCTTCTCTTATTCGCGTAGCCGTCGATTGCCGATCCCCCTTCAATGAGAATCGTCACCGCGAAAGATTCTCTCTTTTATTGTCAATTAAATTGCTGCCATAATCCATCAATATAAACAATTATATCGATTGAACTAAAGAAATAAGCCGAGATAAATTTTTAATTAATCTAAATTGATAATTAAATCACTTTTTAATTACTTCAAAATATACGACTTTCCAATTAAGAATAGGAATTTATTGATTTTCTAGGTGACAATCAAGACGGATCAGTATCTCCAACTGTTAACTACGATCATGCCGTTCGATTCAAGATTTACCGAAGCCCAAGTAAACGGCGTCAAGATTCGATCACTCGTACATCTAACACTCTCCTAATCCGAATTTGCTCAAGGATACGTTCCTCGTGCGATTTAACGAATGATCGAAAGCGATCAAGATGGTGATCGCGAGTGAATCCCCTCAGGACGTCGGAGCGTCCGGCAAACTGAGGCGGTCCCGTCGACTGTCCTCGACCAGAGGATTGAAGGTACGAGCAATCGCAAACACAGCTGGTCAAGCGACGTCGCGGCCGGATTTGAATCAGAAGCTCGGACTGTGTCCCATAGTTAGTCTGAACCTAGCCGATACGAAGTCCCGGGCGCCGATCAATTGGGAATTGAACGAGAGGATCAGCTTGAGCAGTGGATCGAGCGCGGGTTTAGAGGTGCGCCCGGACGCGAGGAAAGGGATCGAGCTGAGCGAGAACAGGAAGAAATCGGACACCGAGGAAAAGACAGCACGTCGGGAGAACGGCAACAGCGGCGGTAGAACAAACCTGAGGCTCATGAACGTGTCGGGTTTTGGCCCGGATCAGGATAAGAAACGCAAGGATTCATGGACGATCGAGATCGACGTGATCGAGAAACCAGAGAAGGAAAGGGAAGAGGAGGACAATGTGATCAAAAGCGATTCCAAGTATGAGATAGGAATCCCAAGCGAGGGAACCGCCGGGTCTAGAAAGGCGGCGAAACAGAAACGACAGCTGTCCGCCGGTACTAAGGCTCAAAAGCCTGCGAAGAACGAGGAGGACGAGAACGTGAACGGGAAATGGGGCAGAAAGAAGACGGAGAAAACGAACGACTCGATCACGAAGAGGCTGGAATTGATCCACGAACTGAACCAGAAGATCCTCGCGAACTATGAGCGGTTTCAACAGCGATCCAAGTCCAAAACCCATTCGAAGGAGGGCAAGGAGACGCTGTCGAAGTGCACCTCGAAGGAGCAAAACGGGAAAAGCAGATCGACCTTGAACGAGGGGAAGGAAAGCAGGAAGGAGGACCACGTGTACGCGGAGGCGAAGCGGAAGAGCAAGATGAAAATCGACTGCGTAATCCAGAAACTCGACCAGGACTCCCTGAGACAAAGGAAACTGGACATAAATAAGTTCACGTTCTCGAAGGAGTACTGCGAGAAGCTGACCGGCACGAGGGATCACAGATTGGACTCGTTGAACGAGAGGCGATCGGCGCGAACGTTGTCGAAACCTAGGATACTACGAGATAACGAGAACTTCATCATGGCTCCGAGGCCGGGATTCGACGAGCCTGACGAGCATAAAGAGAAGCGATTCCCTGTGAGGATCGAATGCGGTTTCGAGTCTAAGCGAGAGGCGCCCACGTCCGAGAGGAGGAGCGTTTTTTACTTGGACGAAGGAGACGGGGAGAAAGGTAAAGAGTCAAGGGAGCACGTAGACACGCCAATGGACGACGACACCGATTGTCTGGGGAGCTCCAGATTGTACCCGGAGAGCTATAGCAATCGCTCTAACGAAGCGAGAATCGGAGACGATCGTGGAGGAGATCGCTCGAGGACGGCAGAAAATCGAGACGAAACAGAGACGAGCTGCAAGATCGATCGGACTAATGATAAGTTCCTGGAGGGGAAAAATAACCGGGCTGGCGTCGACGAGACGGCGCTGGAGCACGAGATTCTCTCGAGCCTCGACGAAGCTATCGACAGCTTCGATCGAATCGAAAAGAAGGAACCGAGGAAATTCGACGGGGAAGAGAATGGAACGGCGGGAGCGCTCGATGATTCTATACAAATAAGTAGCCCTTTATCTGGGGCGAATAGCCCGAAGACGGCGGGCAGGCTTCAGGAGACGTTTAATTCCTCGTGGGACTCCGAGGTCGGCGCGGACGCCGCTGGCGGAAGTGGCTGGGTCAGGATACACACCGGGATCGAGAGCAGTCTCGTATATCTCACTCTGGACACCACGGCCAAGGATGTCTGCCGAGACATGCTCCTCGGCGACGACTTGTCTCTGTTTATACAGGTAAGCGGCACCCGAACTTCCGCGGCTAATTATTCATTCGATTTACGACGCAGAAGTTTACGCGACCGCTCGAGTTAATGAGAGCAGGCGGACATGCTAATGAGCTACGGTGTACGCTACGCCTTATGTGTACGGGGGTTGTTTGCCTCGAAATGTGTACAATCTCTTCCCTGTCTTTCCTCGTTCGTATTAAAACTTCCATATTTAAGGACTGATACGTGTCGTGCAATAAAAATTGTATTGCACGACTTGACTGTTAATTTTTTCACTGACAACTTTTTACATTGGCAATCAGTAACTTTCACTGAAACAAAGAATTAGTGCTTATCGCTCCTGTTCACGGACGTAAGTCTTTCTTTTACGAAGGGGAACGATAACTCGTGACGAGGGGTCTCTTTTCTCGCGAGAACGATGAAAGGAAATCGCGTGGCTCCGCTTCAGACGGGGGAAGAGATTGGGGGAGGATCTTGCGGTACGCCAGGATTTCCGGTCCGCTCGTTGTCGCAGACGTCGTTAATGCTCGAGCGCGCGATAAAGCCCCGCAGTGATATTCCGTTGAAATACCCCCCTTGCATTTTTTCTCCTCCCTGCTCTTTTCATTGTGGATCTTCTCTTTTTTTTTTACCAGCTTTCATTTTTCTCCCACAACCCCCGAACTGCACCGTTTCCTGTTCTTAAATCGCACTTTCTTATCACGTTTCGCCTCGCCGTTCCCCTTGCTGCAAAGTTTAGTGTCTTTCGTAATCATCTCGTTCGAGACCTGATTACCGATGAGTCGGTGATCAATATTCGTTGTTTATTATTAAATATATTCATAATAATAATTATACATATGTATCTCTCTTTCTATAAAACTTCCAATTAAATTTTTCAATCTCGTTAAAATAATGACATGGAAGATATATCTTGTTAGCCTATTCTCTCATTGTTAGGATTTTTATCAGCTTTTTATTATTGGTTCCTATTTATGGAACGCAGCCTGGTTATTGGAAGGATTTCTTTCTTATTGGCGAATGGGAATCGAAGTTAATTTTCGATAAGGTAACAATCGGCTTCGTGCGGAATATGGATTTTCTATTTGNGAGGAGGTAGATTTTTTGTAATCTTTGTCGACTGTGGAAGTGGAACTAAGTGCGTTTCGAGTATCTTTTGTTAGCAGAAGTGCAAAGACGGAGTACCTAGCTACTTGCATCTGCTAGCTGGGTAGCTGGCTTTGTGTGTCAGCTGCAACGGAAGATGTAAGTGTCGATCGATATTTGTGTCAAGTATTTTGCATTCTGAATGAACGCGTGAAAGAAATCCCCTGTCTGGCCTTGCGCGAAACTCGCCATTGTCCGCGGACTTTGGATTTACACGTTCCTTGTTAATATTCTGTGACTTTGTGCGTGAGTCATCTTCAAAGAATCGTTGAACGACAAGAGTTCCTAAATTTTCGTATAAGCAAGTCAAAATACGAAAACTTCGTACTGAACGAATACACATACCGATTCGCATGTTAAACAATTGCAAATATTCAGCAACGCAAACAAACAATTGATAGAGAATAGTTTGTACAAGTCTCACACGTTCAGCCCATTAATAATACCTGATTCAACTTGAATCGCTAAAAATCATTGAATTTATGGGCTATTAAAACGTTTCACGCCTCGGTTCCTCGTCAATGCGCTCGTAAAAGTATAACGTCGCGCGGCTTATTCCTACTCGCTTCCAGTCCACATCCTTTGGACGAGATCGATATAATTTTGTTCCAAATTCTAGCCACACGGTTATCGGCAAACGTCACGGTAAATTCCATAATAGTTGCATTAGAAGCCGACGAGATGATGGAAAATATTTGTTCGACAATATTTGAAACAATACAGTAGCACTGACTGTTCAAACACGGTTGAACGCTGGCTCAGAATTATCATTTTCGAGATCTCACTGTTTGCCGAATCGGGTTTGATACTCTGTGTTTCTGCAAATTTGATAACATCAAAGAACTCCGATAGAAAGACGTCGATTCTTTTAAAAAAAATTAACATACATATTGGTCATAATTTTTATTACAAATAAATAACAATATTTATAGATTATCGGGTTCTTCTTGGTAATTAAGTATAAATCATCTCATTGATTAAAAACAATTTTCTGTAATTCATACATCGGATTTTGTTGCGAAAAACAAGAATCGTTCTTTATAAAACTACGAGGACGTAACAAGCAGTCGAGCAGATAATCGACGTCCTATCTGAGTTTACTCACAAGTTGGCAACGCATGTAAATTGTCGTTTCATAGGCAGTCGGAATTAATGGCTAGCGCAATAAGTTTCCTTAAACAGCCGGTAGCTCGACGCGAAACAATGGTAATTCGTATCATTGTCTCGCAAGTATTCCAAGCGGAGAGGTAAGAAAGGAATAACCCTCGAGAAGAGAGTATCCTTTTGTTTTCACTCTTGTCGCCTTTTTTTATCCGTACCGAGAAGCGTCTTGACGGGAGCAAACTGTTTGTCTCCTCCTCGTTTTTTTTTTCTTCCTGAGAAACAGTTTTCCCGTCTCTCGATGTCTCGTTAAGGTCGTGAAATCTAAGTAGAAGTTGCTCTCTTGCGAACGACGCGGTCCAACGTCACAAGTGGACTCGAAGATGGCGACGAAACTCTTCAGGTGTCGCTTAACCTTTCGGTTTTCCAATTAAACGGCGACCAATCGGAAAAAAGGATCCGACCTCCGGCTTCGGGTCTCGTTGCTCTTCTCAAAACCGATCGGACGGTTCTTCTCTTATTCGCGTAGCCGTCGATTGCCGATCCCCCTTCAATGAGAATCGTCACCGCGAAAGATTCTCTCTTTTATTGTCAATTAAATTGCTGCCATAATCCATCAATATAAACAATTATATCGATTGAACTAAAGAAATAAGCCGAGATAAATTTTTAATTAATCTAAATTGATAATTAAATCACTTTTTAATTACTTCAAAATATACGACTTTCCAATTAAGAATAGGAATTTATTGATTTTCTAGGTGACAATCAAGACGGATCAGTATCTCCAACTGTTAACTACGATCATGCCGTTCGATTCAAGATTTACCGAAGCCCAAGTAAACGGCGTCAAGATTCGATCACTCGTACATCTAACACTCTCCTAATCCGAATTTGCTCAAGGATACGTTCCTCGTGCGATTTAACGAATGATCGAAAGCGATCAAGATGGTGATCGCGAGTGAATCCCCTCAGGACGTCGGAGCGTCCGGCAAACTGAGGCGGTCCCGTCGACTGTCCTCGACCAGAGGATTGAAGGTACGAGCAATCGCAAACACAGCTGGTCAAGCGACGTCGCGGCCGGATTTGAATCAGAAGCTCGGACTGTGTCCCATAGTTAGTCTGAACCTAGCCGATACGAAGTCCCGGGCGCCGATCAATTGGGAATTGAACGAGAGGATCAGCTTGAGCAGTGGATCGAGCGCGGGTTTAGAGGTGCGCCCGGACGCGAGGAAAGGGATCGAGCTGAGCGAGAACAGGAAGAAATCGGACACCGAGGAAAAGACAGCACGTCGGGAGAACGGCAACAGCGGCGGTAGAACAAACCTGAGGCTCATGAACGTGTCGGGTTTTGGCCCGGATCAGGATAAGAAACGCAAGGATTCATGGACGATCGAGATCGACGTGATCGAGAAACCAGAGAAGGAAAGGGAAGAGGAGGACAATGTGATCAAAAGCGATTCCAAGTATGAGATAGGAATCCCAAGCGAGGGAACCGCCGGGTCTAGAAAGGCGGCGAAACAGAAACGACAGCTGTCCGCCGGTACTAAGGCTCAAAAGCCTGCGAAGAACGAGGAGGACGAGAACGTGAACGGGAAATGGGGCAGAAAGAAGACGGAGAAAACGAACGACTCGATCACGAAGAGGCTGGAATTGATCCACGAACTGAACCAGAAGATCCTCGCGAACTATGAGCGGTTTCAACAGCGATCCAAGTCCAAAACCCATTCGAAGGAGGGCAAGGAGACGCTGTCGAAATGCACCTCGAAGGAGCAAAACGGGAAAAGCAGATCGACCTTGAACGAGGGGAAGGAAAGCAGGAAGGAGGACCACGTGTACGCGGAGGCGAAGCGGAAGAGCAAGATGAAAATCGACTGCGTAATCCAGAAACTCGACCAGGACTCCCTGAGACAAAGGAAACTGGACATAAATAAGTTCACGTTCTCGAAGGAGTACTGCGAGAAGCTGACCGGCACGAGGGATCACAGATTGGACTCGTTGAACGAGAGGCGATCGGCGCGAACGTTGTCGAAACCTAGGATACTACGAGATAACGAGAACTTCATCATGGCTCCGAGGCCGGGATTCGACGAGCCTGACGAGCATAAAGAGAAGCGATTCCCTGTGAGGATCGAATGCGGTTTCGAGTCTAAGCGAGAGGCGCCCACGTCCGAGAGGAGGAGCGTTTTTTACTTGGACGAAGGAGACGGGGAGAAAGGTAAAGAGTCAAGGGAGCACGTAGACACGCCAATGGACGACGACACCGATTGTCTGGGGAGCTCCAGATTGTACCCGGAGAGCTATAGCAATCGCTCTAACGAAGCGAGAATCGGAGACGATCGTGGAGGAGATCGCTCGAGGACGGCAGAAAATCGAGACGAAACAGAGACGAGCTGCAAGATCGATCGGACTAATGATAAGTTCCTGGAGGGGAAAAATAACCGGGCTGGCGTCGACGAGACGGCGCTGGAGCACGAGATTCTCTCGAGCCTCGACGAAGCTATCGACAGCTTCGATCGAATCGAAAAGAAGGAACCGAGGAAATTCGACGGGGAAGAGAATGGAACGGCGGGAGCGCTCGATGATTCTATACAAATAAGTAGCCCTTTATCTGGGGCGAATAGCCCGAAGACGGCGGGCAGGCTTCAGGAGACGTTTAATTCCTCGTGGGACTCCGAGGTCGGCGCGGACGCCGCTGGCGGAAGTGGCTGGGTCAGGATACACACCGGGATCGAGAGCAGTCTCGTATATCTCACTCTGGACACCACGGCCAAGGATGTCTGCCGAGACATGCTCCTCGGCGACGACTTGTCTCTGTTTATACAGGTAAGCGGCACCCGAACTTCCGCGGCTAATTATTCATTCGATTTACGACGCAGAAGTTTACGCGACCGCTCGAGTTAATGAGAACAGGCGGACATGCTAATGAGCTACGGTGTACGCTACGCCTTACGTGTACGGGGGTTGTTTGCCTCGAAACGTGTACAATCTCTTCCCTGTCTTTCCTCGTTCGTATTAAAACTTCCATATTTAAGGACTGATACGTGTCGTGCAATAAAAATTGTATTGCACGACTTGACTGTTAATTTTTTCACTGACAACTTTTTACATTGGCAATCAGTAACTTTCACTGAAACAAAGAATTAGTGCTTATCGCTCCTGTTCACGGACGTAAGTCTTTCTTTTACGAAGGGGAACGATAACTCGTGACGAGGGGTCTCTTTTCTCGCGAGAACGATGAAAGGAAATCGCGTGGCTCCGCTTCAGACGGGGGAAGAGATTGGGGGAGGATCTTGCGGTACGCCAGGATTTCCGGTCCGCTCGTTGTCGCAGACGTCGTTAATGCTCGAGCGCGCGATAAAGCCCCGCAGTGANTACCCGAACTTCCGCGGCTAATTATTCATTCGATTTACGACGCAGAAGTTTACGCGACCGCTCGAGTTAATGAGAGCAGGCGGACATGCTAATGAGCTACGGTGTACGCTACGCCTTATGTGTACGGGGGTTGTTTGCCTCGAAACGTGTACAATCTCTTCCCTGTCTTTCCTCGTTCGTATTAAAACTTCCATATTTAAGGACTGATACGTGTCGTGCAATAAAAATTGTATTGCACGACTTGACTGTTAATTTTTTCACTGACAACTTTTTACATTGGCAATCAGTAACTTTCACTGAAACAAAGAATTAGTGCTTATCGCTCCTGTTCACGGACGTAAGTCTTTCTTTTACGAAGGGGAACGATAACTCGTGACGAGGGGTCTCTTTTCTCGCGAGAACGATGAAAGGAAATCGCGTGGCTCCGCTTCAGACGGGGGAAGAGATTGGGGGAGGATCTTGCGGTACGCCAGGATTTCCGGTCCGCTCGTTGTCGCAGACGTCGTTAATGCTCGAGCGCGCGATAAAGCCCCGCAGTGATATTCCGTTGAAATACCCCCCTTGCATTTTTTCTCCTCCCTGCTCTTTTCATTGTGGATCTTCTCTTTTTTTTTTACCAGCTTTCATTTTTCTCCCACAACCCCCGAACTGCACCGTTTCCTGTTCTTAAATCGCACTTTCTTATCACGTCTCGCCTCGCCGTTCCCCTTGCTGCAAAGTTTAGTGTCTTTCGTAATCATCTCGTTCGAGACCTGATTACCGATGAGTCGGTGATCAATATTCGTTGTTTATTATTAAATATATTCATAATAATAATTATACATATGTATCTCTCTTTCTATAAAACTTCCAATTAAATTTTTCAATCTCGTTAAAATAATGATATGGAAGATATATCTTGTTAGCCTATTCTCTCATTGTTAGGATTTTTATCAGCTTTTTATTATTGGTTCCTATTTATGGAACGCAGCCTGGTTATTGGAAGGATTTCTTTCTTATTGGCGAATGGGAATCGAAGTTAATTTTCGATAAGGTAACAATCGGCTTCGTGCGGAATATGGATTTTCTATTTGGAGAGTGTAACGGCAGACAAGGTACGGGGCGACATTTGTAAACCAACGTTGATCCGGGCTTGCTTTTATTAGCCTCCTCTTTATACATTTGCGGAGCATAATATTGTATATTGGAAACGTGATCGTTCCGAATCTCCAATACCCAATAGCAACGGCAGTTTGTGTTTCGAGTAAACCAGATATGTATCCGGTTGAGTTAAAAAGCCTTATGACACAAGTAAGATAAGAACCGTGCTCCAGTTAATTGGCTCGTTCTATCTTGAAATGGAAATTTCATTAGAAAAATTTTACATCCCGCTTCGATGCTTACACTGCCTCGATTAGAGCCAACAAGAACATAAAAATTTCTCAATAATTCATTTATAATTGCAATAACCCAGAATGTTAATCCTATATCAATGACAGTTGAATTTATATTCTTTTTTTCACGAAAATCTGCTTTTTATTTGCCGATGCGCGTATCCCGTTACATTTTCAGTTAACGAATCCACGATGATAAAGAATAATTGAACTGTCAGAGAATAAAGTAATTCTGTTCCGCGCAGCAGGGGTAATGACAACGCAACCGCCAACACGGTACACATAATCTTTCCTACAGAATTAATTCCATATCATAAAATAATTTGATATGACGTGAAAAATACGATCAGTTGAGAACAAAACGAAAATTATAATACGATATACTATAGGAATCCCTTTTGACAATTTTTTATTCCGATTTAATACCTATTTAACTGTTGTTAGATTCGGGATTCTTTCATTTGTCAAATGAACGTTTGCATTCGGTTAGCGGATTTTCGAACGCGTTCCTCATCGATTTTCCGAAATTTTCGTTTCCATCTCCGACTCGACCCTCTAGCTATGTATATGTATAATGAGTAAGACGCGGGCTGGCTCCTCAAAGATAACGAGGTACGCGCCGGTAATCAAAGGAGGTCGAGACCTTAAATAGCGCGGGCGTGCCTCGTGAAAGAACCAGCCCGACTGGATACAGTTCCTAGCCGGCTACTTGAAGCCCAGCCGAGCCTTTCTACCTACGCTATATGTACAGACGGCCGCAATAACGACGCTGATGAACTTGGTGTTTTCGTTTCGCCTCTTCCTTACTCCTTTTTTTGTTGCTTCTTCGGCTGGGAATCTTAGCCAAGAACTTCCCTGATAACATTACAATTCTGTCAGAGCAACATGATTAATAGTCAGGCAATTAAAGAATAACCAATACGAAACAGACATGACCTTGAGGAAAAGCATATTAGAAACGTCATAACTTTATTATTTAATTGAACATTTTGTACTTTGTTATACTATAATTTCAGAAAATGGTTATTACATATCGTAATCGTATAATATATATAATATGTAATATATATAAGATCATATTGATATAAAAATTTTTGTGTATTTGCATTTCGATTGCTTAGAAATTAGGAATTCCATGTTTGAACTTGCTCATGAATGTGAGAAAATTCGAGTAGCTCGCAGCCCCACTTGCGAACCTATTCCGCCCTTACGTAATTAAGCACCTGTTCACAGTGTAAACCGGTCGGTCAGTCACGTGTTACGAACTGACTGACTTTCTTGCCACGGTTCTCTTCGATCGGAGACACCTGTTTCAACGGAATTCTCCAACGCGTCAGCTGCATACATATATATGTATATTCATACTCATACTCACCGTTTGGAACTAATAAATTAACCGTGGAGGGTCCTGACTTTATTGAGACGCTGATTGTTCTACAAATACGAATGAATTTCACATGCTCGAAGAAAATCAATATGTAAATACATTTTAAGAGAAGCCAATTAGTAAGTTATCGTTTGATGCAAATATAATAGCTATTTCACATTGATAAAATAAAATAGATAAAAATTTCAAATAAAAATTTCAAATCCTTCAGCAAGAAAATAGTCACTGAGTAACTAATACTTGGAAGTGATGAATAATTTTAAGCGTGAATGGATATCCATCAGATTTCTCGTGCCGTATCTATCGCAGCGTTTCTCATAAAAAAAA
>SMSR01016122.1:3867-46459 GCA_019453355.1 Ceratina japonica | reverse complement strand
CGCAACCGCCAACACGGTACACATAATCTTTCCTACAGAATTAATTCCATATCATAAAATAATTTGATATGACGTGAAAAATACGATCAGTTGAGAACAAAACGAAAATTATAATACGATATACTATAGGAATCCCTTTTGACAATTTTTTATTCCGATTTAATACCTATTTAACTGTTGTTAGATTCGGGATTCTTTCATTTGTCAAATGAACGTTTGCATTCGGTTAGCGGATTTTCGAACGCGTTCCTCATCGATTTTCCGAAATTTTCGTTTCCATCTCCGACTCGACCCTCTAGCTATGTATATGTATAATGAGTAAGACGCGGGCTGGCTCCTCAAAGATAACGAGGTACGCGCCGGTAATCAAAGGAGGTCGAGACCTTAAATAGCGCGGGCGTGCCTCGTGAAAGAACCAGCCCGACTGGATACAGTTCCTAGCCGGCTACTTGAAGCCCAGCCGAGCCTTTCTACCTACGCTATATGTACAGACGGCCGCAATAACGACGCTGATGAACTTGGTGTTTTCGTTTCGCCTCTTCCTTACTCCTTTTTTTGTTGCTTCTTCGGCTGGGAATCTTAGCCAAGAACTTCCCTGATAACATTACAATTCTGTCAGAGCAACATGATTAATAGTCAGGCAATTAAAGAATAACCAATACGAAACAGACATGACCTTGAGGAAAAGCATATTAGAAACGTCATAACTTTATTATTTAATTGAACATTTTGTACTTTGTTATACTATAATTTCAGAAAATGGTTATTACATATCGTAATCGTATAATATATATAATATATAATATATAATATATAATATATAATATATAATATATAATATATAATATATATAAGATCATATTGATATAAAAATTTTTGTGTATTTGCATTTCGATTGCTTAGAAATTAGGAATTCCATGTTTGAACTTGCTCATGAATGTGAGAAAATTCGAGTAGCTCGCAGCCCCACTTGCGAACCTATTCCGCCCTTACGTAATTAAGCACCTGTTCACAGTGTAAACCGGTCGGTCAGTCACGTGTTACGAACTGACTGACTTTCTTGCCACGGTTCTCTTCGATCGGAGACACCTGTTTCAACGGAATTCTCCAACGCGTCAGCTGCATACATATATATGTATATTCATACTCATACTCACCGTTTGGAACTAATAAATTAACCGTGGAGGGTCCTGACTTTATTGAGACGCTGATTGTTCTACAAATACGAATGAATTTCACATGCTCGAAGAAAATCAATATGTAAATACATTTTAAGAGAAGCCAATTAGTAAGTTATCGTTTGATGCAAATATAATAGCTATTTCACATTGATAAAATAAAATAGATAAAAATTTCAAATAAAAATTTCAAATCCTTCAGCAAGAAAATAGTCACTGAGTAACTAATACTTGGAAGTGATGAATAATTTTAAGCGTGAATGGATATCCATCAGATTTCTCGTGCCGTATCTATCGCAGCGTTTCTCATAAAAAAAAAGGAAAGTCCTCTCGGTTGAATCGACGCTTTCGTCGCAACTATCGCCCGGGCGTGTAATCAATAGAAACACGCGATTAAGCTCGAATCACGATTCATCGCAACGGATTTGCCTTCGTTTCTTCGAAATCACGTTCTGTCCCACGACTGAAAATAAAAGTCTCGGCAAAGTTCATCCAGGTCAACTGAAAAATTTGATAGCTTATTTTAAATCAATTTCTTTGCTTGAAATTCAAAAGAACCGGCCACCTTTTCGCGAGTCATTGACTGTACGTTTATTCGCAGTTCATGCTAATTAATATATTTCTTGTTACTAACTATAGTTTATTTACTATAATATAGTCATTAAATTATTAAATATTAAGAGGATTTACTCTAAGGCTGATTTAGATTGTCTGCTGTTTTATTCCTCTATTCAATGTTGGATACTTTTCACGCCATTTAGCGTATCATAATACTAAAATTAGTTTGTATCCAAATGAGGAGGAACAAAATTCCACCTTTGTCAATGTAACAGAATTGCGTAAAGAATTTCTGAATGCCTCCAGTTTCGTAAATCTCAAACGCTGCCTCGGCTAGAAAGGGTACGATAACTGTTCTTGTTAAACTGACGATCAAAGAGGGGCGAGAAACGTAACTCTGTCCGTCGTGGCGCAAGTCATGTCCCGATTATGCGCATTGTTCCCGTAGACTTAACGGATGAGCTTCGCGTGTCAAGCCCGTTTTAGATCTGCCTCGGAGCGATGGCATCGCACAAAACGCTGGCTTCCGGTACTGTGAACATTCTAAATCAAAATCCCGTGCTAATTTCGCTACGCGCACGGTGCAGTTTCCTCATTGTAATCGCCATTCGAGAATAATCGTTCTCAGAATATCTGATCTTTCACGGACACGCGTGGTCTTCATGAGTGTTAAAATGAGTTAATTACGCTAAGGTATGAAGAAATCTTTCGTACTGCCCTAATCATTAAGTTTATTCTCACTATATCATCATTGGAAAAATCGATATTTGTCCATTGCTCCGAGGCAAACTTGTCAATTATTATGAATCTGATAGGCTTAAAGTTGATTATCAAAAGCGTCCCATTTCTTGGATCTTCGAGATTTAAACGACATTCAAACCGCTACTTTTGCATTTAAAACGACGTCAATAAGCGTGAATGGCTTTTCGACGAGCTGGAACTTCAAACGTTCGAACAGCGGGCGACATTCAAACATTCCGATTTACGAGTCGCTTTCATTCCAAACGTATGAAATACGACCACAGGAGTCCATTTAATGATTATCAGAATTCAACGGTTAACGAGTCAGCGAGACTTTTATTTTAAACATATAAATCCCGCTTTTCAATCTAGAGTCAACATCATTCAGTAGCGTTCCGCTTCTTCGTTCTGTTTAGCAACACTACATGTTAATCTTCGCTCGGCTTAGTGCTTGCTGATTTAAACATTCGTAGTACAAACTTATGAACAAAAAATATTTCCTATATGACGAAATGCAAATTTAAATAGACGCGGAATACATTTTGTTAATAAATAATTCTTTTGTGTAAACGCGAGTGCGTTTCTCCGTTCTTCGTGAAAAAATCGATACTCAAGTAAAAAATGCTAGCAGTAAAAACGACCTGATGTGGAAATCCTCTTAAAATACAAACACTGGAATAACATGGAAGTAAAATATCAAAGAAGGAACGAAATGAATGTTTGTAGATTCGTTTTATATTTGACATTTCAGTCAGTTCAAGATAGAGCGAATCTAAACAAATATTTCGAAAGGGTTTTAATTTCAGCGAAAAATGTAGGTATTATATAAGTTTCTTTCGCATCTTTAATATAAAAAATTCGATAATTCATCGAGAAAGCCAGTATAACATTTTTTCTGTGTATTAATACCTTTGTTTTTCCACTAAATGCGAATTTTCTGCTTTTCCTAACGTGCTCTGTAATCACATATACTTTTCGAAATACAAAAACCGTGGGAGTACGTAGATTATCTGCGTAACGCAAAATTCCAGTCCATTTACAGAAACTGCGACTACGTGTATTATTGTGAATTACCGTTGGAGATAATAATGCACGATCGTTGGACACTCGGCTGTGTCCCGAGCACTTTTAGTGGTACAATTTTTTAATTGTAATATACGAACGAAAACTCGTTACCTAAACGAACATTCAACTCGCCATTTTCAGAATTAACCGCGACCGAAATATAATTTTTAGTCAACTTGCCTGAGTATATGTTACGCTTTCATATTGTTTCAAACCGTTCACGAATTATTTTTCACTACGGCGTTATAATTCCTTATCTTCTTTTTCACCCATAATTTATTCACATGTTCTTCCAAAAAAAAACGTAAGTACATTTCACATCTCATATTCCTTATAATAAAGGAAGTGCTGATTATTTTTCACAAAATTCTAAATTCATCTCTTAATTATAAATTCCTAAGTACAGGAATTTCCTATCTGATTTATTTTCCTACAAAATGTGTGCTGTCTAATGTAATTAATGCAGTTAGCGTTAGGAAACAAATGACTCTATGGAGGAATCGATTTTTTTTCAATTCTTTTACTGCTTAAAAAAAGACGGAAGCTCGGAATAGTTCCGGATCATAAAGTACAGGACAAAGGAAGACGGATGAAGGCCAGTGGAATTTCACAGAAAGAAGTAGGTTTGGTTTGCAAAGTTCGGAGTGACGAATTTTCATGGCCTGACCATGTCAATAAATAAGTATAAACTGCGGTTCGCATCCAGCTTGAAGCCTTCATAAAAACCGTGAAGGTCCTGGACGATCGGCCAAGCGTGAAGTGCTTTTTGATGAAACGATCGCCGCCCATTAAGTGGAATATTCCTTCGTAGAGCCATCTCTCTCTCATTTGCCTTTTCCATCCTTTCGTCGATGCGAGCACAGTGTAAAGAGGATTGTATGGAACAATAGTATTACGGTGGAATAACAATCGTTAAAACAACGTAAAAAGGACCTGTCGATCGAGCCAACTCGTAAATTGTTCGCGAACAGGATTACGTGCAAGTTTTTATTCAGTTACGCGTCAAGAAAAAATATAGACAACGTCGCGGAAACAAAAAAGTGAAGTTTACTTTGTCTGTAAAATAATGGAATCATTCTTACCTAAATAAAAATAATTCAAAGAAAATAAAGTAAATGCATCATTTAGAGAATCGAGTAGATTAATTAAGTATGATCATCACAATTTTAGCTTACATTATTGTGTTGTCATCAAAATGCAAGCTGTGTTATTATAATACAATGATTGAAACGTAGTAATAATCCTTGAAACGAATCAAATCTCCCTACTGTGATAAATCGATGTGCTCATTGGTCGCTTATAATGAGTTTTGTTAATTACGTGCTAGTCTCTGGGGAAAGGGAGGCTACACGCAGAGCCACTCCAGTAATCTCTCCCGTGCAAATCGATAACGACGTTCCCATCGAACGAAAATAAGGCTTTCGCAAGCGTTAACGAGGATTTTCAGGCTCAATCCGTTCGATTCTGTCCGTTCTCGTATTCTCGACTTTTTTTCAACCCCTTCGCGGGACCTCCAAATCTCATTTCTACACTCTACTGTTCATCTATTTGTTAATTCTCTTCCTGAGTTATTTGTCATTTTGTTCCTTCCCCTTTGATCCACCACTTAAATCATTCTTTTATGATGGGGTTAAAAATGATATTAACAAGTATATACAATAAATATTCAAACACTATTCAGTATTTTTTCATTATATGTATGTATAAAAAAAAATCGTGTCACATTTTTAGAAGAAATACATGTTTTAAAATTGTTAATGTTAGATTGACTTCAGGAGATATTAACAATTAAATCTTACTTTGTTTGATTATATATGGGAGAATTTGAAATCTCAGTTTCGAAACGATTTTCGCTAGAAATCAGTATTCTTCATCTGTATAACGAAAAATAAAAAACGTAACTGATGCAGAGGAAAAATTGGATCTGAAATCTAGATTCTCAGCTACCTGATTGATTATAGTACCTCGTAAACAAATTAATTTAAAAGCTTGCTTTAAAGAAACAACATCGTTTTGCTTGGTTCGCTGGAACGTATTTAGTGTTGATCAGAAAACAATTTGTGAGTGAGAAAGCTGCTGAGAATTCCGTAAAAGGGAAATTCGAGAGACAAGTACCTCCCATTTGTTTTCGTTCGCACGGCACGGTTGAAGGTGGTTTCGGGGCAGGTTGATCCCTTCCGTTCCTGGAGGCGATGCGTTTTCGGACTGACAGAAAGATCGTTCGGTTGAATCGAATCGATTGATCAGCCACCGTCTGATAGAATAGTTCACTCCTTCCTTAGTTTGAATCGATCGCTTGGTAGCGGTATCGCTGGTATCTGTTTTTGCAGATGAGGCGTTTAGGAAATGGAATTTCGCTTCCTTCGTAAAGTTTCAAGAGAATTTGGATTCGAACTTATTTGTGCCCTTATTCATAAATCTTTGGAGACTCCAATATAATTTAGCAAGAAACTTAACAAGGTTTGATTTGATCTCAAAGTTAGTTGAATTCTTGCGTTTTAGGCAACAAAATTACTGCAACTCCCTTCGATTAAAATGTCATAATAAATCAGTTCTACTGGATCGATATGCATAATCATGTATAATTTTGCTACCCCAATGCAAGTGGATAGCGTATAGCGTTAGGCGAATCCTGGCCACGTACTCGTATGTATTAGCTATTTAAATCTAGTGAGAACGGGCCGTCCGCTAATCTCTGATTTGCGTACGGTTCCACTTAGAATAAATAATTGATTGATTAAGCTACACTGCGGTTACAGTACCCATACATACATCTTATATGTTATGGTTGAAACTCGAATCGAACTTCTCTGTGGTTTTCACTGTGAAAACATTATAATAATAAAAATATCGTGATTGGAATAGCAAGGTAGTTTATTGGTTTTGACTTCCATTGACAAGAAAATTTGTATTGTGGAACTACATTTTTCCTCAGGACATAGAACTATCGCAAGTTTGACACTATTTTATACGCAATTTCCGTAATATCGGTTGGCTCTCTGTTAAATCACCCTGAACAGAAGAACAGAGCGTGCTTGTTTGAAGTTTCGTCAAATCACGGAACTTAGGCGAAAGGAAATAAT
This sequence comes from Ceratina japonica, assembly GCA_019453355.1. NCBI lineage: Eukaryota > Metazoa > Arthropoda > Insecta > Hymenoptera > Apidae > Ceratina > Ceratina japonica. The sequence continues at coordinate 39,834 of SMSR01016122.1, read as the reverse complement.
CTCGAGAGTATTGTAGCTTTCTGTCTCTGTGGACACCATTTACGTACATACGTCCGTCCGCTCTCTAGGACATTATTACCTTATTTCATCCTTCTCAGGTATTAAACTATGCTTCGCGTTAGCGAAGTGAATTCATTTTAATGCCCGCTTCTTTTATTAAATGATGTATAATTAAATAGTGTTTAATTAAAATAACAAAATAATTGTAACATTCATAAAAGGTATTTTCGTATTTAAGGATAAAAGAACATTCGCTCGAACCTAATATTTTCTAATTAAGGAAGATGAAAGGGAAACACCAAAAGCCATAAAATTCACGGCTACACTATATCACGAATCCTCTCGAATGGTCTCGCAGGCCTCGTTGTCGAAATTAAGATGGAACGCGGCCAGTCCCGGTCCAGCTTAATTAAGTTAGTGAGATTTACGTGGAAACACATGAAAAAAAAGTCGGTCGCGTCAGTTCGTGACGAAACGGTGTACGGGAAAAAATGAAATCCATGAACTTCGTTCTTTATTTTTTCGTTAATTCCTTTTATTTTAGCAAGATCTCACAACGTTTTGTGATTATATTACGAATTTCACATTTATTATGTGAAATATTTTACATGTTGGAAGATGAATTTCCGCTCCAGTAATGGAAATGTATTACTTGTGAGTAAACAAAATTAAGAGAGATGAATATAAATAAAATACGTTCTTTCTGCTTTTTATTAAATTGTTGTCCTTATTAATTCTCCGATTTACTTAGTCAATATGTTATTGCCAATTCGTTATTGATTTAGATAAAAATAAATTATTTATCACTTGTATTTTATGAAATATGGAAGACGTGATGACGTTATGAAAATCCCACAGTAAAGATTACAAATAATAAATCTAATTTTTCTACAGAAATTGTANTGAATATAAATAAAATACGTTCTTTCTGCTTTTTATTAAATTGTTGTCCTTATTAATTCTCCGATTTACTTAGTCAATCTGTTATTGCCAATTCGTTATTGACTTAGATAGAAATAAATTATTTATCACTTGTACTTTTTATGAAATATGGAAGACGTTATGAAAATCCCACAGTAAAGATGACAAATAATAAATCTAATTTTTCTACAGAAATTGTAAGATTATAAAATTACATTTGAGAAGAATTTCACTAAAAATTCTATTACCTCAAAAAATATGAAACATTTCATACACACATTTTCATACAAAGATGGGCAGTCGTGTTATAAATTCCGGTTTATTATATGATAATGCGAGTCCGTTTTTATGTGAGGAAGATCAGACGCGGCGTCGAATGATGATAATGAGATCCATTAAGAAATTACGGTCGTTTTTCAGTACGGAGGCGAGTCCGGAAGAAGGTTGGCCTCGCAGGAGAAACCGCTTGAGATACAGGACCAATTTCTTCAAAAGCTTGGCTACCAGGACGCGTCGAGACGGTCTCGGCTCGGCGTCGATCCTGAATTACGACACCTCATCGCTTTCCACGTGGGTGAGTACCAGAATTATTCGATTCCACGTTGTACACTGACATTATCGAGCATACGCGTTCTAGTTTAAATTTTTCCTCATTTCGGCATTTCTTCGTTGCCACCAATCCTCTGATCATAGGTCAGTATTCATAGTCTTTACTTATTTTTAAAATCATCTTAAGCATTCCTGTCTATCTCATAGTTCCAGTCCTTGTTTTGATCTTATGTATAAGTTCAGACTATGAATACTCTGAGGATCTGTTGAACAGAACTTTAAACAAAAAAATTATGTTCCTCTTTTCATTTAATTACTTATGAATATTGGTATTTTAATTGGGTGCGTTATTTACTCAAGTAGAATTATATTGAATAAGATTGAATTCGAGTTATTTGAATCGTGTTCAATGTTTTCTGTAATAAACGCTAATTACACAGGAGGACAGTATGGTATGTATATCAATCACATAATTGCATACATTAATCGCAGTAATTATTCATACACATAGGAAAATGTGACAAATTATACAAAAGGATCAGTGAACTCCACCGGGTAATTAGTTTAATCAATTAGTCTGATTCGTATCGTTCGTCAATATACATGAGGGGATTCATTTTACAAAATGGACTGCATTTAAAGGTATTTATGTATCAAAAAAAGATTCACGGTTTTATCAGTAACTCTTTAATCTGGGTAACTCGTGAAAACGCGCTCCGTGTGAACGTTAATCAGTCGATCAACTAACCACGCGGCTTAACGCGACCGAATTCCTAGGTAACAGTGAATACCCGTCAAACCGGAAGTCGGATGTGCATTGTTCCCGATAAGTTTGCATCAGCGCAGCGTCGCTCGTTGCTGGCTGCTGTCACACGCTATACTCCCGGCTTGTTGTGTAACAACCTTAGGTAGCTCTTTCCTCTCACCCAATTTCGTTTTTAAATACGGCATAAAATTTGTTGGGTAATCATAAAGCTAAATGAGAGTAAATTGGAATTTGTTTATGCAACAGAGACTGAGATTGAGAAGTTATGCTGTTTGTTAGCTTGCCAATTGTAATTCGTTGTACAAAAAACAGCTCAAGTTGCCTCAAAGTATAAAACTTGACTTTTGCTAAGTTTTTCACCTTAATTGCTAGACTAATGGCGAGCCACCACTTACAAACTTCGCATAGAGGTTGAGGCACAAACTTAGTGGTAAGAAAAACATAGTGAATATTAGAAGTCATGCAATTAAACGAGAATGTAAACGAAATTTTGAAAGCTCTTTTCAACTTCAATACAACTCTTCATACTCATTTATATTATTTGTTCTATCATAGTATCTTGTTTTCATAGAAACATGTGATGCGTAATAATTAATAATCTTTGATGTATTCGTTATTCATTCTCCTTTCATACGGAAATAATTAAAAGAGGTTACATTTTACAAGACGTACATACATACATATAATAACCGAGGGGGTCGGAGAAATGTTACCGAGCATTATTCAAGGTAATAAAAAGGTAGAAAAGTGTTATGGATACTAAAGAAAAATGACAGGGTCTAAAATGTCTGAAAGTATACTTAATGTCACAGCTGCTTTCAAGGCTGCTTTTATGAAAATATTATAGAGGATAAAGTTACCTGACTCGTGAAGAGATCTAGAAGATAAAAACGTTGCAGCGAGAAGGATAATTTCTATAGGATTTATATTTAAATATCATTGTAGCACATTAGAGACAAAAAACTAAATTATAAACTTTAGTAATAATTGCGATTCTTAGTACTATTTTATTAAAAAACATGTATTCAACCTTGAATAATTCATTGCATTGAAATTATATGTTAATAACATTAAAAAAATGAATGATTTTAATAAAAAGTTAGTATTCTATTCTACCTTCAACAGATAGATTGCTCGCCCTACAAGGGTTGATTAAGGAAATGAGAAACACGGGGTTAAATAGAATGTTTCAAGTCTTAGGATGAAATTGTCATGGGATTAGCACGGGTCGCTGGATCTATAGATAGCGGAAACTTTCACAAAGAGAAATTCTGAAACATTGCCCAGCGCCCAGCCTGTAATCGGCATTTACCGTTTCGGCTTGGCCAGCTAGTCAGGTCGTTTTCCAGGGCGCAAGGAGAACGCCTCGTTCCTAGAAGTTCTACCGTGGAAACTCTCAGTCGTTAGCGGTTATTATGGTTAAACATGCGCGCTACCCTTGCATCGCGTCGCTTGGCGCCGCGTCGTCGAGGCTACGCGACTCCCCAAATGAATTTATTGTTTTAAGGGTAGTCGAAGGTTGTAGTAACCTTCACCATTAATGTACCGTGTCAAAAGCAAATTGCGATAGAAACAAAGGGTTGGTAACTACGATGACAAAATTAGCGCAAGTATTTCACATAATGTAGACCATTATTAATAAAAAAGTCCTTTTATTATTACAATTAAATACCATGAAATAAATGAAATAAGAGAGATTTTAATGATCCTCTTTTTATAAAGTTATTAATCAAAATGTGAATCTTGAAGTTTAAAATCCAGTTAAAATATATTTAATTAACGTATAAGTATAATTAATATTCCTCCGCTTAAAAATATGCAACATCATATCTCTTTCACGTCATACATCCTTTTGATTTCCTAGCTATACGAAGTTATAATAAACGATGATTCGACGTCGGGAACGATGTTTGAAATTGGAATAATAAAGATAAATCGGAGCTCACAACGTGGTAAATACAGGAAATGTATTTAATCCCGTCGCGCTGGCACTTCGAAATTGATACGGGTTACTTTTTTATTCCGTAAATTTGCTTTAAGGCGAAAGCAATTTCCCTCGTTTAATTACTTTCTATTCTAATAAAGAACGGTAATTCCTTTTTTAGGAATAATTAACCTCATCCTCCGTAAATAATGAAATAGTTTCAATGTAATGAATTACTTAAAATTTAAGGAGATTAATTAAATAAAGTGAACGGTCCTTAAACATTTTAACTCGCTTGAAAATAATGGATCAGTTAATACATGTAATGGAAAACGTTGTGTTCTGAATTTTATATATTCATTTTTACATTATTCTTAAAGTTTAGAGCAAATAAATTAAGATTACGAGTTTTTTCCCTCAATAACTGGTGATTAGTAAAAATTCTATGTAATTTAATTAATAAATTGAAATCCTTCAGCGCAAACTATTATTTAACAAATTAAAAAAATCGACAGAATATCGTCTCGGAAAAGAAAGAATTAGACTGCTTCGTTGAGTTCGTAGATATGTGCGTCGTATAATGAGTGAAACTAAATATCAGATTGCAAATTGTCAGTAACCACAACGTAATCCAATTTTGTATTATGGAAGTGGTCAATATTGGTACTATTGGTAGATGCTCGCAGCGATGTAGCCTATGGTAATGTTCATACGTACTGTCAATTGTTCCGTACCCTATCAAACTCGTGTCACTGGAAACACGAAACACGTCAAACAACGAGAGACGCGTTGTTATCGGCATAACATTGTTTTGCATCAAGCCTAAAGATCGGCTCCCATTACATGGATATAATTACCGTATCACTGATCGAAATTGGATGCATTGTACACGGGAAATTCGGGCAGATCGAGGAAATGACTAATGGAATCTGAGCGAAATTCATTTCACTCAAATTTATTATTAATTATTCTAAAATTGTCTCAAGCTTTTCTGAAGACGAGACGATTAATCTAATCTCACTTGTCTTAATGTTATAATGTTAAATATAATAAATTGATAATGACCAAAACAATTGCACGATGGCGTGTTCTCAAAATTATTCCACTTTCTCCAAGAGCAGTAGTTGGTATTATCTCTTTAAATGTTCATCCGAAACACTCTCTCGATACCAGGCATTCAGTGCACTCATTATACCCACCCGCTAATGCCTTTAAGAACAGTTTCACACCGTGCGGGCAAATGTATACTCCCACTCATTATCATCGTTTACTATAGCCTCTGCAAATAGCATTATCAAATTGAAAAGTTAACTTCATTCCCATTGTATCGAAATCCGATTATCCACTTATTCGAAAATTGGAAAGGAATGAAACTATTGAACGTTCGTCTTGTGTTCGAACTCGTGGACTTCGCTTTTTGACAGTCATCCTAGATATTTTGTACACAGAATTAATAGAATTTATTACACTTGCATGAAAAGTTTCAGTGAAAAATGTAATGGAAGCTCAATAGAATTTTTATGTCATATTTAAATTTAGCATGAATGCGTTAAAACCTGTGATCCGGCTAAAAAATCACGTCACGCGTTTAGTAATAAAATTCGTTCATCCGTTTCGCGACCGTAATCACGTCCGCCATGCGTGGAATTTATTTTTTCAACGAGAAAAATTTTTTACAACGTCCCTATTTTACATTTTCCACGTAGGAAATATTTTATTTTAGTTTTAGGCAATGAATGCTGTATGACGGAATCACGGCGATTCGTCGTAAACACAATTTTATTTATCACTTTTTTCNGCGTCACGCGTTTAGTAATAAAATTCGTTCATCCGTTTCGCGACCGTAATCACGTCCGCCATGCGTGGAATTTATTTTTTCAACGAGCTACCCGACAACGTCCCTATTTTACATTTTCCATGTAGGAAATATTTTATTTTAGTTTTAGGCAATGAATGCTGTATGGCGGAATCACGGCGATTCGTCGTAAACACAATTTTATTTATCACTTTTTTCTCGCCCGTTCAACTGGATCATTCTGTTTAATTTAACGCGGCGCACGCTTTCTGAAATGCGAGAGTCCCTTTTTTTTCATTCCACACGCGTGACGTTTGATTTGGCAACTTTAATTCTACTTCACTAATGAAATGATACTCCCGTGCGCACGACCTAATTCGAATCGGGGCACAATTTTTATATGAAGTTTTCAATACTGACACTCCGCTTCGGGCAGCGTTATATTTATTTTTAAAGTCTTGTTTTTTCACAGAAATATCATACTTCAGGTTCTACGCGAACGTCAGAATCTCTTAACTGCTGGTTTCACTTGTCAAATTAGGTGATTATTTAGTTATGAGAGTAAAAGCTGACGTTTTCTTGACAGACAACGACGTTCTCTTACTCTGATGGAATATTTATTTAAACTTAAAGCAACAAAATTATTTATAAGAGTTATCCAAACGGGAAATTCTTATAAATAATAAATATTCAAATATTGAAAAGAATAAAAATAATTCAGATTGTTATTTGCATTAAACGAATCGAGTATTCATTTAATCTTGTACAAAAATGTTAATACCCTACAATAGAACTTTTGTTTTACATTTTTTTTAACCGCAAAAAACATTCGTTGGCACGGTATTCGAAGAAATCTCGAAGCTTTCAGCCAGTCCATCGAAGTCTCAAAACTTGTCCGCCGGTCTAAGCGCAACTTTCTACGGGAATACGACGCGACAAGGCGTTCCCCGAAGCTTTCTAAGGGCTTTCAGAGAAGGGAAAAAAAATAGGAAGAACGGCGAGGGAGTGGGAACACTCTGAGGAGCTGGAAGGAAGCAGATATCGCGGTTACGCGCGAACCTATAACATCTTAACTTAATTAGTATCGGCAAATTGTATAACACGAGTTGGCGTAATGCACTTGGAGTTTACGGGTGGAAGTGGCAGCGGCATAGAGGCCATGAAATTGATCATTAATAGCGGCAATAACGTTATAATTGGCGTGGCACGCGTGAACCTCCGCATTTGCGGTCCGTGACTATGGAAACTAACCGCACACTATAATGTGATGAGTTTCGACAAAGAAACCAATTAACGTTAAATTGCTAGTTCCAAGTTTTTACGAAAAATTAATTTGGAACCTCTGTCTCCGTCCATAGTGCCATAATCTATTAACGAAATTATTTGACGCATCAAATTCTATGGGACACCTAAAATAAATATAATTTACCATTGCGATGTCCATTGAACTTTAAAACCAATTAATAATTAATAATTTATTTAATACATCGTACATCGTAAAGTCACGTGATAGGATCCAATAATATCGTGTTTGCATCGAATATAAAATGATCTGCAGAAAATAAGAGTAAGGCGCTTCCGTGTGATTGAAACATTAACAGGCGGTTATGTGCGAGTAGCGTGGCACGGCGTTCCGCGTCTGTGCAAAGTAATTAACGAGCGGCATAAATATTTAGACGCAGAAGTTCCGAGGTAGCTGTGAGCGTTTTGAAACTAATTCGTTGGCGAAATTTCGAGTGGCGAAAGTTCACGACGGAACGGGTGCGAATGTAGATGGGGATGGGGGCTGCGCGATGACAAATGGAACTCGGTACGGCGGGAAGTTTAGGGCCAGAGCTAACGTGATACGTATATGTATACTATAGGTAGAAGGTGCACGGTCCATTTCGAAAATTACGACGGGCCTGAAAACCCGTTTTCACGTGCCAGCTACGAGAACTTATACACTCGCCTCCATAAATGCGAATTTAGACTTTGAAATTTGCATACGCATCTGAAAACATCTGTAGTGAATGTGAAATACGTAAGCTGGACTACTTGTTAAATTCATTTCGAAAACCGAGCCATACTTTACGAATCATTAAGAATTGTTGAGACTATTTCTATCAAGCGATGTCAAGAGACACCTTAAGTTTAATCGTTTTTCCTCATTTTAATTAATTGATTTAATAACCAGTACACGAAAATTATTAATCTCATAATAATTTTAAGCAAAAATTTCAGAAGTTGTCTTTTGACACCAGTAGAGATTAAATATTGAGATCACTTGGATATCGATTATATTAGACAGTCTTGAAAAAAGAAGTTTCAATTTTTTACAATTTAAGAACACAAAACTTATACGCTTTAAAGTTTTATTAAAGACAACCAAGAATTCTGATATCACAGTCGGAAAATCTATTACCCCACATCTTGTTCGACTGTACTTTTTCTTTCTTACCTGACTTACGGACAGAAATGCTCGTACCTAGTTAAGTTTATCGATAGTACGAAGTTCGGTTCTGTCTAGTATCTTTGGCGATTTAATTGACACTTCCGGCGAAGTTGCAACGAACGTTACGTTGAAAGTCTGTCAAAGTTTCAGAAAAAAAAAAATAACGCAGAGGAGAAGTCTCGTTTTTTCATCGAATTATTAAAAACGATAGTTATTTTTTCATTGAATTGTGCAATGGAATTGTTACTGTAGATAAATGGACTTATTACTTAGATAAATCAATTACTTATAGAAAAGGTTGAATCATTATATCTTGTTGACTCGCATACCAAATTCACGTGGATAGGAGAGCGTGCATAGACGACTGATTATAATTTATGCAACCGGTTCGCGATAACCAAGGCTCTGTTAATCGTCGAGCAAACAGGAAGCCGCATCAGGAGCCGCGTGAACGTCAATATTTATTCGATAGATTTTCGTTTAGTATGCCGGTGGATACACGCGATACTAGTTCATCTGGTAAACGCGCGGATTCATGGAATGTTTGGCCTTCGTCTCCTCCATGAGATTCGGTTCAGGCATTCAACATACTGGAATTTGTAAGGAATTCCCCGGCATTCTAGTGATTATATTAGATGATAATAATAATCCTACGGACGTGGATGTCCATCCCATTCTTTAAATAGACTTACATACCATTTAGTTGCACTTTTCATGTTTAATAAAATGATGCTCCGTAATCTGCATGGTATAAAAAAATATTAATAAATATTTAAAAAAATAGATTTTCAAAATAAACAAATATTGAGGAAAATATATGTGTGTATCTATAAGATATTCGATTACTCGTGGGAAAAGAGGCAAGTCTAGAAGCCAAAATAAAACAAAACTCATGAATAAGAGAATTGCGTCCAAGACTTCGTGTAATTACATATGTAGGGATCATGCTTATGCATAAATCAGTTTATCTATGTATGTATAGACGAATTTTCTTCCACTATAATTAATTTCATAAAATAGTCTAACTATTGTATCCTATTATATTTTTCACAATAGATGCAAGGATATTATAGTTGTCGGAATCCCGTGAAATCGATTTTTGTTCCACGTATTATAATTTTCCCCGCATTGCCATCTTCTTAGAATATTCGCCCTTGTACATACTTGGAGAAATTTCAGCTTGCACAATATTGCTATGCTCAGTAAGAAAGTACAATTTCATGAATTTGGAATCTCCGCGTTTCCATAGTGCAACTCATCCTGTTTGCCTTCCCTTTGGCGAACTTTCAGCGAGAAATCGGTATTGTTCAACTTTTGTTTGTTTGCTTCGAAGTGCTCAATAAACGAAAATTAAACACGCTAATGATTATCTATTATATTTTGATATCAACAATAAATCATATTTACAATTTATAGAAACGAAAATAAATCCTATGTTTCGTTTCGAATTACATGTTATCAAAATTGTTCGAGAGCAATATTGTTTTTAATTAAAGCTCTTGTGCGAAGAGCTGTACCCGCGCGAGAGACTGCAATTTGTTTGATTTTTTATGATTAAACTAGCGATGGTATTAAGCGGTACGTGGCTTTCAACTTAATTAAATCGGGATTTAATGCATACCTACATTGGTAGAATAAAAATTGACTGGCATCTGTGAAACGATATGTGCGATTAAATGAAATTGCTTTACTTTTTTGGGAATTCTGATTTAATAAAGTCAATAAAGGACATTTCAGTCGAATTTTATACCAATTACTGAATTCTCATTATAAATAAATTTATTCCATTACACCTACAATTCCAAAAGCGATTTTTAATTGTATTTCGTAAATCTCATTTCGTATTGAAATTAAAAACACTCCAGTTAACGTCTCCGTCAGCAAATTTCAAAATATTCTATATTACCATATCAAATTTACGTAACGAAATGTTATATTCAAACATGATCATTTCCGCAAAAAACTGTTCTCTTCCAATAATTTAAGGCTAACATTCATGTTCACTATTAAAATCGCAATAAAAACGTGCTAATTACATTTTTCCTTGTTTGCTTTAGGACCCGCATCCCCATTACCAGAATTAGCGGGTTACAGCCGTTGCGGGTACGCGCTGGTACTAAAAGGGTTGGTTTTTCCTCAGTGGAAAAGACGACCGTTAGCTGTCATCGGATCCAGGCTGTTCCTTTATCCGGGTAAGTGTTCCACTTCTTCTCCTATTCTATACTACAAGAAACTGTTGGTTGGGGTTGCTCCTAAGACCTGTCGAATGGCCGAGAAACGGATAAGAACCGGATTTATTTCTTGCCGCTCGTGCTAAATTTCTTGCCACGCCAATTATTGAAACGTATATCATAGGATTCTGATCACCTGCCGTGGAAACGTGTTGGCTAAAGTTAAATGTGTTGATGGAAACCGACACAGGACGTTGATTTGTTTGCAACACGTGTTTCATAAATCTTAAAACTATGAAAGGACTCAAAATATAATCAATATAATCCTTGTTTAAAAATTTATGATTTCATTAATCTGATTAAACATAACAATATTGTAGACGAGGAATAATATAATTTTGTAAACATTTTATTAGGTAAATTTGTAATCCATTGCATAAAATTTTAAGATACTGCAACATTCTTTAGTTATTATCTTTAGAAAAGCATAATAGAATTAAAAATGAATCAGTTGCAATATTACAAATTAAATATACATATGTAAGAAATTTTTCATCACGCTAAACTCTCGAACTCGTAATCTAACTTTGCGATATTCATTCGAGGATCAAAAGTTGCGCAAACTCGTTCCGCGGTAGTTTCAACTTGAACTTATAAATCTCGTTTCGCCTTTTCTTCGAGTATCTCGATTGTTTCCACGTCCTCTGTCTCTTCACAGTTTCAACTTCTGTCGAGCATTTCACAAAAACTGTTCCATCAAATAGTGGATTCCCAAAAGATGATTCACAAGGAGTTCTCGTTCAAGTATTAATATTAGAAAAGTTAAATATAATATAATATATATTTGAGAATTCCATTATATTAAAACACAAAAAATGAATTAATCTAATTATTCGTATTTCTATGAAACAGGACATAAATCAGGATAATATTTGTAATTACTACGAATATATTCAGTTAATTTTTCCCCATAGTAAAAAAACGGTTCCTGAGGGAACTAATTCAATCATTTTACTGTGAAATCATCGCTTGTCATTGCAAACAAATCCAGCTCCGCTCACGTGAGCAAATCTTAAATCCTCTTCCGATTTTCTTACAAGACGCGAGACAGGCTTCGTGCGTTCCGATAACTTCCCCGTCATAAAGTTAAGACGTATCCGCAAAAACCGACAGCTGCGGGCCGAGGATAGTGAGAACGCGAACGTAGCATTTCATCTCCGCGGGGAAACGAATGAACGGATGGAATGGATGTTTGCATTCACGATGACAGCTCCTTATATAACGGGTCAACGCTTCCAGCAACGCACAGTAGTCCCATTCAGCACTTTGAAGAAAATCCAATTTGAAAAAGTTGTCTTATCAGTCACGGGAGTTACTTGTTTCTTGACTTTAACGCTCGACAAAGGCGGCCCGTAGAACCGACAATGAAATTGATCGACGTTACCAATCGTGGAGAACTTCCGGGGAATAAATCAAACCGGAAGATGAATCGCGCATGGAGAAACTTCCAGCAGAGCTATGCTCGTCTTCAAAGATAATTTCCTTTTTCCATAGTTCCTTTTTGTTTTGTTTCACATTCTTAAAATTCTCAAACATAAATATATGTAGACTAATTTAAATTGTAGTGTGTGGAATGTTATAATAAGAACTCTAATTGGATGTCTGAATAAAATGTTGTTAACATTTGTATTTATAGATAAGTGGATTAGTTAATATAATTATCGAGCATTAATTAATATTTCATATTTATACATATGTATCACGAATCCTTTGGTTGATCAAAGAATTAATAATTCAAATCGGTTTTCTATGAATGATATGTTCTTGGGGAAGGTACCAGTTCGGAAAGTATGATTTCCTTTCCNTCCGACAATGAAATTGATCGACGTTACCAATCGTGGAGAACTTCCGGGGGATAAATCAAACCGGAAGATGAATCGCGCATGGAGAAACTTCCAGCAGAGCTCGTCTTCAAAGATAATTTCCTTTTTCCATAGTTCCTTTTTGTTTTGTTTCACATTCTTCAAATTCTCAAACATAAATATATGTAGACTAATGTAAATTGTAGTGTGTGAAATGTTATAATAAGAACTCTAATTGGATGTCTGAATAAAATGTTGTTAACATTCGTATTTATAGATAAGTGGATTAGTTAATATAATTATTGAGCATTAATTAATATTTCATATTTATACATATGTATCACGAATCCTTTGGTTGATCAAAGAATTAATAATTCAAATCGGTTTTCTATGAATGATATGTTCTTGGGGAAGGTACCAGTTCGGAAAGTATGATTTCCTTTCCGTTTCGGCATCTCCTGTTCACGAAACACCATGATTTATCCACGTCCGTACGTGTCCTTTCTCACCTCGCCGTGAAACGGTCCTGTCAGCACCGTCGAGTGCGTGGATCAAGAATTTCTTCGAATGGAGAAGGATTTATCATTGGTGACATGCAATTACGGGTCCGAATTGTCCGCACGGTTGATCGGGCAACGATATCAAAACGTCGCGCGTCGACTCGTTTCTGGATTGAAATACTATCTTCTCTTTCCTTACTTCTAATGATAGAACAATTGGCTCATTGTCGAGCATTTCAATTTTCATTCTCAAGACTATGAATCGTATAGCGATCATATTTATTAATTTTCATAAATTAAACATTTTCTCTTCCAATTTTAATTCCAACATTCTCCCAGAGGTTGCGCGAAGTCACTTAGGTTAAAAAAAGCCGTGGCACGGTAAATCGAGCTCGAAAATTGTGAATTTATATTGTCCTATGAATATTTATATCGTCACTCGGTATTTTCTATATCCGAAACTGTTTCCCTCGTCCCAACGAAATACATAGAAAACACTCGTGGTTTAGTAATCACGTTTAATCATTGATTGACTCAGGTATTCGTTTATTTATTCACTCGTTTTATTATTAGTTTACTCAATCATTTATATGCTCAGTTCATTCAACCAATCATCGGTTCATTCATCTATTCAGTTCAAAAGTTATTGTCAAAGAAACAAATTAATTAAAGCTCTTGTAAATCGTCTCTGAATTAACACACGTTTTGTTTGAACTAAAACATCGCAATTCTACTCAGAATTAATTGAACGTAATAAATACGGAGAGAACATACTGCAATTTCCTTTAAATGTAATCCAAGATGTCCTTTGAAGGACAACTTTAACCGATTCTGTCGGTCTATAAGTGCGAGGTTCCGGTCGTCGCAGCGTACTCCATCGGTCAAAGAGCCAGCTCGAAATTCACCTTTTCCGTTTTCCGTGGACGCGTTTCAGGGAGGATGCGCTTTAACGGCCGTCCTTCTTCGGGACAGTTTCCCCGGGGGCTTGATTAAACTCTGGGGACTGCCGGTAACAGGTGTTTGTCATCGCATCGGCGAACGCGTTGAATCGACGGCAAACAACCGATCTGACGTAACGGCCTGCTGTTTTATAGACTGACTTCCGCACTTTCGGTAGGGCCGATTTACTTTTCGGCACGCCGCGGTCACGACCGCAACGGCGGGCGAAAAGCACTGGTGAATTTGAAATCGGCCGGTGATTAACGCGGCCCCTATCGCGCTGGCTTAAGTTTGTTTGGCCTAATTAGCCGGCTTGAAGTCGATCCGTTTACTCTTTGGTGCCGGCGAATCTAATTTACTCTTTCATCCTAATGTCGTCCCATGGATTGGCACCCTGCTTTGTTGCCAGTTGATGAAGTACACTTATGAAAGCGAAATTCACTGTCTGTGTGAAGTTTGAATTAGCCAGTTGAACAGTGATATGATGGTCTCTCTTCAGCTAGAATTATATTGACCCCTTTCAGGTAACAATTCCATTACTACGAGAAAAAATGTGAAAACATAAGATTAATAAGATCTTTAAGCTTTTGCATGATACAAATGGAAATGCATCTTGTAAAGTGTGCAAACAATTTTGGAATTTTTGGAAATTATCTTATACAGATTTTATAATTTTTTGAATAATTTTGCCTACTTTCAACTTTAATTGTGATGAGCCAAATGGGCTACCAGTTCTAACATTCATTCTACAAACGTTAATTCACGGCTTGCTACGGTCTAAGTAAGACAAATGCGAATATTTACAAAACGTTTTTACTGTGCTATCGCGGCCATTTACCTGGCGAGAACCTGCGCAACGGATCCATACCCACAACTACGCGAGCGCTCATTGATTCCGACATTTTTATCAAACGACAACGGAGTTGAACGGAGCTGAACGTCGCTTTGCCGAACGTGACCGGAATCGAATAATCGGTTTCTCGTCGCGTACCCCCGGAATTTTTCCCCGATATTCTCGGGCTATAAATGGCGTACAATGCAATGGAAAACAGACGGGTTGCGTTATGGCTGGCTATCTTTGCTCATTCCCGGATTATATCTTTCTCCATTTTTTATTTGTCCCTCTCTTTCCTCTTTTGCCTCCCTTTTATCTCTTTTGTCCACAACGATCGGCTCTTAAAATTCATACGGCAAGGTGTTTCTCCCGCTGAATATCGATTTTGAGATTGACGTCGCTCGCCGCATTTTTTCTTCCTTTTTTTTGGGTTTTTCTCATTTTGGTTTCGCGCTTCGTTTTCCGGTTTTATTTTTTTCGAAACCATTCCGAGTATCGAGCCTGCGGAACATCCGAAAGAGTCGGCGATCGATTAACTCGAAACAAGACACGGTCCGGGTTTTTCATTTCAGGATCCCCGGCAGGTCCGCGCATTGTTTTTTGCGCGAGCCAATTTACGATCGGTAGCCCCGGCTCGCTCCCTTTGCGACGAGATATCGATCCCGACAGACGTGATTAGCTTTGTTTCTATCTGCGCGCTTCAGATCCGGAGATGAGGATTATTCGCGAGATCCATGCGCGTCCCGTGTCGCGTGATCATCTCTTTTCGATTGACGTTTATGCGGGAAATACGATCTCTTCGCGTTTTCGGTCTTTTTCTCATTCAAATCCTTCAACGATTTATGGATTAAAAGAAATGGAAAGAATGTTAGCATTGACAATAGCAAAAAATTTTAACAATGCAATGGCAAATCCTTTTTTCCTTTTAAATTTAAAATCAAGTTATTTTCATAAAAATTTTCAAATATCTATAAATTACGTTTTTCAGATGCTTTCACTGATAAAACAAAACGTAAAATTACCAAGAAAATTTAGGTGGTATATTTCAAAGACTCTTTAATTTCAATAACACTTTCCTATCATGTTTTTACCTTATTCATTTCATTTATAGTTTTCGTTGAACGAAAGAAAACGGGGAACAGTTTAACAAATAGAAATATCAGTTATGTCTTATCAGAGCTAATGTTCATTAGAAAATACAAGAGCTGGGATGTGCAGTAATGGGATATGTGTTAACACGTAACGCGAAAAAGGAATTTCAGCTTGGGTCTCGGACTCTCACGGGTCTCTTTCGATTGAACGGGCCGAATTTTCGCCACCGCCATCGAAAAGTTGGCTCCTCTAATGAGTGGGGTCGCTTAAATTCATTTAACCAGACGAGGGAAACTCGAATCCCGTGCCATTCCGTCCGCCTCGTTGGCAAGTAGTTTTAATGCACCTACCTAAATTGTTCGCGGTAGATACTTGAACTGCGTTTTGAACTGATTATAGCAATTCGCACAGCAGATATTGTTTAATACACACCTTGATTAAGCTTTTTCGTTTAACGCTTTATGGGACATTATTTAATTTATGCGATTATCAATATATATAAATATTAATTCATTTAACACTTTATTTCATTTCTTATTTCTTCATGTACTCGATCAGTTATTTCTTAATTTATTCAGTCATTTATTCAATCGTATACTCAACTATTTATTGTTTCGTTTATTCAGTCATACAGTTACCAATATATCCGTTTAACAGATTTCGATTTAGGTGCATTTCTATATTTTATTCTACTTTTCCCTAAGANCAGTTTAACAAATAGAAATATCAGTTATGTCTTATCAGAGCTAATGTTCATTAGAAAATACAAGAGCTGGGATGTGCAGTAATGGGATATGTGTTAACACGTAACGCGAAAAAGGAATTTCAGCTTGGGTCTCGGACTCTCACGGGTCTCTTTCGATTGAACGGGCCGAATTTTCGCCACCGCCATCGAAAAGTTGGCTCCTCTAATGAGTGGGGTCGCTTAAATTCATTTAACCAGACGAGGGAAACTCGAATCCCGTGCCATTCCGTCCGCCTCGTTGGCAAGTAGTTTTAATGCACCTACCTAAATTGTTCGCGGTAGATACTTGAACTGCGTTTTGAACTGATTATAGCAATTCGCACAGCAGATATTGTTTAATACACACCTTGATTAAGCTTTTTCGTTTAACGCTTTATGGGACATTATTTAATTTATGCGATTATCAATATATATAAATATTAATTCATTTAACACTTTATTTCATTTCTTATTTCTTCATGTACTCGATCAGTTATTTCTTAATTTATTCAGTCATTTATTCAATCGTATACTCAACTATTTATTGTTTCGTTTATTCAGTCATACAGTTACCAATATATCCGTTTAACAGATTTCGATTTAGGTGCATTTCTATATTTTATTCTACTTTTCCCTAAGAATGATCCCTTCTATCCATACCATTTCGTCGTCGTTTCTTGGCTAACAGTATTAGCATAGCGAGAGAAAGTTTTTCGACATTGCTTCATAATGAGCTGAAACGTTGACCGGGCTTTCCGAAGCTTTCCAAAAAGTTTTAATTGCTCCACAGAGCCACAAGCACGGCTTGGTTGTTACTTTGCGTCCGCACTACTTGATCCATCGAGTCAATGAATCGTACCGAACCTTTGCCCAAACTTTCGGTTTTTCTTTCAACATTGCACGATTCTTCTCGAATAAGTCGAAGGAAATGCTTTTCGCTCGTATAAATTATGAAGCTTTGAAATATTGTTTGTCAGGTTTTTTAATAATTAAAATGAAATACCAATTTCAAAGGATTTCAGTATTATGTAACCGAATATTATTCACTCGAATTCAATAGACAAATTTTAATTCACGAACTGCAATAAGATAAATAATAAACATAATAATCATATGATGCAATAGATAATACAAAATGTTAGTTCCGTATTATATAATATTGTCAAATGCAACTCTGATTAAGTCAATTAAAAATAAATCTCGTATTAATGTAGACATTAATCACGTGAGCCTTTCTTCATCCAAGTTAAAGTGATAAAACAGTGTTTTAAATGAAATTCGACGGTCCTTTTCCCTAGAACGATATTATCGAATTACACGAGCCCACTGAGATTACTTTCCTAAGCCATTGCTCCCGAAGGGACAATATTATCAAACAAACAATCGCTCGTATATACGCATTAACCATGCAATTGTTTCCGCGTGGAAACAAATCAGCGGTAATTATTAATTCCCTCCCACCAGCCCCGAGGGAATCCAACGAGAATTCTGTGTAAAATACTGCTATACTCTCACAGAATGAATTAACATGCCTCATTCAAGAGGAAATTCTATTTAGTATTCCACTGTACGTATGTAATATAATTATTAAGCAAGAATTATCATAACACGATACAAAAGGAGACAATGATTCGTCTATAGTGTGCAGCAATTTAACATGATCTATAAGTAATGAAGAGAAAAATACAGAACACTGCTACGGATTATTATATTATATCGAACACGTAATTTTTAGTAGGCAAATAATTTCTAAGTACACTTGAGATCATTCAAAACTTTCATTGAATGTATTACTTAATAACTTATTAATATGTGTTTTCATTTGATGAAGTAATCCTTGCAATTTCCAAATTACTATTTGCCTAATCTTTTGGCAGACGACGAACACTGCGTTCCTGTGTTAATTAACTATAAGACTCGTGAGCATGGGTATCACATTGCAGGTAATGAAGCGCGTAAGAGTAATAGAGTCTGTGACGGTGCGTTATTATTCGACGCAGGTAGGACAGCACAGAGGAAAGCAGCGGTGGCGGCCGCATAAAATCCGATTTGCATCGGTGTTTTCCCCGGAAGAGCTGTTCCGGAAAATTCGATCANGTCCGCGCATTGTTTTTTGCGCGAGCCAATTTACGATCGGTAGCCCCGGCTCGCTCCCTTTGCGACGAGATATCGATCCCGACAGACGTGATTAGCTTTGTTTCTATCTGCGCGCTTCAGATCCGGAGATGAGGATTATTCGCGAGATCCATGCGCGTCCCGTGTCGCGTGATCATCTCTTTTCGATTGACGTTTATGCGGGAAATACGATCTCTTCGCGTTTTCGGTCTTTTTCTCATTCAAATCCTTCAACGATTTATGGATTAAAAGAAATGGAAAGAATGTTAGCATTGACAATAGCAAAAAATTTTAACAATGCAATGGCAAATCCTTTTTTCCTTTTAAATTTAAAATCAAGTTATTTTCATAAAAATTTTCAAATATCTATAAATTACGTTTTTCAGATGCTTTCACTGATAAAACAAAACGTAAAATTACCAAGAAAATTTAGGTGGTATATTTCAAAGACTCTTTAATTTCAATAACACTTTCCTATCATGTTTTTACCTTATTCATTTCATTTATAGTTTTCGTTGAACGAAAGAAAACGGGGAACAGTTTAACAAATAGAAATATCAGTTATGTCTTATCAGAGCTAATGTTCATTAGAAAATACAAGAGCTGGGATGTGCAGTAATGGGATATGTGTTAACACGTAACGCGAAAAAGGAATTTCAGCTTGGGTCTCGGACTCTCACGGGTCTCTTTCGATTGAACGGGCCGAATTTTCGCCACCGCCATCGAAAAGTTGGCTCCTCTAATGAGTGGGGTCGCTTAAATTCATTTAACCAGACGAGGGAAACTCGAATCCCGTGCCATTCCGTCCGCCTCGTTGGCAAGTAGTTTTAATGCACCTACCTAAATTGTTCGCGGTAGATACTTGAACTGCGTTTTGAACTGATTATAGCAATTCGCACAGCAGATATTGTTTAATACACACCTTGATTAAGCTTTTTCGTTTAACGCTTTATGGGACATTATTTAATTTATGCGATTATCAATATATATAAATATTAATTCATTTAACACTTTATTTCATTTCTTATTTCTTCATGTACTCGATCAGTTATTTCTTAATTTATTCAGTCATTTATTCAATCGTATACTCAACTATTTATTGTTTCGTTTATTCAGTCATACAGTTACCAATATATCCGTTTAACAGATTTCGATTTAGGTGCATTTCTATATTTTATTCTACTTTTCCCTAAGAATGATCCCTTCTATCCATACCATTTCGTCGTCGTTTCTTGGCTAACAGTATTAGCATAGCGAGAGAAAGTTTTTCGACATTGCTTCATAATGAGCTGAAACGTTGACCGGGCTTTCCGAAGCTTTCCAAAAAGTTTTAATTGCTCCACAGAGCCACAAGCACGGCTTGGTTGTTACTTTGCGTCCGCACTACTTGATCCATCGAGTCAATGAATCGTACCGAACCTTTGCCCAAACTTTCGGTTTTTCTTTCAAAATTGCATGATTCTTCTCGAATAAGTCGAAGGAAGTGCTTTTCGCTCGTATAAATTATGAAGCTTTGAAATATTGTTTGTCAGGTTTTTTAATAATTAAAATGAAATACCAATTTCAAAGGATTTCAGTATTATGTAACCGAATATTATTCACTCGAATTCAATAGACAAATTTTAATTCACGAACTGCAATAAGATAAATAGTAAACATAATAATCATATGATGCAATAGATAATANTTTTATACGATTGCTAGTAAAACTGTAACTTTTATTGACACTATTAGAATTCTAAATGTGTATTAGGAAATTGGAATGAAAAGAAGGTAAAGTGCAAAATGTCTCACATTTCCTTTGGCTCGCCAGTATTCGAATCGAGCGAGGATTCCGCAAGAGTGACCATATGTCTCATGAGGGAGAAATGAACAGAAATATTTTCGCCAGAAGTATTAAAAATTAAATGGGGAATTAAATCGACCACAGCCGAATAGTTTTCCTTCGGAGGTGGACGGACCGATTCCCTTTCGTAATCGCGCTCTTAATTGAAATTGGCAACTCGTTTAATCCCAACCATACCCTCTCGCGTAATTGAACTCTTTCTCTCCGAACATCTGCTATGCTGAAAAGTTTAATTAACGGACCTGCGAATACTGGTAATTAAAATTAATTAACCGATTAAATCGGGTAAATTATCAGCTCACTCCGTAAGTAATTATCATTTCCTTTGTTTTTTTTAAGTACGAGTGAATTGAACGAAATTGAATCAACTCGATCGCCTTTCGCTGTCATTAAGGGCAAGACCGAAAGATTTGTCAAACGAAGTCGGAGCTTCGGAACGGATGACAAAGAAAAATAAGAGGAGAATGAAAAACGTGTCAAAAGTAAGATGACTTCCGCGAAAAGAATCTCCCAGCCCCGGAATCAATCTTCGGGGTAGCGGGGGCGCGGGGGGAAGGGATGAATGTTTGCCAAGCCAGAGAATCGTGGCCGACTTAAAACTTGGAGCCCCAGCGCCAGCGAAAAGCAATTCTCGGCTAGAGCTGACTAACTCGCGGAAGAATGAGCGATCCTTATCCCCGGCGGCGAAGAATTTTGCATGACGTCCTGGAAACGAGTCACCCTCTCCTCAGAGAAGAACCGCGGCCAGGATTTCGTTTTATACTCGAGAAGGAGGGTGCAAAGCCGTCGGTGTTCTTAGTCATAAAGAAATTGCCGCGTTCCGCTGACGCCACGTGTTTTCGCGAACAGGAAGATAATGAACGTTGGATTATTTTTCGCTGGCTAGTCCCATTTCACAAGTTGACGTGTCAACAATCTCAAAAGAACTTCAATGTGCTTATGCAAATAGTACATTACAAATATTTATTTACGAAATTTTTATACACGTTCTGCACATTCTTCTTTAGATTGGTTATAAATTAAGAAAAGTCATTTCCAGGAATAAATTCACTCTTCACACTGCAAAATTCCTCAGTTAGTAACATCAGAGTTCCTCGATAATCAAAACGCTTCATCCTTTTCAGAAAGCTAATAAAATTAATATTCGAAATGCATCGAGTCGATGTATCTACGTTATAGCTGCGGCAATAATAAAATCATTCTTTACGTGACGGTATTCCTTTTGAAATCGTGGACTCCGCTAATCGCATGGAACCGAAGATCGATGGTTCTGCATTTTTCACGGAGATCGATTCGATGACCGGGAAAGGAGAAATCGAGGAGACTTGTGGAGAGGAGTGGAAATAAAAGTGGAAGAGGGTCGAATCGTCTGGCCGGCCGGATCGTTCGATATTTGTTTGAACGCCGGTCACAGGCTCTGACTTATGGGATTATAACCCGGCTTGTAGCGGGAAGCCATTGACCCGGGTCTCTTCGAGATCCGACTTCGAGATCCGTTTCCCTTAAAGAGATACCCGCGTCGCGTCGCGCCGCCTCGACGAGCTGCATTCATGACGAGTCCCGATTCCCTGCCGGGAATAAAGAAAGTCCGCCGCGCCAATCCGCGATGGAGTTCAATAAGCGGCCCGTCCACCCGCTTTAGAATTCAATCGGCATCATACGGCCGATATTTCATATTTCCCCGATATTAGTACCGCCGAAACTCTAACCTCGAGTAACTGCTGCGTTTCCCAGACCCGAATTCTGATTTCCGTATTCGGTGAAACGAAATGACGGCTCGATGATTAAGAGACGTTTCCATCTCACCACACAATTTTACATTTTTAATGTTCGCCGGGATTCTAAATAAAGTAGAGTTTTACACATTTTTTTATCTCTTTCAAACAAGAATTTTGAATTAAAACCAAACTCCTTGGTTAACAATACTGATATAAATATATTTCCTAGGTATATAAAAAAGTCTTACATATGCGCGACAATGTATATTTTATTTTGTCTACTTAATTTACGTAAGCATTTACATGACAATTTCTTAACCATATATTTTCCCACATTTTGCCAGCGTGCCAGTTTAACGCGCAAGGGACTTTCAATTAGGAAAACGAGGGTCGGACGAGGGTCTTGTTTTCTCTCGAGCGTTTTAAAAATGGGATTCGAGGAACCGCGAGATCGTCCACTTTGTAGCCAGGATAGTAATCGTGTGGCAAGGTGCAGCGTGTAACCGGTAATCGTCCGCGTTTATGATGCAATTTCGGATGCACGGACGCGTAAATCGAGTTGGCCCCGGGTGAATTAGTGTCCGCAACACCTAGCATAGCTCCGGCGTCACCCCGTTATTGGCGGCCTGATTCGATTAAGCTGCATCAAAACGCGGCGTATGCGCATGTTTGGTCTCATTTGCGAGTAGACGTTCCCCCCTACAGTTAGCTGGCCTCCTACTGGATCAAAATCGCTTAACGATATTATCCTCCATAACTTCGCGACGCTTTGCTTTACGATTAGTGCACGACGAAATTTATAAACATCTACCCAGATAGACAGTATCCAGCAAATTTGCGACAAATTTACTGACTACTGCATCACGAAATGCAGTAATATTATGCGCTTTATGAGCACCTATCTTGGTGTTCAATTTAGAACAACTAATGATTCAAGATAAGACGTATTGTAGCAATCTTTGCACACTCTGGACGATATTCTGTTTGGGACATAATAGGTAGTCAATTCGTTATGTAATTATAGTTATGAACTTTTGAGAAATGCGAAGTATTTCATGTAATAGTACAAAAATATTATTCAGGTCTAGCAGCAAGTTGTATCGACATTCAATCCATATGTCATCAATTAGAAATCATCAATCGGGTCAAGTTAATTGGTCTCCTATGAAATATAATTAATGACTATAATTGATTTAGTCTATCACGATTACTGTTACGTCAATAGTTGAAGCTATCGAAGTTGGTCGCTGGCTAGTATATCAAGAAACGTATAAATCCTCGTCCATAATTCATGTTACGCCTGCCAGGTAATATCGTTAATGTCGAAACGTTCGCCGCGGCACCTGTGTCCGAAATGCTTGCCGAATTTCATCGATTATATGTATATCTTACTATGCTATCCATCAATTTCATCAGTTACATTTTTGTTTGATGTCCTTTGATGGCCTGCAGAATTTTAGACGATAAACGCAGAGTTGTATGTGATCCATGCACGTGTCTCGCGTTATCATCCAGAAGTAATTTAAAATTTTTATTACTTTCTTCGGTGTTCGATTCAATAGGACAACTCGTATTGTCTGTATGATATAGTAAAACGTTACGTTCATGTCGCAAGCAATATTATGTAGTCTCATTCCAAGGACGAAGAAGTAATAATGGGGAGCACAAAAGACGTTTTCCAATCGCTCTCCCTGCCTTGTCTTCGCGAGCAATACGCCGCGCGACGTTCCCTTTTTTCCGTGATCTACATTTGGATATTAAAGTTTGTTCATCGTGATTTCATATTCAGTCGGCAGCGACGGGGTGCCTCTGGGCCAATGTTTGCGTCATTCCGAATTCCTCTCGTTTCCGATTCTGCTTCGAAATCAGACGACAACGTCAACTTATCGCGTCCTCCCTTCGCTCCTCCTTATCTAAAATCGTCGATCTTTTCGGCGTTACCTTCCTCTGATTTCGGCCGACCGAAAACCTACTTCATAATGGATATTGAATAATCGAGAGAAATGTTAAATTGCAATAGATAAAATTCAAGGCATGTAGACTTCTTCATGAATTTCGTTAAAAGTTGCGAGAACGTAGTACGTAAAGTGCGAACGTGACATCGATTTCGTTACACACTGAACTCTTGCTCGTTATAAATCCAATAAAATCTCCAATTCCACCTCTCTATGAACTAAAATGGAGAACAGAAATTGCACTCGCACGGTCGTTAAACTAATTACTCTCTGCATAAAAGTCTGAACGAGGATCAAACAAGGAAAAACGGTATTATTGCTTTTGGGGGCGAAGGAAGACATCAAAAATTAAACGCGTCGGACGTTTTGACGTGGGTTGGGAGAGCCGAACGAGGAAAACAGGAAAATGGCCGGCACGCGGATTGAATTATTCAGACGGGGTTGAAACAACGACAGCGGCACGCGCGACAGCACACCGTGTATATGCTCCGGGTTGCCTATTTGTATCGAGCGATCGGGTGAATATTTAGCGACGAATTTATCCGTTGAATCATGATCTGTGGTTGTACCCATGCATTTCGGGCACTGTGTCACGTTCGATCCTGACCGATCGTACCGGTCGGGAATCAATATTCCCCGTAACGAATCCACGCGTGTCGCTCCCAAATTCAGAGTCCCTGTTTGCCACCCTTCACGAAGAAACTTACTCATGCACTATGCATTGCACTATCATGAACTATTAAAGTCGACAAGAAATGATCAGTATAAAAAATGAATGCACTGGATCAGCTAGAAACTATTCATTTTATTAACTCTCATAGTAATACAAAATTAAGAGCACTATTTTTATAATGAAAATTAGTCGAGATATAATAATATGTAATCCAAATAAACTTGAAACAAACAGATTTCTTTACTACAAAAAACGATTGTTTTATTTAACAAAATGCTGGTGAAGAAAGCATAAGGCCAAACAAATACAACGATGTATAACTGGCTGAGCAAAGAGGAAACGAGCTTATGCGCAGAAAACGCGTGCAGTGACGATCATCGACACCTCCTGTATCATTGCATCATTAATTAATCGTATTCATTGCGTTTCATGCCTGCGGGAATCCGAGCCGTAGTACCGCGACGCCGACATCTACAGCGTACAGTGTACGTACACAGAACACTGAGTACACAGTTACACTACATATTTACGTGAAATATATACACATATGTATATATCTTTAACCGCGTTCAAACTATTCTAGAACAGTTGCCATTTGGAACATTGAAATCATGCTCAAACACGCGGAAAATTAATCCAAATGCTGATCGCTAGCGAACGAAGAAGATAATCGATATATCTAGTAGAGAAGCACTATTGTGTTTCGATTGCTTGATTAGTGATAAATGTTGCACCTAAACGCATTTTGGCATTCGGATTTTATTGTCACAGTTAAATATTAATATCAGAGAAAGATTAAAACTTATGTAAAAATAATATTTCAGTTAAAAATCAATAATTTGTTCGAAAATTGTGCGAATTCAATCGACCTGTTGACACTGCTACGAGATTTATTGAAAAAAATACGACGAGGACACTAGGATACGCAGGTTCCTTTCGATCAGTAAACGAGATGAAATAAAAGGTTCCCAATTTGCAGTATTTCCCAACAATCGGCTCTTTCTATACCGCTTTTTACGACCAATCTCACATGTGAAATTCACCCCACGCTGGTTAACGCGATTCGCGTTCCACGATCCAATTTTAAATGATGAACCAATTCCAGCGTAACACGTGACATTAGTTCCGTAACAGCATCAAGTATTGCAAGACATGGACAACACGCCGTTCAATATTTGATTTATTTTTCATGCTGGCGTAATCACTGCGCTGAAGAATTAATGAAACTGTATAGTAATAGCCTTCAAAGTTATCCTAATTATTACCAAATGAATGTTTTCATACGTTCATGTTTTGGTCTTCGGCGCGTGCTATAAACACTAGAGACTTTTTTAACGATCACGATCCGATTCAATCACGAGGCTGTAACTAACTCGTAATTAAATGTGGAAGAAACTGGTTGGATAACGATCGACGGGCCTCGCGAGTATCGCGAGCCCCGGCAATTTCGAAGTTGCTTGAGAAGATATAAAGTTCAAATGGCGATTTCAGTCGTAAATCTTCGATTGGATCGTGGCGGGGGTCTGCGGCGAAATCCACTGTAAATCGCGAAAGTTTCTTCTTAATCGGTGAAAGGCACTTCGCGGAAAGTTACCGCTTACAACTTCCCCTCGATTTCCAAACATTCCAGCCACCCTGGTCCACCGCACACCGTCCCTCTCCGGCTGCCTTCTCAATTCTCTTCTCGCTGTTCGTCTTTAAAAGTCTCGGCATTGTTCGAACACTGCGTTACAGATGTAGAATTTGTACAAAATTCAGATATCTTTTTGTGAAATCTACAGAGCATCGCTCCGAAATTGGAGTCATGGCGTCACGACCTCCCTCAGAACTTTGAGTCGATCTATAGTCGATCGATAATTTAAATCCGCGATATCCACAAGCTTTGTATTCTTCAACACCTACCATTCTAATTTGCATAAATTTCTTTTGTTGCATTCCATAAAACTTTACTGTTCGCTATTTAATGCGTTTCATGCGGAGGAATTTTTAACAGTAAGCTTTATGGTGAATAATAAAAAAGATTTATGAGAAATAAAAATAAGTTTGCCTGTGTTATACATTCATGGAACTGTGCTGGCCGTTTTGAATATTCTAAACATGCGTGCACCTTGCGGAAGTCGACGCGTGAAGTATTGTTGTAAATGAAGTTATTGCGACGTGATACCCAGCCCACGTATCGCAGGAAGTCGCCGTCTCGCCTGGAATTGTTAGCAATACTGTCAAATTTTATGGCAAACATTGCGATCGTTTCTCTTTCTCAATAAAGAGAAAAATAGTTGAATCCTATTTTCTTTTATTGGCCATCGTCCACGATAAAGAGATGATAACATCGCTCAAATATAAGCACCAATCTGTCACGTAATCTCGTTAGGAATATTATTTATTTACATAAAATTTTTATTTTTCCATAAATTCTATCATATGAATTAAAGAACATTTTTGTTTATAAAATTTTAACATGAAATTCACGTTTGTGCAATTAAAATACTAAAAAACGTTTTCACAGCAAAGCTTAAATGAAGCATTGTATATTCCACTAATTAAAATGACAATCAAGAAAGGAAAGAGACAAAACATTGTTAAGAAAATATTGTGAAACTGGTTGGCCCTTTTTCAACAGGTCCCTTTGATTTATTTCCAACGCTCCCCTTTACCCTCAAGTTGTCTCGTTTTCTGTCGCCGAGCTGCGACGATGGTTCCACTTTCCGCCATTATTCCCGTCAGAGGATCGGCTGCAGAGGGAACGTACCGCGTGGACACACGAGTTCACATGAATTTCCGCTCGTTAGGCGGCGTACAAAGTGTAGACGCAGACGCGCGTACGGGAAAAGATCCTCTCCCGTTCTCCCTTTCTTCTTCTTCTTTTTCTTCTATTTCCTCTTTCTGCCTCTCCTTTTTTCCTCTCCGCGCCGAAATCATTCTCGAGGACACTCGAGACGACGAATGGGTACGTACGCGTGATGCGATCAAAGAATCTGTTCTGATTAAAGCGTTCCTCCTCACGGGAAACTATCGTGCCGTCGTCGCGAAGGTAAACAACTCCTGCTCCTCTAAAAACGTTTTCTACGACGCGTTGCAGTGGAAAAGCAGTTTCACGTCCGTACAGATTGCAAACACAATTTAACTATCCTCTTACTGATCATTTAGAAACGCACTTAATTTTATGAGGAATAAAAGAAAAAAAAATATGAAATAAAAAATTATTATGTTAATGCATATAAAACTTAAATTGCAATTTTCTAATAAAAAGACCATCAGGCATTTTTATCTCATTGTCTATCTTTAAGAGATAAATTAAACTTGATAATTTGATTGGAAATCATTCATACTTCATTCACTCACTTACTCATATTTACTCATTGAAATTTCTAGTTTATTATTATTAAGAAAATGTTTTTGGAAAATAGAAACAGAATTCTTGTCTCGGCACGATATCTAGCCTCGCGGAAAATAGTTTCTTGGGAAATTTCTCCAAGGGCTCGTTCGCCTCTTCTATCAAGTTTTAAAATTCTTCGAAATTTGCGAGCGTGTCGTGCAACCGTATATTTGTGTCACCCGAGTTTTGTGGTTCAACGATATTGGAGCATGACAGAATAATCCTGATAATTCAGAATTAAAAAATTTTTCCTATACCATTATTTATTATACTATATAACATATTTTCGAATGTTTAATATTAGAAGTAAAATAATATTTCCACCGAAAGAATAAATTATGAAGTACATGAAAATGTATGTTGACGCAGGAGGAAATGAAGTATTCATTATCCATCCATCCATATTTTGCAAATTAGATATGATTTTCAGTATGCATCACAGTTAATACTTAAAACTCCTACAGGAGATGTGTTTAAGGTTGCATGAGCTGTAAAATCTGTGCCAAAAGTTTAAGACATGTAATAAAAAGCTGTATCCAATATTTGAGGCAATGAACTTTTAGAAAAAATGATAATTACTGAGCAGTAAGGTTTATAAAATTATTCGATCTGATTTTGTCAGTCATAAGAAATTTTTCATGCATAATTTCTAATATTCGAATACAGGGTTTTGGCATTTTTTATTGACCTGTACGTGACAGGCAACAGTCTACATGTATAATTCTTTTGCATACTTTTTATTGTATATCTTAAATAATATCCTCGAAATTAACATTATCTCAATTTTAAAATATTCTTACATCATGTATTAAGAATTATACAAAATTACTAAATTCTGTCATTGTTGGATTCATATTTTCTTATAAATGAAATCAAATCTCTGTTATTCGATATAATAGTTCAAGATGTAGTAACTTGTTTAATAGGCTCGCAAAATTTATAAAATTTTGTACAAGGTTTTATTAGTACATCTAGTAACTATTAAAACTTTAATGTTTTGTCATTGTTTATATATAAGAATTCATACAACTGTAAATGACAAACGTTTCTTCTTATATCGGATGGATGAATACACAAATTGTTTGATAATGTTATTGATTTATTGACTATATAGAGTGCCAGTGTCAATACGTACAAAATCCGCATCACTACAAAAGGTGATAATGTTATTAACAATCTGCGGTTGCTGGTGCCATCTACAGCAGAGAAAGCGGAAAGAAGTTCATAATCTGCATTCGCCGCAAAAGAAGCGATCTGTAAATCTTAATGAATTGAAATTTAAAAATTATAGATAGATGTGATTATATTATAAAATATTACATACAATACATAAAAAAGTCGAAATGTTCTCTCAGATTCAGAATCTGTTTCAACACACTACAAAAACGTTCACCAAATATAAATTAACTATCATTAGCCTTGAATTGCTTGCTGATAAATTTTTTGCGTATGTACAACTCATTTTATTTTTACCAAAAATAAAGACCGACAAGTACGCATTGCCGTTATCGCAATCAACAGCAAACGATGCGTATATGCGGCCAAAACATAATAAGTTGAATGTACTACCAATGAATTTCTTACTGTACTTTATTCATATCTTCTTCTACAACATAGAAATTGTAGATTTCACATTAGTCGCAATATTTAAGAAACTCTACTTTGTAGTTCACACACATTCAATAACGTTTCAGGAAGTATAATTTGTACATAACAAAATAGTTTATGTCGTAACGCTGTATGGGTCACTTTACTCTTAACTCTTCAGTCTGTTAGAGCAAAATCATGTTGTGGAAGCATCGAGGGGAACGAGGAAGCTACCTGCCGGTATTTCCTTTGTGGATTTACGATCGGCTGTAATCGAAGCGATCAAACCCAGCGAAACCAATGCCGGCGGTCGCGAAAACCCGTCGACCCGTTTTTTGCGTCCCGGAAAAGCCGGGCTGAATTACGAGTTTCATAATTCATCGCGCAGTTCATCGATTTGAAAGCTCTCCGGGTCTGTGCACAGAGAAAGAGAGGAAGAAAGAGAGAGAGAGAGAGATAAAGAGACTCGTCTCTGCCTCAGGGCAAATCTTGCCTCGAGTGGCTGGTCCGGAAGCTTCGGATTGCGGCTAGAATGCATCGTCGAACGCTCGTCTGATAAAGATTATGTTAAATAACGAGGTAAACCGAGCAACAGAACCGTTTTCAATGCTTTCATCGATATCTTTCTTTATATGAAAAATTGAAGCTGAAGCACTAAAAAAGAAATTGAAATAATGGTCAGATTAGTAGTTTGCCTAATTAGAGATAGATTTGTCCTTGTTAGTACAAACGGAACAATCGAATACGGGATAAAGTTTATTCTACAGACATTACGATATCTACTTCATACGTTGCTGAACTTTCTTAACTTATCTCAAGAATGTTATTTCTTTGTAAAACCACCGTTTGACTTATCTGGCAAACAACCCTTAGAAGCAGGGAGCAAAGGCAGGAAAAACGAGCTTATCGGCGAGAGACGCGCAAGAGAGCGCTTATCTCGTTATTCAAATATCGTTCGTGTGTATCAAACATATTTATTCAACCTCCGACACCCCTCGCGCACCCTCGAAACTTGTTCGCCGCGACTTCTTCTGCTGGCATCCGATAAAAGACTCCTCGTTGAAGCAGAAGCCCGTTTCTCCTTGCGTCGAGTCCGATTTCCCGCTTCTGTATCCCCAGGACACTTCCCAACGTCTACCAACTGTATTTCTAGCCCTCCCCGTGCTGTTCCTATTCCTCCCAGTTCGTTCAACCCGTAAATTACGAGGAGGTGCGAGATACCGTTATCTCGTGATACCGAACTTTTTCCTGAAATTTTTCGAACACTTCCTGTCTAAAAATTGCGACCGCCTATGTGAAACACGGGTGTTTTATCGTTTGGTAACATTCAAGGTGGATTTGCTATCATTTGAGTCTTAACAGGATTTATAAAAAAAATATGTCCTAAAATTTTCTTTTATAAGGGTCTAAAATTATTATTGCATAACTTCTGATACATATTTATCGAAGTTAGTGAAAATGTATAAATAAATTGTATGAACTTCTTGATTGTCTAGATTAATGCACAGCATGCATAAATTATCGTTATTGAACAAAGACAGTGGAGTGATTAACCCGTAGCGGAGGAATGGATTTCGCGAGTGTTTATCGACGCGTGTCGGACAATAGTTGAGGAAAAATGACGACGGTTACTAACGCACCTGCGTATTGCTTGTTCTGGCACTTGTTCGAACAACCGTAGTTTGGATCGACATGCTTCGCGCACCATGAAATGCAAACGCCGGGGATGTAAAGCGGCATGCGATATACTATGTTCTCTTTACCGAGGAACGAAGGAAAACTGAAAGTAGAAAAGAAAAACACTACTCAATATTCATCATATTTTTGTACTATTAACAATTCTGTTTTAAATATCATATAAATTGTTTATTGAAATTATTTCTTGAGTTGGAATATCGTTTAAACTATGTGTAGAACTTATTTTGGAACTGTTCTTTACATCGTTGTAATATGTAAAGAGACATGTGCAAAAAGGGAGAAATGAAGGTGGCAACTTATTTGAATGTTATTCATTATGAATATTCATACGGATTCATGCGACTTCATTTTCCTGAAAACATCTCTTTTCACTTTTCGTTTAACGACAATGTTTCAACATACTCGATTTAAACAGGTTTTTGTAACTCACTGGCAAACACAACACTCTGATTTCCATATAGATTATTTAACTTCGATCTTTCGCGTAAAACTAAAATAACGTACATATAAATATTAAAATGTGCTTTCCAGGACATACTTAAATGCAATTTATCTAAATACAGTACATACTTAATAGTTTGTACTTCTGCAAAAGATACAAGAATTGTATAAATGATTCATAAAGATGAAAGCTTGGAAGTCTTTGAAAAATCATTCAACAGTTCAATTTCAGCGCTGTGAGGAATATCATAAAATAGATCGCCGGGTCCGAAGCTCAGAACGTCTGTTTTCATAAGTATTTTCCGTTGCCCTATCGTAAGGGGCGGTAACGTGCTTTTGCGGTACAAGTTTTTCGAACGGAGGCAAAGTTTAACATAGTCGGTTCTCGTCCTTCGAGTCGAAGTTTGTTTGTAACTTTCTATCAGTAGGGACAGGCAATTTTCCTTACGTTCGATAGGAGATTCATTCTGGACGTTGACTTCATGTTTCCCTGCTTTTTCCCCGCTAGTTCAATATTTTTTCAAAACGCTGATAAAAAAAATAACATGAAATATGTTAAAAAATTGCCTCTCGTCATTAAAATATATAAACCTTCCATTAAATTAAACACGTTTGATTTTTTATTGATTATTATTAGAGTTGTACCTCTTTTGAAATGTTATAAACATACAGCAAGAGAAAGTTGACATGAAAGCAAATAGGCGAAAATCTTTATAAATAAATAACCTTTCAAAATTTTTTCGCAATTCTGTGTAATATACGTCGTTTAAACTAAAATACCTTCCGTCCAAAAATCACGCTTAAAAAGCAAAGCGACGAATTGTCCATCGCAAATATTTCGAAATTGGGCTACTTTTTTTTCGATTAATTGCTCGGTTAATTGGAAATCCTAGGCATCTGCACAAAACACTTCTGTTATGAAGAGCAATTAACTAGTCGCGTTCTCGCTCGAAAATTTCGACACGCGAATCGCATCTCGCAGACCTATATTTTCACCGGCTGATGCAATTTCAAATGAAACGTTTGACAATTCGCGCAACGACGCACGCAGCCGAAATTCTGATTCATTTTCGCCTCGGATGAGCGAACTGATGAAAGTAAATACTGAAGCGAAAATAGCACGAGCAAACTTTTAAATATGAAGAGAAAACGATTCGCTAATTATCATCTGATCTGGGTTCGTTGCTTTTAAACATTAATTATCAGTTGTCAACCCGTTAACATTTGGGACGAACACTGTTATTTACACTTTAATAGGCACTAATTGTATTTCGGAATTCGAGTACATGTCGCGTGAAATTTATTCGTAGAACAATTAAACATTTATATGAAATAAAGTATAAAACGAAGCCGGCAATTTGGAATTTAATAACGTTTTAACTAATTACAGTGAAGAGTGTATCTCTAATGGAACGCAATTCGGCTTGTAGATATAATAAAATGCACGTCCACGCCTGTAATTAAAATTAATTGCAGAGTAATTACTGTGATCAACTGTTCCGTTTCTACCGATTTCTCGTTCTTAGAAACACAAGAGCTCACAAATGCTTTGTGTTGAGATTATAAGTTTAAGTAGTACATTCTTCATCTAGTTTCTGAATCAAATGGATTTTTCTACGTGCCTCCCATACTTGCACACGGGAATATGATTTAATACCTTGAATTTAGAAGTAGCCAGGAAGAATGTTGTAATTCTCGAATAGTTTGCGTGCACAACTTCGTTAAGTGAAGGGCTCAACGAGCTTAATTAAATTTTACCCACTGCTTTCCCCGAAGAACTGATCGGCCGAAGAATTTCAGAGCCGTTGCCAAATAATTCCAAACCGATTTACGCCTAAAATGTAAAATTCCAATCTTCTACTCCAAATGCCAGTTATTACATAACACGATGGTAAATGATTTACATATTCATTGTTTAACTAATAAAACAAGTAGCATTTTTACATTCCATTTCTCAGACTCTGTCCGTCTCTGTGAAACGTAAATCAAGTTTTTGATTGGAAAACTTTTATTGATCCGTTCAATTGTTCCAGTTTCATCTTAAGTTTCATCGATGTATCGATTAACTGCCAGTATAATTTTAAAATTTATGTTTCTGAATTAATAGTAGAAAAGAAATATCCATTTAACATTTTATGACGAACTTTTACGAGTTTGCGAGAATTGTCAAAAAGATCTTTTAACGATGCTAAAAAGTTAAAAGTGTTAATGGGGACTGTTTTTACTATGCATAAAAAGGAGATATTCATTAGCTTGTAAAACAAACATAAAAACGGGCTGGCAGTGTTCGTTCATTACCATGAAGTTTAGCGAGTTAAGTGCACCGAGAATTTGATAATGATCATTTCTGTTTTTTCTTTCTTCCTTTCTCCCCTTAAAAGTATCATGTAAAAAACAAGGTACCTCAGCGAACTGTGCAGTAATTCACGATGATTTTTTGCAATCAGTGTCGTTTCCTTAGTGAACGATCCCTGACGATAGAAATGAGGCAAGGAAGAGGTGGGAGAAACAATAAAGAATCCGAAGGGATGGAATAAACAGGAAGAACTGTAGAAAAACCGTTAAACACATAAATATCAACGACACGCGAAATTGATCATTAAGGAAAATCATGGTTCATGAAAATTTCATGGGAATTATTATTTCCATATTTTCTAGGATATTACTTTTAATACCTTCAAGTAGGTGTGTAATGATCAATAACGTAAGAAAGCAAGTTTAATCCTAACTATAATTTTACTGAGAGTTGTTAATTGTAACTAGACCGTGGATGCCTTTGTTAATTATAAAAACACTGGCAACATCATAATTTGCAAAGAATTGGTACAGTTCTAACCACAGGTCTGCGCTATCCTTTATGCTACTTATACGTTATGCTACTGTTACACTGCTTTCTAGTTTTAAAGAGACCATTTAAGAGATTTAATATACATGTTGCAAAGTTGCTGGAAACATGCAAAACAACGCTTCTCTTCCCATTAAAGACTTCAGTCTGTATTCTCAAATTTCACAGAATACAAGGTACAAATTGGTTTCATAATTTTGTGATAAACAATAAAGAAGAAGAGGGGACGTTGAAGAATTAATATACATGTTGTAAAATTGTTGGAAACATACATTTTCTTCTCATTAAAGACTGCAGTCCATAGTTTTAAAATTTCACAGGATGCAAGGTACAAATTAGAGACTGTCCATTGATTTCATGGTTTTGTGGCGAACAATATGTATAGAAGAAGGGGGAACGTTGACAAGAATTGTATGAAGTACCGTTCGCCGACAGACGGTGTCGTCTGAAACGGTCGAAATTGTTTCGTCGCGGAACAGCGGCGAACGCGTTGCGGAGGACGGTGGCCAGCTGAGCGTATTCTTCCGGTTTCCGCGGGCAAGACACGCGACAAACTTGCCGGCCATCTCAGTGGCGCAGTGACGATCCTGTCTCCAGTCATGAATAATGCTCCACATCCGGCGACTGTTCGAGACGGTCCGTGGACGCGTTCAAACACGCTGAAACGTCGCGCGGAACTTCACTTTCCTCGTCCGGAAACGAAATTTCGTAGAGACGTTGCGAAATTTCGAATGGACTGCAACGCCGGGCCGCGGGTTTGACAATTGCGAAAATCGATTTTGACGAGGAGTTGAGAAGGACGATGGTGGAAATCGATCCCGATGGACGAGAAATTAGGAAGTGTGGAAATTCAGTGGTTGAAAGGATATACACAATCGTCTGGAGAATTTTATAATCATTTTATAATAATTGAATATGTGAAGTTTTTTGTGTACAACGAAAATGAATGTACAATGTTTCGTGCATCTTGTGATGTGTTCTTCTTCGCAAATTGATGACATTTAATAAGAATGAGTGTGATTATTGAGTATACGTTGATAATTATTAATAAGAGATACGAGGATGTTTTGGCTGGGAAGAAAAATGGTAAAGGGGTTAATATAGTACATAAAGTTTGAATACAGTATTCTTTTCAATTTAATTTTTGCTGGACTCCTTTTATTGATTATGCAGTTGAATTATCTCTGAAGTTGAAACTAGC
>SMSR01016121.1:0-36098 GCA_019453355.1 Ceratina japonica | reverse complement strand
GAAGATTCTCTAATAAACTTAAATTTCTATCATTCTAACATCCAAATATCTAATACAAAATAACTATCAACCATCTAATAAAAATCCTCTAACGCCTATCGAAAATAAATTTAGTTCCACAAATCGCATAACAGCGAGCACTGAAGCACTTGTCATCGTACAAACAACGAACTATAAAATTAGTATCCTAATTCCAAAGTTCCATGAGAAAAACGTGCACATTTTGAATTACTCACAAGGAGGTGCCTCGTGTAAGCCATGATCGACGAACTTTGACGGTATTCTGAGTTCGGAACGGGCCGTGGTACACCTTATATAGCCCTGGGACAATACTAGGCGCCCACTTGTTACCACCTAAGTAGTATAAGTATTACACCTATTACACGGTGCAACGTGGGGCCACGTCGGTGTGAGCGCCGGATGAAATATTTGCGCGCACGCACACGCACACTGCTACGCTTGATTTTCACATAATAATCGGGTGGAGAGAGGCGTTTCTGTTCGTCTGTGCCAACATCCGATATTCGACCGAAATCAAGACAATTGCAACAATCGTTCACAACTGCTTTAAGAAACAATCGATTTCGATCCGAATCCATTGATAGCAACAGAGAAATCTGATTTTTCCTCAAACTTAATCTCATTCATAATTCCATTTATTAAATTGTATTTATAAATGCAGATATAATTGCATTTATAATTGCATTTATAAATGCAGATATAATTGCATTTACCCTAAAATAATTGGAACCACTCTGAAATGAATTTAATTTTATAATAAACATTTAAGAAATGCAATATTGATCGGCGAGTTAATTCATTGAGATTTCTGTATTAATTTGAATATTCATTCATCGAGTGATGGATTGTTGCTCAAGTTTGAATTGGCTCGTCACGGTTCCCTAAATTCGTTTCTTGTCAACCGGGCGTGAAATGTCTCCTGATCCGAGTTTGGAGAGAAACGTCGGTGTCAATTACTCAACGAGAATGGAAATGGACACCTTGTGGTGAATGATTGCGATAAGTCCATTTTTCACGGATGACTTTAACACGAGTGAGTAGCCATCGGAATGCCGGCTTATTTAAAGAAAAACTAATTGATTTATTCATTCTTTATAATAATAAATATTTATTTAATTATCTATTTTCTCTATTGTACTTTTTTATTAATGTTTGATATTGCGAGGAGTGTGAATAATTGCGAGGCTCATTAATGACTTGCATCATTCTGATTGGTAGTAATGATCTCCTCGTAATGAACTTGTCCCGATTAGGCCACTGGTCGTTTAGAAAATGATTGCTGGGTGTCATTGTTCTAGATGGTTTCGCAAAGCCTAATTACTCTCTTTTATAATACAAGTAGACCTCAGCTGGATTCGTGCTCAGCCCATACGTGATGGAATTCTCAATATCCAACAATCTCCTTAAATAAATAATAGTCGAAATAAATATCAAATAAAATAAAAAATCATTCAGAAGAAAATGAGATAAATTAGGAAATAATTCAGAAGAAAATAAGATAAATTAAGAAATAATTTTCTAAGGGATTTTCTCAAGGCCCTAAAGATAAGCGGCTGTTCCTGGCGGTTCAGGATCGTTCTGGAATGATTCCACTTTGATCAGGCGTGTCGGTGGCCTGGTTGCGTGTACCTGCACACGAGGCCAGGGACGGTTATCGACAGGAGGAATTGCTTTGTTGCAGAATCGCATTGTCTACTGTATACTGTATCAACCAACGGCGACGTTCACCCGATTATTCACGGTGTCGTGCACCGGTTATTTAAAAAAGGACGTCTTGCTCCCTGGAATCTAGACGCGGCAAGAACCTAAAAATAAAAACAATCCGTTCTTGCATATTTACCATTGTTCCTCACAGAAGAACTTCATTTCCTGTCGATTGAAATGAATAAAACTTATTAAAAATATTTCAGGTACTTTCTGTCAAATTTACATTAATTAAATAACATACAAAAGTAAATATAACATAAATCAATAATAATATAAATTGTTTACACAACAAACTGATGTTACCGATATTTTTTCGCATATTTAATGAGTGTTTGTTTATCAAATTCTATTTAAACACGTTTTGCAAGCTATTTGATTTTTGCGATCGGTTCGAAGGGAGTTTTGCAACGGGCCGAGCGTAAAAATATGCGAAAGAAAGAAGTCCACATGCGTACACACGGGCACGCGTGCGTGACGGCTAAAAAATTTCACCGACGGGGTTGTGCAAAAATGAGAGAAATGCTGTTTTGACAAACGGATTTCACGCGAGCTGCGCAATTCGCTTTTTATCTAACGATTTCACGTGTCCCGTGCCTCGCGTGCTTTTTCCCACTTCCGTAAAGAAATATAATTAAAAACATGATTAATGATCACGTTAGATGAATATCTGTTATATTACAACAAGAAAATTAATTTATTCCATACACAATTTCGTTTATGAAATATTATAATAAATGTTGGTTAAGAATACAGTCATTTATTATTAACCCTTTCGCGACGGCGCGACTGCCACATTTCTAGGAGTCATGTAGGATTAAAAGTAATAGTAGCAATAGTATTTTTAGGCTCGCAAAATTTCTAAAATTTTGTACAGCGTTTTATTAACGTAATAATTAGTAACTATTAAAATTTCAATGGTTTATCATTTTTTTACGTAAGGGTTCGTGGAAGCTTAAAAAATAGAATCGGTTAAGTGAAGAGAAGGCAAGTATAATAAAATGAAGATAACGTATCCATGAAATGAGGATCTCGCCTTCCCGGTTCCCTGGCTTTGCTTTCTCAAACCGATGGGAAAAAGGGATTCGTTTCAGTCAATCACCGTGGATTGATTATTCCGAGGACGGACGCCGTCCTTCGTACCGACCAACGTACACTCCTAGTCACAAATTAATCCAAAGCGAAAGCAATAATAAACTTCCTCAAATGCATTAAGACTACAAAAATATAGTCAGTCATCTATAAACTATTTCTAGAAAATTATTCGTAAAATTAGTAAACGATACAATAATTTCCTTACGACTATTTATAAACATGACATATAATAAACAAACACGATGTTTATAAACATTTACGATTATTTATAAACATGACATATAAACGAACAAACACGATATTTATAAACCTTTACGATTATTTATAAACATGACATATAAACAAACAAACATGATGTTTATAAACATTTACGATTATTTACAAATATTGTTTAAAATNCGTAATAATTAGTAACTATTAAAATTTCAATGGTTTATCATTTTTTTACGTAAGGGTTCGTGGAAGCTTAAAAAATAGAATCGGTTAAGTGAAGAGAAGGCAAGTATAATAAAATGAAGATAACGTATCCATGAAATGAGGATCTCGCCTTCCCGGTTCCCTGGCTTTGCTTTCTCAAACCGATGGGAAAAAGGGATTCGTTTCAGTCAATCACCGTGGATTGATTATTCCGAGGACGGACGCCGTCCTTCGTACCGACCAACGTACACTCCTAGTCACAAATTAATCCAAAGCGAAAGCAATAATAAACTTCCTCAAATGCATTAAGACTACAAAAATATAGTCAGTCATCTATAAACTATTTCTAGAAAATTATTCGTAAAATTAGTAAACGATACAATAATTTCCTTACGACTATTTATAAACATGACATATAATAAACAAACACGATGTTTATAAACATTTACGATTATTTATAAACATGACATATAAACGAACAAACACGATATTTATAAACCTTTACGATTATTTATAAACATGACATATAAACAAACAAACATGATGTTTATAAACATTTACGATTATTTACAAATATTGTTTNAAAATTATTCGTAAAATTAGTAAACGATACAATAATTTCCTTACGACTATTTATAAACATGACATATAATAAACAAACACGATGTTTATAAACATTTACGATTATTTATAAACATGACATATAAACGAACAAACACGATATTTATAAACCTTTACGATTATTTATAAACATGACATATAAACAAACAAACATGATGTTTATAAACATTTACGATTATTTACAAATATTGTTTAAAATTCTCTCTCTAATAACTGTATATAGTGTAAAAATAAAAAATTCTTCATCAGAATTAATATTCTATCTTTATAATTGCCACCCTAATTTTACTCACATTATAATATCTGTTATAATATATACAAGAAATAATTAATAATACCAATTATTTAGTACATATTGTATATAAATAGAAATGCATGGAATTCATCAATTAGTGCCATTTTTTTATAGCACATTTCACCTGTTGATTTTATTAGACCATTAAATTTGAAACTTGGGGGTGGAGATTTTGGGCGAGAGATAATTTATGAAGGGGAGTGTACGTTCGTTGGTTTACCTCCTTTTTTCCGAACCCGTTTAATTGGAAACCGACCCTGTTTCTCTTCCACGGAGCCGCAACCTTCGCCGTCTCGCGATTCCCGGAACGTAATTGAGAAATTAGTCTTAATTCATGTGCTTCATGCAATTTTTTTTTGATCCCCTTAGAACGTGTTTTAATCATCGGTATTACGGTGATTACGAACGACACGAGACTGTAAACGAACGATGATTGATTCGTTGTACAATTCCTCGGACATTATTCTCTCCACCTCCGCAATTGTTTAATTAATTCTTCTTGTAGAATTAGGGGATTCATTCAATTCTACAGGCATTCAATTAATTCATAGAATGCAGATTCTGGAATTTAAATTAANGAGCCGCAACCTTCGCCGTCTCGCGATTCCCGGAACGTAATTGAGAAATTAGTCTTAATTCATGTGCTTCATGCAATTTTTTTTTGATCCCCTTAGAACGTGTTTTAATCATCGGTATTACGGTGATTACGAACGACACGAGACTGTAAACGAACGATGATTGATTCGTTGTACAATTCCTCGGACATTATTCTCTCCACCTCCGCAATTGTTTAATTAATTCTTCTTGTAGAATTAGGGGATTCATTCAATTCTACAGGCATTCAATTAATTCATAGAATGCAGATTCTGGAATTTAAATTAATTATGTCGTACAATTTAAGAATTTAATAAGAGAAGAATTAATAATAAATTATTGTAATAAAATTGATAATGAACCCTAAATTTTTCTAATTCTAATCTAATAAATTGTGCAATACAATTCATAATTTCCTAATGATTNATTATGTCGTACAATTTAAGAATTTAATAAGAGAAGAATTAATAATAAATTATTGTAATAAAATTGATAATGAACCCTAAATTTTTCTAATTCTAATCTAATAAATTGTGCAATACAATTCATAATTTCCTAATGATTCCAATCTAATAAATTATGCAATTATACATATAATTTATACACGCACGAATAATTCATAATAAATACGAAATCCTTCAAATCATTTAAATTGAATTTAAAATAAATTGATTGCAACTCGTTATCTGATAATGAAGTGCATTTAATCTTAAATATCAATCAGGATATTCTTAATAAAATGTAATGTCCGATATCAGTCAGGATATTCTTAATAAAATACTATAATCCCCTTGATCGCACTTCTCACTGTCTTGACGTACGTTTAAAACCCAACTTAGTTATTTATATCCGTCCACGACGACGACTACGTTGACCGAATAAAACAAAAAATTATATTACCTTGGTAAACGCGTAAACAGCCGACGACGTTCCCATAAAATCTCCTCAATTACCCGCTTTACAATTTTCTTAACAGCCGTATCTGATATGACAGTTTTACACGTTTCACGATTTAATCGGTGATAACAAACCTGCACAATTATTCCCGATCCTCGCTCACAAAATACATTCCTCAAACATTGAAAATGTAGCAACAAATTATAACAAAAGCTCTTCACCCTTTAATTAGATTTATTAAAATTGCCAGCAGAAATTGAATTCCTATAAATAACAAAATTCATTACAAAATTCCTGTTCCTATTATTTTACATAAAGTATATAAACAATAAAACTGTTTCAGAAACTTTTAACAAAATCAAGTAACAAATTCTCTCTAAATCTGTAAAAAAAATTAGAGAAACGTCCCGAAGTATTTCACAATAATATTAAGTTACGGGGTTTGAAAATTCCAGCGTTGTACAATAAAACATTGTTAGGTTGGCTAGTAGTGACGTATCCATTTCGCGGGTTGACAGAAAGTGGCCGTCGACAAAGGGTATTGAATTGCACTAGTTTTTTGTAGGTACACCTGCAGACGGCGGCCTCGAACGGGTCAGGTAGATCCTCTGCGAGGAGGCTTTCAGCGCTGTAATGTCAATGTCACCACTTTAGCTGAATACGCACCACTTGTTTTACCCACGGGGTGCGGTCCCCTCCTACGGCCCGGACGGTAATATAAAAGCGTGCGGCTCGTCCGAGCCGAGCACATCACTCTCCTCGGCACTTTAGGGCGAGTACTGGTGGCTAATTGCGATTAATCAACCAGCAGCGCACTTCGTCGCCATGAAAATTCTTGTAAGTACAAACACAATCGAAATCCCTCAGTTCTTAATATTAGACTTATCTATAATATAGAATTATCTATTATTTATTTGAAGAATCTCTGCTCTGATCCAATGGAAAATGTAAGATCGTAATTATTAATGACTAATGCAGTTTTTCCAAGCCACTAGTTATCCTCGTCATTGACACAGTAACATACTATATTATTGACATCCTTCGGTAGCTTCTCTAGATTACAGCCCACGCCTCCGGAATCGCAAAAAGTATTTGCATCAACCTTCTATCTAAACGACCCAATTACCATTAATAACAATTTCCTTAACAATTCTTCTTAGTATACTCATTCATTTTTCCCAAGGAAACAGAATATACATAATATATGTTAATACAGATTATAGAAAAATTACATATAAATTAACATACAATTTCCTACAACATTTAACATAATACAATAATCATAATTAAATTTTAATTGACATCTCTAAAGAATAATTTTCTACAAAAACCTGCAACCCTGCTTCTTTGATCGCAGACAATTCTAGCAACAGTTTTCGCCGTGGCGAGAGCAGAGCCAGGATATCTGCGGCCAGTTCTACCTTACAACTACCTC
Organism: Ceratina japonica; assembly: GCA_019453355.1. Taxonomy (NCBI): domain Eukaryota; kingdom Metazoa; phylum Arthropoda; class Insecta; order Hymenoptera; family Apidae; genus Ceratina; species Ceratina japonica. Next base: position 29,019 of record SMSR01016121.1, on the reverse strand, counting down.
GGCGTGCCAGTGTCGTACGACGGCCGGCTCCTGGACACGCCAGAAGTGGCCCAAGCGAAGGCGGCTCATTTAGCAACGCAGGCATACGAAGCGGCGCGGAATACCTTAGGCCTCCGTCAACCAGTTCCTCTGGCTTTGGTCCGGTTGTATCCTGGGCCCGGCGCGCCCATCGGAGCCGACGGGAACGTCGTGGACACGCCTGAGGTCGCCGAGGCCAAGGCTGCCCATTTCACTGCTCACGCACTGGTAATTAACGATAATTAAAGCAATTCGTAGGGAAACGAGATTACCAGTTGTATTTATAGACCTCGCATGATTGATGGCAATTTCAAAACTGATTTAATTATTCAGCATATGAATTGATCACCTGATTCCTCTGTAATGTTCGTTATGTTAAAGGAGGCTGCGAAGAAGCTGGGACTCTATCCTTACGGCGCGTTGGCGTACGCTCCCTTGCCCTACGCTTATGGTTACGGATACGGTGCACCCCTCGGGCCGGACGGGAGGGTGGTAGACACGCCTGAAGTAGCCGAAGCGAAAGCGGCGNACGATAATTAAAGCAATTCGTAGGGAAACGAGATTACCAGTTGTATTTATAGACCTCGCATGATTGATGGCAATTTCAAAACTGATTTAATTATTCAGCATATGAATTGATCACCTGATTCCTCTGTAATGTTCGTTATGTTAAAGGAGGCTGCGAAGAAGCTGGGACTCTATCCTTACGGCGCGTTGGCGTACGCTCCCTTGCCCTACGCTTATGGTTACGGATACGGTGCACCCCTCGGGCCGGACGGGAGGGTGGTAGACACGCCTGAAGTAGCCGAAGCGAAAGCGGCGCATCTAGCCGCACACGCGGCCGAAGCGGCCAAGACCGGTTAAACTACAACGAAAGTCTAAACAATTTGCCAACCGAAGAATGAACGGAGTTAATCAAAACGTGCTATTTTTGTATTTTGACAATAAATCATTTCCTATATAATCGTTCTTTATTATATATAGGATTGTTGATTTTGAAAGATGCGAGGATGACGTGTAATAAAATAATGTACAAGTTTGTATTATGCGAAGGGTGACGGAATTAAAATTCGATTATTTGAATTGACGTCTAAGTACATTTTTTATCAAGAGGATTTTCCGAGCTCGAGAGATTTCCTGGCCATGGCGAGGGCGCCTTCCCTGGTGGCATGGCCACCGATGAATCGTATCGTGTGGACGAACATCGCTCCTTTTATCCCGGAAGCGGTCTCCAGCTGCTCGTCCCTCAGGCCGGCCCAAGCCTCGGGCAAGAACAATCTAAGGAATTATTCAAATCTCGTTAATTCATAGATTAATGGTAAAAAGTAATGAACTCGTTATTCTAAATACCTGCAGACGAAACTGCCGGGTTCGACGGGAACGCATCTGACCCTGTAATTGTCGTCCTTNGATCCCGGAAGCGGTCTCCAGCTGCTCGTCCCTCAGCCCGGCCCAAGCCTCGGGCAAGAACAATCTAAGGAATTATTCAAATCTCGTTAATTCATAGATTAATCGTAAAAAGTAATGAACTCGTTATTCTAAATACCTGCAGACGAAACTGCCGGGTTCGACGGGAACGCATCTGACCCTGTAATTGTCGTCCTTCCAAATCACGTATTTCAACGGAGGCTCTATGTTCTGTTCCTTCTCGATGGCGAAGAGGTGCTCGGACCAAGGCACGCCGCGCGACAATTCTACGATCTCCCCGCTGGGGTCAGTCTGTAATAAACATTAACAATAATAAGACCTGTTCGCTAAACAAGCATAATGTCATGGTACATTTTTATAACGATTGACAATAGTCGGTCGTACGCTGTTCAGAAAGAAATAGAACTGGTATGTCATTCTATTCAAATCGATGCTAATATGAAGACGAACAATTCATCCACTATTTATCTTCCTCCCCGGTGAATATATTTTAATGTTGCATATTTGAGAGGGAAAGGAGTTGTAATTATTTAATTTATTAATAAGAACAAGGGGGTGATTTATGAGATTCTTGATTTATGTAATTCAATATTTTGATTGATGTTGGACGAGATTCAAAGGAAGAAACTAAAGAGAGAGGACGAGTTTATTAAAAAGAATATTAGATGAAGGTAATTTTGTGATTGTTACCTCGAATCGTTTTGTGACGCCGTCCTGGACGATCACACGTGCTGGCAGCCAGACATCCACCGCATATTTCACGTGTTCCACGAATTCCTGACCTGTGAGCTCCACAGCTTTCAGAAATTGTTTATCGGCGTCGACACCCTCGCTGTTCCATGGGGGATTCAAAAAACTCACACGTGAAGACAGGCAAGTCACAATTCGATACCTAGAAAATAGAGAAGTTCGTTTATATAAGCAAACTACGACTGGACTGTCCCAATGACCAGTAAGATTGAAAGTATATACACACTAACGATGCGAATCAATTAATTATATGTAAATTTATGTAATTCTTACGCAGGTTCTGCATCGCTTATTGGCAGACCATTATCGATAGCGTCGATTTCCTTGATGAGAGTATCATAAATCTTCTTAAAAATCATTTCGACCTTCTCATCGGTTAATTCAGGGACCAACTGTTTGATGATCTCTTGACCAAAGTGGCAGTAAACTAATCCAGCACTGCTCAATTTTATCTTCCAATCATATCCTGGTTTTTTTATTACTGTACTCACTGACTCCTTGAAATCTCTGTAAACGAAACATTGAGAGAAGTCAGTCATATTTTTCGTAAAATGAAAGGAAATAGAAATGTACCTCATGTGATGATCGTAACGGTGTCTGGATGGATCATACTGCTTGCCAACGTCCACGACGACATCACAAGTGTCCAAAATGCTGTCGTCTCTCGTTCTACAAAAACCAATGAGCTAAGTAATTACAACAATTAACAATAAACAAAATAGTAGATAGAAGAAGCTTTTTCATAGTAAAAGCTGTGTTTAAACTGTTGTTATAAACCTTCTATGAATAATAATAATAATATACCTGATGATAACTGCGTCTTTGTATCTGGGCAAAGTTTTCAGCATGAAACAAGCGAGAGCCTCGTCGCAGTGAAAGCAACCGTCGTGCGTTCCAATTTTCACGTTTCCGGACATCGTACTCGAAATATTCCTCGGTTTACAGGTTAGCTTTGTAAAATTGTATCATATCACAGCGGGAATTCTTTTAAACATTAACCATGCCTTCGAGAGTTCTCATTTAATTACTATCTAATTATGAAATGCAAACACCGTGTAGGATCGTGTTATAAATTAGTATTATTAATAAATAATACGATGAAGTTGCAACGTGCACGTCGTATTCGTCGGCCCGTCACGCACGTGAATGACTGAAGCACAAAGTTTTCTTGCAGCGAGTAATTGACGAACGCAATAATTAATCGATTACTCCTGAAGCGTTAGAGATAGAAGATAATTGTATATGACCTTTTTTGCAGGAAATAGCAGTACCTACAACTTTTATTTGAAGCATTCCTCGAAATTCCGAGAAATAAAAATTTTCAATTTTTCCGAGATTTTTCCAAGGGGTACCCCTTCAGATTTCTCAAAATCTTCGTTTTTCTCCAATAACTTTTTACCTGTTGTCGCTAGCAAAAAATGTTTCAAACGAAAGTTGTGTCTTTTGATAGTATCTACAACTTTTGTATGAAACATTTTTTTTTATCGTCAATAGTTAACTAGTAATTTGCAATAAACTGTTTTTTCGTTTTTTATAAATTATTCGTTAACTATTGATACTAGCGAAAAATCTTTCAGACGAAAGTTGTAGCTCTAGTTGCCAGCTACAAAAAGGTTCCCTTGCAATTTCTTCGTACGTCCTACGGTTTAGGAGTATTTAAAGAAAAACGAAATTTGTTGCCAAAAGTTGGCTGATTCGACGGAGGATAGGTGTCGATTTTGTCAGCACCCACAAAATCCCAATTATTCGTACATAACTCATTAAATACTTGATTTAGAAGAAAAATGCATAGAACCTTTCTTGTAGAGAACGTCGAAACCTACAACTTTTGTATAAACATTTTTTCAATAACATAAACAATTAATACGAATACCAACAAAAATTCATCATCTCTGAAACAGAAATCTTAGGAAACGGAATATATTTCGTATATTTGTTGAAAGATTTATTCTATATTGGAACATATCATCCATACATAGCACGGTCAATACCGATCTCGCTTTGTTTCGTGTAAAAAAGGTGGAAATAAAAATAATATACAACAGATAGAGGGCCCTCCCCCTCTCTCCCTTTCTCTCACTTGCCCGGGTCTCTAATACATCACCCCTCCGCCCGCTCTCCCTCGACAAAAAATGTACAATTCGCAAAATTCATAGCTGGAATCTGTACACTTCATATAATTTAATTAAAAGAATGATTGCTCGCAGTTAAACGTAACAATGAAATTGCTAACCGTAATCGTAATGCTATCGGTATCACTGTACGCGTACACATGATAATAATAATAATAATAATAATAATAATGGATAACAATTAAGATACAGGTTTCAGATATCTTACATAAAATAAATTAAATCTACGTGCGGCAAGCGAATCACATTCGGGCCCGCCCCACGCTTGTTCCTTCGGTGACATTGTACAATCGCTTGACGCGTTCACGCCGGCGTGACCCACCGGTGGGTCACGTTCCACCACCGCTGTTATACAAATTCCCTCCAACGAGAAAGTGAAGATCCCTTTCCTTTCTTCCCTCGATATTTCACTTCCCACAGTCTCTAACTACTATTCTCCTCTTACATGTTCGTCGAAATATCGAGGAAAAAAAGGGGAAGGTAGCTCCACTCCTCGCACGAGGGAATTTCTATCTCAACCCTGCGTTCGACTGCCCCATCNGTGAAGCTCCCTTTCCTTTCTTCCCTCGATATTTCACTCCCTACAGTCCCTAACTACTATTTCCTTCCTGCGTCTTATTCAAAATATCAAAGGAAAAAAGGTGAATATAGTCCCACTCCTCGGACGAGGGAATTTCTATCTCAACCCTGCGTTCGACTGCCCCATCGGGCGGCGCGCACCACCGGTGGGTCACGCTCGAATGAAACCGCTTGCAAAGTAAACAAGCGCCGGCAGACGAAGTGAATCGGCGTGAACGCGTCAATTCAGGGAAGAGAAATAAATAAATGTAGAAAACGGAATTGATTCGCCTAGATGGCCACGCGTGTCCTCAGTGAGAGAAAGTAAAGAAGAGAAAGAACGTTGTTCAGCGGACTCGCAAGCCGTCCAATTGAATCGCGGATAACAATACATTATGGCTACCAGCGGTCTTCCGGTCTATTTACATGCAGCGGGTAATTTTCCTTAAAACGTCGCCGCCGCCGGCTCTCTCTGTCCGCGTTCGCCGATTACGTCACGCCGTCCGAGAGTTTCCTCGGTTACGCTCTCCCGTGAATCGCTGAAATCGCGTCGGATTTTTGTCGGGAATCAGGCAGAGTCGCGTCGGAGAAACTAAATCGGGAGACAGCAATTCGCTTCTGTCGAAGCCTCTCATCGTTTTCCCCTCTACTCTACCGCTCGGAAAAATAGTATATCATCTCTTTATATACTCTCTTACTCGCTCATCTCGCGCGCGCACTCTCTTTCTCTCTATTAATAATCTACACCCTGATGCCCATGCATAAAGTCGATTACGATAAATTATTTCTTATTGCGTCCACGAGGTCGGATACGTCGGTTACTCTTTGTCTCGCGCCTCCCCCCTCATCACCCCCTCCGGTCGTCCCCGTCTCGTTTTTATCCCAGAAAAATATATTATCGTTTATATAATATGTATGTACGTATGCGTATGTATAGTATGCAATAATAATATGTATATTTATATACATAACAGAGCCCCGAGTCGGATCGACGATAGACAACAATTTTTATTATTACTCCTTTTCGTGTTCCTCGTCCAACGCGGAAGTAAAACGGAAACCGTCATCCTCCCCTCGTCTCCCTCGTCCCGTCCGGTCGTTAGTTGTTTCCTCCGAACCTCCCTCCACCCCTCGGACACGGTATTGCTAGTAAAATATATTTATGGTCGATAGAATCNATCATCCTCCCCTCGTCTCCCTCGTCACGTCCCGGTCGTTAGTTGTTTCCTCCGAACCTCCCTCCGCCCCTCGGACACGGTATTGCTAGTAAAATATATTTATGGTCGATAGAATCCTTGAAATTGCCAGCAATTTTATATTATTTGTTAACCATTTGACTCTCTTCTTTTTTTTTTTTAATATACTCCTTAAACGCTACGGGTGTTAATCAGATATAAGAATCCCGCGGAGAACCGTTGAGAATTTCGGGCGTTTTGTGGGCGGTGAACGAACGTGCTCGCTCCTCTGCCTGATTCGTCGAACAGAAAGGGTCGTTCTCCGGACGCGGACAGAAGGTCCTCCCGGCGGCGGTCGCCGAAACGAAAAAACAAGGGAGGGTGTATAGAATGTACAAAGCTAATTTACAAAGGTGTCGTACGGTTGCCCTCTGCATCTCGCGGCTCGCCTCCCTTCGTCCCTCCTGCTCCTCTCTTATATGTACACAATGCACTCTCTTTGAACTCTATGGCTTCTGTGGTTTCTCTCACTCGCGCAGCACACATTCCGCGTATCTCCTCCTCCACCGCCTCCCCCGCGCCTCTCGCCACACGTGAACCGTCAAGTGTCCTTAATTCCGAGAAAAATCGGTCCCCTCACTCCCCCCCGAATCAAAAGGCTTTGCAATACTGTGTAAAAAAAATAAATAGCTTCTTCTCTTCTACCTCTCTCTCTCTCTCTCTCTTCTTATTAAAATAAACTTTCAACGCTTCCCGTGGATCGCCAGGAAAATAAATCCGTCAACGACTCGATAAACTCTCTCGTTGGTACGCTCGTTCGTTTTGTCTCTTAGAATTCGACGCCTTCCGTTTCTCTTGTACTCGACGACGTCGGGGGAGTCCCCCGTTTCCAGTGACGGCCAGATACGGTTTCAAGTTTGCGAAAGCTGCTGCTTCGAGTTGATACAAATTTCCCGCGTTTTTATTGCTGAGTCGAAGCCCCGACGGTCTGCGAATTGATTGTCAACTAAAACGGAACAACGTCCTGGAAAACTGGCCTCCCCCTCCGTTCGGATTTTTTTTTTTTTTTTTGCTCACAGTATTGCATGCACTCAAATGAAAACTCGTGGAACGTTGTACAAGCCCTTGTATATCGTCTGTTTAACCGGTAAGTCTGTGCACTTAAATTCTACGCCACTCAAAATTACAGTACTCCAAGCGTCGCTCGTATTCGTGTACACACCGTCGTCGTCGTCGTCGTCGTCGTCGTCGTTTCGGACGGCCGGGAAGCGCGTCGGCGAGCTTCCCGGACGCGTTTTTGAGTATCGTTTCAAACGGAGATCTACGAAATTATTTTCGAAGCGAGTTGCCAGTTCTAATTCGTCGAGTCGCCGTTTACTCGGGGCACTTTTACAAGTCGGCTATTGCTTCTCCCGTATAAATTCATTCCTCGAACAAAGGGTTAAGGATCCCCCGCGGACCGAAAATTGCACGAAACTCGTTTCCCCTTTTAAAGCTAAACAAACGAAAGATTCCTACCAGACTAGCCAACGTATTCATCGATTTACTTTCACATAATCCGCGACGCCACAGTTTTTCTCCCGTGATTTTTAATGAACGGCGCCAACTGAAAAAATGAGTCAGCCCNGAACGAAAGATTCCTACCAGACTAGCCAACGTATTCATCGATTTACTTTCACATAATCCGCGACGCCACGTTTTTCTCCCGTGATTTTTAATGAACGGCGCCAACTGAAAAAATGAGTCAGCCCCGTGGAACACAAACTGGCAACAATTTCCTTCGCCGTCTCGCGAAAAATACACGTTTCAAATACAGATACGTCGGCCCCAATCGGCTCTCGCCGTCGCCGTTATCCTCCAATCCGAGACTCGTTCGTACCCATCGCTATCGCCGTCCACTCTAAATCGCTCCCGACGCTGTCTCGCACGCTCATAGATCTCGTCGTCGCTCTTTTTTTTTTTAGCAATCGTTAAAATTATTGTACATTATTTAATTAGTAATCGTTAGAATATAATATTGTTGATGTACATGTGGCTCACCTTTGCGGAGAACACGTGAAACGGCACGCGCGAACACAGGGAAGTCCTATACTCAATACTCGAGCCAGCGGGGCTCTTTCTAATAATCTTCGAATCGATTAGTTTTCATTTTAGACGTAGTGGGCGTTAAAAATCGATCGAGAACAGTCCCTGTTGCCATGGTCGATGGCTTCCGTCGTTTAAATAGGAAATTGCCGATTCAGGGATTCGCGAGATAATTAAATTACAGAATAAATGTTTACTATCATTTCGTCGTCCCCTAATTCTAATATTTTGTTTAGAATCGACTGGGAAGTTCGCGCGTGCCTCTCGAGTATCTAATGTCGTGTAACTTCTATTAAAACGCGAAACGGCCGTGTTCAGAAGTCGAACCGCGCCGCCGCCATTTATCAAGTATCTTTTTCCTGCGCCTGCGCGACGAAANAGCGGGGCTCTTTCTAATAATCTTCGAATCGATTAGTTTTCATTTTAGACGTAGTGGGCGTTAAAAATCGATCGAGAACAGTCCCTGTTGCCATGGTCGATGGCTTCCGTCGTTTAAATAGGAAATTGCCGATTCAGGGATTCGCGAGATAATTAAATTACAGAATAAATGTTTACTATCATTTCGTCGTCCCCTAATTCTAATATTTTGTTTAGAATCGACTGGGAAGTTCGCGCGTGCCTCTCGAGTATCTAATGTCGTGTAACTTCTATTAAAACGCGAAACGGCCGTGTTCAGAAGTCGAACCGCGCCGCCGCCATTTATCAAGTATCTTTTTCCTGCGCCTGCGCGACGAAACTTACGTCTCCGACAGATTTTTTTTTTTTTTGGCGGAGTGCACGCCGAGTCCCTTCCTCTCGTTTCACGCACGCACGCACGCGAACGCACTCGCCTACTCAGCTCGGTTCCCCTCGAGCAGAACTACTAATGTTGTACATACAAAGTATCGCTTGCCATTTTATATTTGGAGAAATTTTCACGCGTTTATGTAAATACACATGTGGTGGGAATCCCGTGCCGATACTCTCGACCCTTTCAATTTCGACTAAACAAATTCGTTAAGAAATTCGACTAATACTACTAAAATTCTTCATACCGATTGCAATTATTTAAAAATTTCGATCTAAACTTATGGCACTCCCGGAGAACGTGTATTTCATACACGGTCTCTCGGGAAACGCCTAAAACCGAACCGCGAAGCAATCAGGAACAATGATCAATTCGGTGAACTTAATCTAATCGAATCACAAACGCCCCCCCGGGCCTCCTCCCCGTTTAATTTCATCGCTAATAACCGATTCCCATCACTCGAAAAATACCGTGTAAACGTGTAAGCGTGTAGGTGTGTGTCGGTGTCCGTGTCCTCGTGTGCAACCTAGCGAATATATAATATATTGTATATATATAAAACGCTCCAAATAGAAATAATATTTTAGCAATTACTCTTCCACGAATGCGGAGCAAAAGAACTCCCGTTTTAATTAGTCGACACCCCCGCCCCGCCCCGTATGTTTTTCATTTTTCGTTTTCTACTAAAACGTACAACAATAATTTTTCAGTCTAATACATTCCAAAGCACCAATTCGACCCCGACGCGCGAAGGGGGGACACTCCCCTCCCGCGCGCCGTTTTTTTCTTTTTTTCCTTTCCAATTCTTACCGTCTAAAAAAATGAGTCCGTCCGTCTGGCTAATTTTCCCCCCCGCACACCGAATTCTCCATTTTTTAACAATAAATTTCGTTTACGATTAATTTTACAAGTTAGGTTACATTATATAGTTGCTAAGTAGAGATAGCGATTCGAGACTCGCCGGAATCGGGCGTCGAATTTTAAATAATCGTGTCACCGATCGTCGACGGCCAGTCGAGCCTGCGCATAGCTGCGTAGCGTTCCCCTCCGCGCGGCGTTCTCAATCAACGCGGGACATTCAAATTCGGACCTCTTACGGCTAAGAGAACGTCGCTTTACGAGCTATAACATATACGTTTATACGTTTACTCCTTGTAAAAGCTAGTATAGTCGTACGACTTAAGTATAGTAAGATAATAGTTGGCAGCATACGCGCGTTTCATCGCCACGCAGTCGGGCCTGCGCCGGCCTTGTCCAAGGTCGCTGGCGAGCGATTTACGATTAGATTAAGGGCCGCGGACGCATTTTCAATGTACCGCGCGCCCCGGTTTTTCTTTAATATACCAATTAGAATATGATTAGTCTAGAACGTTAAGCTTTGAACAACTCTGAGTGCTATTGTCCGGCTGAGGGCTACTATCAAATCAGATACCTGCGCTCACGGTTTGAGCCTGAATTTCGAACGGAACTGCGCCCTGGCAACTATACTTCCTCGACCGGCCGTCGACCGTTTCCTGTGTCTTCCTCCTCAACGCGTGCGTTCACTGTGATGCAAGTACAAATTAATTGTTAAGTGTATTAGTAGTATTAATAACAGCAGTAACAGGAGCAATAATAGTAATAAATAGTAGTAATAGTAGTAGTAGTAGTAGTAAGTCGACCGCGGGTGCACATCCGACGAGGGCAGGTCTTATACTAGCGTCCGCGAGAGTCGCGCGGCTCGAAAGGTGGTGGGGGGATCGCAGGCGAACGTCTCAGCCGTCTCAGGCACCAGTAGGGCCTCAGACGTAGGGGCACAGGGGGTAGATAAACAAGAGTACGTACGAATGGGCTTGCATTGAGAAATGGTAAGTGGAAGGGGGATGCGCAGAACGAGCGAGAACTGAACTGTGCCCAAATGCTGGACACTCGCGGACGCTGGTATATTATATATNACGCAGGCGAACGTCTCAGCCGTCAGTAGGGCCTCAGACGTAGGGGCACAGGACGTAGATAAATAAGAGTACGTACGAATGAGCTTGCATTGAGAAATGGTAAGTGGGAGGGGGATGCGCAGAACGAGCGGAAACTGAACTGTGCCCAAATGCTGGACACTCGCGGACGCTGGTATATTATATATTTATCGTTATCAGTATTCGTTATCAGTAAATTTCTCTTCGTTTCCCCATTTTTAAATCTGGAATTTGTACGATCGTCAGTACTATACAATAGTAATCCTCTTTCTCTCTATCTCGTTCATTCTGATCGTTCTCTACCATTCTTTCGCTCAAATCATAAGGATGTTACCTCGTTCGTTAACCCTTTCGTTAAAATTTACCGAATCGACTGTGGAGCCGATAATTGGGATCGAAAAATCGTTTGTACGTTTTGGTGTTAGTAATTGGCAGCCCCGAAAATTTTAGAAAACAGTTCCATCGCGAATTATTGCCGTTTCCGAGAATTTTCCGAATTTTTATGATTTCTTGCAAAATTGAGCAACGTTAAGATCAGTTCTTGAATTTGTTAGTAGTTTTTAGTGGGTGAGATTATAAAATTCTCAGGGCTCCTTACATTTCTCTCTCGCTCTCGCTCTCTCTCTCTCTCGCTCGGTATACACAACAATTATGTACAGCGTTTATATAAATCGTCTATCGTCTGAGAAAACAAGGAACGAACGCGTCGCATCGAAAGTAAGAATGAAACCCAGAAAAATAATGCAGCAAACTAACAAAGTATAATCATTTAACTTTATTTATAATAATCTTCAGCTTATAAGCTTCCTCCGTTTGTCCATTTGCTACAGCAATAAATTAAAAACTCCACTTCTATCTCTCTCTCTCTCTCTCTCTCTCTCCTTCTCATCTTCCTTGTTCATGCTTTCATTCACTCACTCTTTCGCGCAGGGCCGAACGTTGCCTCCCTTTTAAGAAAATATCTCCGCCGTCCTATTATGCTACAAATTCCTCCAGTCCGTATTCAGATCACTTCTTCTGACTAAAAACACGACGCCAGTGCTGCGGACAGCCAGGGACTCTGAGAAACACTGTTCCACGACAAACGTGCCGATCTCCTTCCTTTTAACCCTTTCGCTCCGGCAGTCGAGTCCGCCGAAGCGTCGTCACCGAACGGAAGCCGGTCGCCGGATATATCCGGCGGTCGTACGCACGGGTCGTCGGATATATCCGGCGCTCGAGGCGGAATCTCGCGAAAATTGCNCCACTGAGAAACACTGTTCCACGACAAACGTGCCGATCTCCTTCCTTTTAACCCTTTCGCTCCGGCAGTTCAGTCCGCCGAAGCGTCGTCGCCGAACGGAAGCCGGTCGCCGGATATATCCGGCGGTCGTACGCGCGGGTCGTCGGATATATCCGGCGCTCGAGGCGGAATCTCGCGAAAATTGCCATTAATTTTGAATAGAATTGCACATTTCGTCTCAGGTACCCTGACGGCGTCCCCTCGCGGACCACAATCGTCGTCGTCACCGAGACAGCGAACCAGAATCCGGGATGTTCTTTTTTTTTTCCACGCATCGGCGTGTCCGTGTGTATGTACAATAAAAAGACACCTAGCTAGGAGAAACGGACAGATCAGACCGGTTACAGGCGGGCTGACAGACAGACAGACAGACAGACAGACAAGAGAGATTGCGACACGATGCACATACATATGGTATACAATAATTAATCATATTACTCGTCGTGTAATTCGTGTACGTCTCTATTTACGCGTGTAACGTGTGACGCCTCTACGTGTGTAAGTTTTTCTCTATGTGTGAGTGTAGGTGAGTGTGTGTGTGGCCCAAACACATTTAAAAGGAGTATTATAGTTTGTCTCTTAAAAAACACAGAAACCCTCGAGTCTACGCTTGGCAGTATCATGAACAAATCGCTCGACTTCCCGACCGAAACCCGAGCGAGCGCACGTACTATATATTTATATATAATAGATGTACGTTTTAATGTGTATATTAATATATATTTTTTGCATTTTTTTTTCTTTTCTTTTATGTCTCGTAATCGCTTATGAGAGTCTGATGACGCGAACCCTTCACACCGATTCTATCCCCATTCGTCTACTCTTACTCTCTTCTTCCTTAATTTCTTCTTCTTCTTTTTTTTTCTAATTAATTTACTTTGCTTCGAGAATGAACGACGACTACGACACATTTAGACAATGAGAAATCGACGTCGACGGTTAACGCCCTTGGCAGTGATCATAGAATTGCATGTAGTTCTTTCGTCTTTTGTGTTTGCGTTTAGGTATAGGTACGTGTGTAGTGTGCACTCTCTCCCCGGACGTTCCGCTCGTCTCTCCCACAAGCTCCCACGCTCTCCGCCTCTCCTCTCGATCCGCGGGTTCACGCGTCACCGGTTTCTGATTACCCGAACGACGCCTCGGTTCCCAAATCTCACATTTGTCTCAATTTACACATTATTACAATTTTTGAAGTACAGATGAATACAGACTCTGATGAATTTCATTGCAGGGAACTTCGTGGAAGAAAGAACGCGGTACGAAGAGAATATTCAGGAATACCGAAGCGTCCTTCGACGTGAAATATGCCTTTCAGGGCTTAAACGAAAGAGAGTCGATGACGACCTGCCGTCGACGGTCTGCGAACCGTTCCACCGTACAAGAATCCTACTTTATTGCACAATTTTTGCTTTGGCATCGAACCAGTATCCGAACGATCGAACCTCCTAATAATTCCAATCGCTCTCGTACAGTGAAACGATTCAGCCTATTTAAGATTCCGAGAGCTCGTACGCTTATAGATGTTCGAATCGTTTAAGAATTCTGTGTCAAGTATCGCCGATGCGCACAGCTACTTTACAAGGATGTATACGATAGGCAAAACGCGTGTCTCATTCCCCTCCATTCGCTTCTCCTTTCGATCTTCCCAGCAACAACCGGCGATGTCCGACGCGTAGCGTTCGACGTATGTCCACGGTACAACAGATAGAGGGTAAAAGGTGTGTGCAAGCGTTTCCGGCGTTGTCTCTGCGGGTCCTCGATTCTCGTCAAACTTCCCTTCGCGATACCCGACAGAAGACGACTTCGTTCCCGGTGACGTCCGACGTTCCAGAGTAAAAAGCAACAAACACGTCGATGGCGGTGATGGTTCCCCATTCGATTTTCTTCCGAGTAACTCTTCATGCCATCGAGACGTCCCACGCTGTTCTGCGGTGTGGCAGTGTCTGCCTTGCGGCATTTTACGTAGTTTATGGATGTTCGTCGTCCTCGTGAGCTCCACGCCCGGGTCAGGCCTCGGTAGAGCACCGAGAGGCGTCCTAATCTATTAAACGCGACGATCGATGATGATTGTCGGGTGATACCCGTTGAACGTCGCTGATTCTTGACTATATATCGAACGTGGAGTGCCCCTCGGCTCGCTTCTTCGAGCCTGACCGGTGAAAAACGGTGTTGACTCGGGCGAGAGAGCGACGTGCGTCACTCTGCTTCGTGCGACAGATATAACTGTACAATAGTATAATAAAACGCGTGGCTACAAGATGTTTCTAGTCTTTCTAGGCGAAGTACTATAGCAGCCTCTCTCCGATCGAATCCCTCGAGCTTCAACAGTCCAATAATCCTGCTCTCTCAATCTCTCTTTCTGCCTTTGATCTTCTTGACTCTCCGAGTTCGCACGCGTTCCACACTTTTTCGTAGCTGTTTCGTTTTTTTTTTGTCTTTTTAACTTACTACGGAATACAACTGCATACGATCAGTTAATAGCATAGAGTTACAGTGTTACAACATTGAGAATCCTTAGTGTTTACAGTTGCGGCTTCCCCCGTGTCTGTGTGAGTGTACAATTTACGTTCGACCAGTTGCCCGTGATTCTCCCGCCGCGGCGATGTCCGTACGTATTCCACGCTGGTAAAATGAAGAAGTTCCGACGTTCCCGATCAAATTCTTTGTCTCCCGACGTTTTCCAATCGTGACGTCCGTGTTTCTCCGTTTAAGATCTTCCTCTTCCGGTCCTCGCACCCTTCGTCACGCAATCTCCCTTTCGCTCGGTCAATCAATCAATCAATCCGTATATCTCTTTCTTTCTTCCGTCTCTCTCTCTTTCTCTCTCTCTCTCTCTCACTCTCCCGCACAGATTAATATTTAACTTGATTTTCTTGATTTTTCATCTCTTTTTTTTTTATTAAAAAATTAAAACGGACGGTTAAATTTCATGGTTTCGTTTTGTCGGTGAGCCGATGTCCGCTGCTGAAGGCACAAGGCTTTGCACTTGAACTCGGTCACCTAGCCTAGCTTCACTGACTTACTACGACCTACTACCAACTAGCCTCGCTTACTTTTACTTTACTTAACGTTCTACATTTTGCTACTACCGCTCTTATTTTCCTCCCCTTTCTCCGGCCCCGTCCCGCTCGCTCTCGCCCCGGTCTCCTACCTCTCCTCCGAGTCCCCCGTTCGTTCCCGTCCCGCCCGCGAAGTCGCGAAAAAGAAAACCCGGACGCGCGCAAATGCCAAAGCCTCCGACCTGTTCGCCGCGGAAAAACCGTTCCCTCTCATCATCATCCCCGTCTGTTCTCTCACCGCCCATCATCATTAATCNATTTCTTCAAATTAAAAAACAGATGTTCGGTGACAGTTTTGACCGTATCTGCGAAAGTATTTTCTATGACCGTCCGAAGATCTTAGGAGACCCAAAGGAAAATTTTCCAGACGGATCCCATCTGTTTGGGACTGCGAGGGAGGTTCAACNGATAATCCTGCTCTCTCAATCTCTCCTTCTGCCTTTGATCTTCTTGACTCTCCGAGTTCGCACGCGTTCCACACTTTTTTGTAGCTGTTTCGTTTTTTTTTTGTCTTTTTAACTTACTACGGAATACAACTGCATACGATCAGTTAATAGCATAGAGTTACAGTGTTACAACATTGAGAATCCTTAGTGTTTACAGTTGCGGCTTCCCCCGTGTCTGTGTGAGTGTACAATTTACGTTCGACCAGTTGCCCGTGATTCTCCCGCCGCGGCGATGTCCGTACGTATTCCACGCTGGTAAAATGAAGAAGTTCCGACGTTCCCGATCAAATTCTTTGTCTCCCGACGTTTTCCAATCGTGACGTCCGTGTTTCTCCGTTTAAGATCTTCCTCTTCCGGTCCTCGCACCCTTCGTCACGCAATCTCCCTTTCGCTCGGTCAATCAATCAATCAATCCGTATATCTCTTTCTTTCTTCCGTCTCTCTCTCTTTCTCTCTCTCTCTCTCTCACTCTCCCGCACAGATTAATATTTAACTTGATTTTCTTGATTTTTCATCTCTTTTTTTTTTATTAAAAAATTAAAACGGACGGTTAAATTTCATGGTTTCGTTTTGTCGGTGAGCCGATGTCCGCTGCTGAAGGCACAAGGCTTTGCACTTGAACTCGGTCACCTAGCCTAGCTTCACTGACTTACTACGACCTACTACCAACTAGCCTCGCTTACTTTTACTTTACTTAACGTTCTACATTTTGCTACTACCGCTCTTATTTTCCTCCCCTTTCTCCGGCCCCGTCCCGCTCGCTCTCGCCCCGGTCTCCTACCTCTCCTCCGAGTCCCCCGTTCGTTCCCGTCCCGCCCGCGAAGTCGCGAAAAAGAAAACCCGGACGCGCGCAAATGCCAAAGCCTCCGACCTGTTCGCCGCGGAAAAACCGTTCCCTCTCATCATCATCCCCGTCTGTTCTCTCACCGCCCATCATCATTAATCACTCGCTCGACTATCCTTTCTCACTTCGTTCATCCTCTCGTTCTCTCCTCGTATAAACAATGTACAGGCTAGCAATATATTATTATGCTATGTGTTGTGATATAGACTCTATGGTATCATTATGTATAATCGTACGGTTTTGTTATTTTTCATCATCGTAATCGTTTATTTTTCCGTTTTTCCCATTCCGTTAGCTCG
Organism: Ceratina japonica; assembly: GCA_019453355.1. Lineage (NCBI taxonomy): Eukaryota > Metazoa > Arthropoda > Insecta > Hymenoptera > Apidae > Ceratina > Ceratina japonica. The sequence goes on along the minus strand of SMSR01016121.1, from coordinate 12,204 downwards.
CAGCTGGTGGCCGTGGCCGGGTCGCTGCTCAACAGCCGACCCGGCTGCGATTAATCCAGTCCTATCGTCACCGTCGACATCGTTATCACGATTATCTCTCTCTCTCTTTCCCTCTCTCTCTCGATCCTCGGTCGAAAAGAAAAGATTGTACACGCATACGGTACACACGCATTCCCACTCTCTCTCTCTCTCTCTCTCTCTCATCTCTCTCTCTTTTCCCGGTCTCTATCTCTCGTGCCCGCTTTCAGCCGGTATCTTATACATTACACATTATACATTTACATATCGATTCCGTGGATAGCCAGGTAGAGGATATAGTAATAACGTAACTGTAGGTAGCTCCTTATTACAGTCTCTGTACTGTCTCTACGTATCACAGCCTGGGTGCCTCGCCACTGCCTCTCTCTCTCTCTCCTACCGCTCCTCGGCTTCCCTCTGACTTCATCGTCGCGTTAAAATCCCTCCTAGCACTGCCAACAGGGAGAAACAAAAAGGAGAAACAAACAACCGGCCCCGGGGGGCCCCGATTCGGGAGGAGGGTCGCCCCGGGGCCCTGGAGAAGGCTAGAAGCGAATCCGGGTGCCGCCGGCGGGCACCGGTCCGTCGATTAGGCAGTGGCATGGTGGTGCACTAGTACAGGAGGAGGTTCTCCGAGTCGACGTTCCACGTCCGCCGATGAGCCTCGTCATCGGGCTGCTGGCCGTCGCCGTCGTCGTCGTCGTCGTCGTGATCGTCGTCGTCGCGCGGCCGCGCGGTGAAACAACACTGAAAGCCGACTGAGATCGGCGACGGGGGAACTAGGGCGTCACGTCCCAGATCTCGGCGAGGAAAACTGGCAGCTTTTTGTTCTTGAACTTCAGACTGAAGCACATCTCGCTGTTCTTGTTGCCGAGGGTCCTCAGCTCGGTCAACACCGACAGCAGCTTAGCGAACATCGTGCCCGACTTCGGCCCGCGCCGATTGTCCACGTACGCCTTCAACGTCTGCAGGTAGATCTCCTGGATCTTCTCCACCTTCCAGCTGTCCAGCAGGTTCGGCCTCTCTGCAACGACACTTCACTTTCGTAACCGCGATCTCGACGGAATTAATTCGGACGTCGAACCGAAACGTACCTGAGAATATGACGATGGCCGTTAACAGCGCGTACTCCGCGTTGTTCACTTTCATGGCGTACATTTGCCGGCAGAAGTGGAGCAAGTCCTCGATCGTCTCGCCCATGCCCGCGACGTTGTAGCTGTCCCTGGTGTACGGCACGTTGTTCGCGAATATGATGCTGTCCGTTTGAACGTCGTACTTCCTCGCCATCCTGAGCATCATCACCTCGCTGGAGCAGGCCTTCAGCAGGGCGATCTGGTCCTCCCTCATCAGCTCGTCGAACCCGGGTAACCTCTTCGAGAACTCGACGATCAGCTGCACGGTGAGGATCGTGATTTCGGTCATGTGCCTGAACTTGTAGTCACTGATATCCTCTCCCTCCGAAGGTTGATTCTGTCCAACAAAACAAACCGATGATCGTCAAGACAAACGACTAATCGGTTTCAATTAATTATTTCAGCGGGGAATTACTTACCGTGACTCGCCTGAGATCCTCTTCGTTGGGTTGCTCGAACTCGTTCTGGAAATGCACGAGCCTGTGTATCAGCTCCTCTTGCTCGGGGCTGATCGGCTTCACGTAGCCGTAAGGACTGACGGGCGTCAGGATACCGCTGCTGCCAGACGTCGACAACGACTCGGCCTCGGCCGGTTCAATCTTCACGCCCATCTGGTCGCTTCGTATCCCGCCGCCCGGGGAACCGTTCATCGTTGTACTGTTCGGTTTGTCCTTCTCCTGGAACAAAACGTCCCTCCTAAATTCTCGAACTCGTCGTTAAGGAGGTTCTACCGGTAACGGTTATTAAGCGTACNACAAAACAAACCGATGATCGTCAAGACAAACGACTAATCGGTTTCAATTAATTATTTCAGCGGGGAATTACTTACCGTGACTCGCCTGAGATCCTCTTCGTTGGGTTGCTCGAACTCGTTCTGGAAATGCACGAGCCTGTGTATCAGCTCCTCTTGCTCGGGGCTGATCGGCTTCACGTAGCCGTAAGGACTGACGGGCGTCAGGATACCGCTGCTGCCAGACGTCGACAACGACTCGGCCTCGGCCGGTTCAATCTTCACGCCCATCTGGTCGCTTCGTATCCCGCCGCCCGGGGAACCGTTCATCGTTGTACTGTTCGGTTTGTCCTTCTCCTGGAACAAAACGTCCCTCCTAAATTCTCGAACTCGTCGTTAAGGAGGTTCTACCGGTAACGGTTATTAAGCGTACGAGTAGATATTGATAGTCATTATTTAACCAAAATCTACTCTTACGCTAAATTTTAGATTTGTCGTAATTTTAAAACTGTTACCGGTAGAACCTCCTTAAACGCGACTCCCGTCTCTCACAAGGTTTTCCTCAAACGAGAAGGGAACCCGGGGTATCGGAAACAAGGAGTCTACCTTCTGCGCCTTTTTCTCCTTGCGCTTGACGGCGCACTGGTACTCGGGCACGACGCACTCGGGCCTCATGCCGACGGTCAAGCACTTCTTCAGCCTGCACTCCTGGCACTTGCGCCGCATGTACATGTCGATCTCGCAATTGTTCCCGTATTTACACTGATAGACGGCGTTCTTGGTGATGCTGCGCCGGAAGAAGCCCTTGCAGCCCTCGCAGGTCAGCGCGTTGTAGTGGTAGCCGGAGGCGCGGTCCCCGCAGACGAGGCAGAGCTCCTCCTGCTGCCTCGGGGTGGGTCCCTTCTTCTTCCTGGCGTCGCAGCCGTCGCTGCCGCCGCCTCCTCCGCCTCCTCCACCTCCGCCCCCGCTGCTTCCATAACCGTTCAAAGAGCCAGGCTGCGACAGCTCGTCCCTACCTGGAAACAGATCAAACAGACCCTTTAACTGGTTGCTTGCTCTTTGACGGGATTCGACGATCAGAAGATTCATTGATTCGACGCAAAGGTTTATCGAATTTTCTTTTGTGGTAGTATTAGTAGATTAATTATTTCAAAGATCGTTCGAGCGAGATTAAGTCTGAATACGACCAGGAATACTCGCTAATTAATTCAGATTTGATGTATTTATAGGGAAACGATCGTGAAGGATTCGTGGGACTCGGCGTGACTCGGTCTCGGAGCGGGTTCCAGTAACCTACGTGGCGACACATCGGCTCTGTTACCCCTTTATCTGTGAAACTCGTCGAATGGAACGCCGGTAGAAGTCACGGTCGGTGAAAGTACGCGTTCTGCACGCGTCTTCGAGCAGCGAGCCAGAATCGCGCTCGCTCCCGCGAAATCAAAATCATCGCACGCGATACAACGAGTTTCCCCATCAATCCGTTCTGACGTACGTACAACGGAAGATTATGTACTCCGGTTCGCGGGAATCTTATTACGCAGCTACTCGGAGCTATTGAAATGTCTTTTTATTAAATCGCGACGGCTGCGTGGAATTTTTGTTCATGCGGAAAGCGAATGGCTCTCACTGTTGCGCGGCGATTCCGCGAAGAGGAGCCCCGGGGACGGGTTCCTCGGACGCTCCCGGAAGTACTGATCGCCGTGAAAACATCCGCGCGTTGGAACACTGAGACACTGACCGGACTAGGTGGTCACTCGGTTATTTACCCCTCTCCTTCATCCACCGATCTCGCGATACATTCGTCTCGGGCTCTCTTCCTCCTTTCGTCAACGTTCAAACTTGTTACTTTTACGATTGTTCAGCTGTTCAGATCAACTTTTAAGAGACCTGACATTTTATATCGATCGTTTTCGTGGCAACTCTTTTTTCCAGAGAGAATGGCAACTGATCAAGGTTGAAAATAGTTGGATTTCGGGGTCGTTATTCCCGTGGATAAACGAGGAGGCATCGGATGCCGCGGAGAAACCGAAGCCCAATAAATTACAGCGAACGATCTGACTGGTTCAAAACTGATACCACCAGTTTGTGTACATATTAGCAAGTAGCACATAACGATTCTATGTAGAGCGAGCACAGGCCTCTCGTTTCAGTGCCGCAAACAGGTTTCCATGCTACTTAATACTGGCTCGACGCTGGTATTCCAGCCTCTTGGTTACGACGTTATCAAAATACCCAGCGTCAAGTCTTCGATTGATCGATTCCAAATCCCGTCGCTTCCTAAAACGCTGCGAATTTTAGACGCGACCGGGAGACGAGAGAGACAAAGAGAGGTCCACAGTAGTATTTAATTCTTTTTACAGCTGACCTTGACACTGCAAGCCCGCGTATTTATAGAGCGCAAAACTGGGATCCGACAGGGTCTGGGCAACAGTTCTGCACGATCTCACTGTTTCAAACAGTCGGAATTCATCCGCGATCACTGCTAATTGTAATCCCTAATTTTAGATGAAAGTAGAGGCGATCGCAAACAAACGAACGCCTTTATAGCGAAAATTCAGCTTCCTCAAGATCTACAAAACGGAAATCGANGGTAGAAGTCACGGTCGGTGAAAGTACGCGTTCTGCACGCGTCTTCGAGCAGCGAGCCAGAATCGCGCTCGCTCCCGCGAAATCAAAATCATCGCACGCGATACAACGAGTTTCCCCATCAATCCGTTCTGACGTACGTACAACGGAAGATTATGTACTCCGGTTCGCGGGAATCTTATTACGCAGCTACTCGGAGCTATTGAAATGTCTTTTTATTAAATCGCGACGGCTGCGTGGAATTTTTGTTCATGCGGAAAGCGAATGGCTCTCACTGTTGCGCGGCGATTCCGCGAAGAGGAGCCCCGGGGACGGGTTCCTCGGACGCTCCCGGAAGTACTGATCGCCGTGAAAACATCCGCGCGTTGGAACACTGAGACACTGACCGGACTAGGTGGTCACTCGGTTATTTACCCCTCTCCTTCATCCACCGATCTCGCGATACATTCGTCTCGGGCTCTCTTCCTCCTTTCGTCAACGTTCAAACTTGTTACTTTTACGATTGTTCAGCTGTTCAGATCAACTTTTAAGAGACCTGACATTTTATATCGATCGTTTTCGTGGCAACTCTTTTTTCCAGAGAGAATGGCAACTGATCAAGGTTGAAAATAGTTGGATTTCGGGGTCGTTATTCCCGTGGATAAACGAGGAGGCATCGGATGCCGCGGAGAAACCGAAGCCCAATAAATTACAGCGAACGATCTGACTGGTTCAAAACTGATACCACCAGTTTGTGTACATATTAGCAAGTAGCACATAACGATTCTATGTAGAGCGAGCACAGGCCTCTCGTTTCAGTGCCGCAAACAGGTTTCCATGCTACTTAATACTGGCTCGACGCTGGTATTCCAGCCTCTTGGTTACGACGTTATCAAAATACCCAGCGTCAAGTCTTCGATTGATCGATTCCAAATCCCGTCGCTTCCTAAAACGCTGCGAATTTTAGACGCGACCGGGAGACGAGAGAGACAAAGAGAGGTCCACAGTAGTATTTAATTCTTTTTACAGCTGACCTTGACACTGCAAGCCCGCGTATTTATAGAGCGCAAAACTGGGATCCGACAGGGTCTGGGCAACAGTTCTGCACGATCTCACTGTTTCAAACAGTCGGAATTCATCCGCGATCACTGCTAATTGTAATCCCTAATTTTAGATGAAAGTAGAGGCGATCGCAAACAAACGAACGCCTTTATAGCGAAAATTCAGCTTCCTCAAGATCTACAAAACGGAAATCGAANACGCTGGTATTCCAGCCTCTTGGTTACGACGTTATCAAAATACCCAGCGTCAAGTCTTCGATTGATCGATTCCAAATCCCGTCGCTTCCTAAAACGCTGCGAATTTTAGACGCGACCGGGAGACGAGAGAGACAAAGAGAGGTCCACAGTAGTATTTAATTCTTTTTACAGCTGACCTTGACACTGCAAGCCCGCGTATTTATAGAGCGCAAAACTGGGATCCGACAGGGTCTGGGCAACAGTTCTGCACGATCTCACTGTTTCAAACAGTCGGAATTCATCCGCGATCACTGCTAATTGTAATCCCTAATTTTAGATGAAAGTAGAGGCGATCGCAAACAAACGAACGCCTTTATAGCGAAAATTCAGCTTCCTCAAGATCTACAACACGGAAATCGAACTTAAGAATCGTTACAAGGTGGTCGAATGTGTTCTTAACCCGTTGGGTACATTTGACGTCTGAGACACGTCATTTTAGTTTTATTTTGTTGTTATTAATACTACATATGTCACCAATATTTTAGAAATAAATAAATTCTTACGTAAAATCTACTGCTTTTACATACAACTCCAAGCAACCAAAAATTATATCCGTTCCACATGCAAAAATATTTTCTCAAATAAATCCGTACCCAAAGGATTAACAAATCAAGTCCGAGCTACAGCATTTATACCTTGCGATTCCCGCTAAATGAAATGAAAATGAAATGAAATGAAATAGAAATGCTACCAATATATTGCAAGATCATTGATCCAATATATTGCTAACATATTGCTAATGTAGCTGTGCAATATATATGCCATGTCTTGGCAATTGTTTAGATTTTATTTACGTTTTCTCTTTGAATTTTGCTAGAATAATTCGGCGAGAGTCTCTCGAAGAGTGTTAAAGGGATTGAGATCGGTTTCAGCGGGAGGCTAAGCAAGTGTAGACCGAGAGACTCGACGTGGCCGGTTCGCTCTATACTCTCTACGCAGCAAGGTTTCCGTGCTGGTTAGTAGCTCTCTCACGGCGGAGCAGTGAGCGGCCTTGACTCTGGTTGGATGCCTGGGCTGCGCGCAGGTAGTAGGTAGGTAGGTAGGTGGTTCTCTTCTTCTTCTGTACACGCGCGCACGTTCCTCAGCACGCGTCCTTCTCGATCCTGGCCGGCCGCTCGGTCCCGGCCAACAGACAGCGAGTCTTCGCCTCTCTCTTGCGACACACGGTTACACACGCCGCTCGCTCTCTTCTCTCCCTCCTCGGCTCTCCTCTTCAGCTTCTCGTCCCTCTCGGCCGTGTCTCGTCTCCTTTCGCCTACCGATCCGCGCTGTCGCTCTTGCCAACAGAGGAAAGCTAAAACGGGCCAGTGAGCACTGGTTTTTGCGGGCTCCGCCGAGGCTTCCTCTATAACCACGAGGAAACCGGGTCCTGGGACTCGGGCCCTACGGTTCCCGGTTTTCTCCGTCGACCATGCAACTATTGTTCGCCCTTTTGAACGTACGCCGAGGTTTTAAACGACTCGGACACCGGAGACACCCAATCATCACTTCGGGATTTAATCCTCGACCTTGGAAACTTGCTATTTATACTTGCTATTGTCAGCTGACCAGGACGCAGGCTACCAGGATACATTGTACCTTTGGGAAACGGGCCAACGCAGGTACCTGAAGGAACCAGGGATTAGTATCTCTCGTTAACGGAATTTTGTGAAGGTATTTTGGAAAATGTTACCAGCTGCTCTGATGGTCTGTATTGAACGGTGACGATCGGATATTGAATTGTGAATATCGCAGGAGGAGCTGTACGAAGAGTTAACTGTTTCAGGCTCGTGGAAGAACGAGGATCGAGGACGAAGCGAGGAGGACGTGTCGGGGCAAGATGGACGGCTAGCGGCACATCGGTCTAACGCCGCTGACTATCATTCAAGACTCCGCGGAATGGAACAACGACGAGTCTTCTCTCTTTCATTCTCGTCACATTTCACGCGGGCTGCGTGTCTCCTCGACGTTAAAATTCAGCGCGCGCGCGCGAGGGAACGCGATTTCACGACTCCTGTACGGCTCATAATTCCCGGTTACGAAATCGCCAGCGAAATCCCATTCACTTCTGTTTCTAAATACGTCGAAAATCTTCCTCCTCCGTTCCTGTTTTCGGACTCATTCTTCTCGTTCTTCTTTACTTTGAAAATGGCATCCATGGACTGTTTTTCTAGGGAAAATCGGCGCGAGCGAAGGAACGCGATTTCACGACTCCTGGTACGGCTCATAATTCCCGGTTGCGAAATCCCATTCACTTCTGTTTCTAAATACGTCGAAAATCTTCCTTCTTCATTCCTGTTTTCGGACTCATTCTTCTCGTTCTTCTTTACTTTGAAAATGGCACCCATGGACTGTTTTTCTAGGGAAAATCGGCGCGAGCGTGTAACTAATGGACGTCGTATCCGGTCACGGACCTAATAAGATCTGAGGACAAAAGGAAAACAGGAGGCCAACACGCGACCATCGCATTTTCGCTCTCATTTTAACCTGAACGACAGCAACAGAAATTTAGAAATAATTTCAAGCAGATTTGACTGCAGCAATAAATGGCGTTTGAATCGGAGATATTTTATGATTGACTCGGTTGAAGCGTTATTTGGGAACGACATAATTCAGGATTTATTCCCTGGTGAAAAAGGTCGATGTGGAAGAGCGAGCGGGCAAGAAGCGAACAGGAAATCCATGAATCACCGGGCACGTATTTATTTTCGTTGGAACGATCCTACGCAACCGTGGACAACTTTTGAAGACCTCGAAACACTCATTTCGTATTCCCGGTGGGCCGCCGCGCAGGCACCACGTTCAAACTCCGACCCGGTACTTTTTAATCCCTCTCCTTTTTCAACGTTCTACCGAAAATAAAAATCCAATCCACCGAATTTCGAAACCGATTAGCCTAATTCGATAATACCTTAAGACTACATCCAAACATCTATTTTCTATGATGGAATCTTTCCTAATTCTTCGAGGTTGTACACACTGTAAGGTCTCTGCCAAAAGTTTGAAGCGTGTAATAAAAAGTTTAGTATTTAAAGCAATGGACTTTTAGAAAAAATAATTTGAGAGATTTGTAAAATTGTTCGACCTGTTTCAGTCGGTCATAAGGAATTTTTAATGAAAATTTAAAGCGTGCAATAAAAAGTTTAATATTTGAAGCAATGGACTTTTAGAAAAAATAATAATTGCAGAGGAGTGAGATTTATAAAATTGTTCGACCCGCTTCCTCGGTCATAAGAAATTTTTAATGCATTTCTTCAAATTAAAAAACAGATATTCGGTGTCAGTTTTGACTGTATCTGCGAAAGTATTTTCTATGACCGTCCGAAGATCTTAGGAGACCCAAAGAAAAATTTTCCAGACGGATCCCATCTGTTTGGGACTGCGAGGGAGGTTCAACCCTCTCTACAACGACATACGGAATTCATTCGCAAGTCGAGCGTCAGTCTAACTTCAAACACCGAAATTAATCAATTAACATTGAATAGGAATATGCCTAATATAATTCTAAATTCTATTTCTAATTCTGATAAGACTTCGTACAACCTTAAGACACTTCAAGACTGCGAACTATTAATAATTTTCCATTATAAAAACTAAACAATGAGTATTACAAAACGTATGAATAAAACTAGCTGTTGAAAAAGTCTAGCCACGAACTTCCGGTTGGAACAATAATGGCGAACAAAAAAGAAGAATTTTCCCAGCAGTGGTGATCGACTAGAAGTTAATGGAACGAGATGATTTCCAGCGGTCCAGCTGAGCGTGACATCGGTCAAGCGATAGTTCAGAATCTATCCCCGAACCACTGAAACGAACTTGAACAAATTCCAAGAGGAAGTCGAGAATATTTTGATTTACGAATCGCGAAAGACGTACCGGATACGGTAGTTTTACCACCTTCGTATCAGACCGCCCCTACATCAACGGTTCTCATCCGAACCAACTATTCCACCGATCGACAATATTTACGGCAACAAAAACTGCCTAACCGACGAGAATGAAACGTAACTTCATCCATCAGCGGTTCTCAATTCTCCTGCAGATTTCTTTCAATCATAAACAGAATTGAACGAAACGTTTCAGATTAGATATCTCGCGATCGGAACGGACGTGCACCGTCCGATAAAAAAACCCCGCGAGGAACGCGCGTGTCAGACAATGTCTATCGGTAGAGAACAATAATGCCAGTAGCGATTGACGCGGTATGGCATCTGAGAGATGCGGCGGGCGAGCTCTGAATATAGACCGGTGTATTTTAACCCCGGCTACTCTAATTACTCCCCGCTTGATGGCCAGCCAATTTCAACTTATTTTCACCGTCCATTTCGCAGCGAGTACTCTTAACGTCACTTTTCTCTCCATTCTCAGCGCCTAATTAACTTCGACGTCCCTTCGAGTCGGTCATCGCTTCCAGTCAGAAAAATCCTATACAAAGAACATTTCTTGCGAGGCGCGTACCTCTTCCACCGAGTATTGAAATCGTCGAGGAAATCGTCGGGATTGAGAACCGGCGCAGCACGGGGCCTGATATCGTTTCCCGTGTACGTGGCTCGTTACCATTCCACGCACGGCTCGCCGACATGCACACGCGTACGACACGCCACTTGACGACCACTGACGACCCACTTCTCCCGTCTGGCCGATCGTTTTGTTGCTCGCCGTCTAATCCTAAGCAGTTTTCCCCCGTCAAGGAAAAGTTACCGCGGACCCTCCCAGTTATCAAGTTTCTCGGAGAGCCTCGATAAGAAGAACCTACGAGGAACCGAAGAGATTAGAGGATTACAAAGCTCCGAGGTACAACTTTCAACGATTTCTACCACCTGGAAGAAATCTCTAACGTTTATGCGAGTTTTATCAAAGAGATTCGATTACGGATTTAAGGCTCTCACGGTTATTGTTTACTCTGATAGCATTCATCTTCCGGATTGAAACCGTGTACTTTTGACAACTCATATGCCGACGATGTTAATGTGATGCAAAGAGATTCGATTAGTTTTGTAGATCGCGAGATCAGAAGTCGGTCCGCGGCGATTGAATCTGTTCTCGAGCGAGAGTGACCCACTGACCTCTTCCTGGCTCTTTCTCTTTCCTTCCTGCCGGGCAACCCTGCCCCCTCCCGCGGCCCTTTTTCCGCTTGGTACACTTTTGGGCAGGCCACGCGTGCCGAACCGGGCCAGCTGACTCTCGATAGGCGAACAACACATCTCTGACGTAGAACGTCGTTACAGCTACGTCCGAGCTCGTTCTAACGACGAACACACGTGGCTACGTCTCTCTAAATAAACGTCGACCCGGCGTCGATTCTTCTTCGTGTCTCAATAATCTGCCGGGTGGAAACGTCGTTCTCAAAGTCACTTTCTAGCGGTTTGACGCGCGACGGGAACGGAGGGGGGAACGACGCTAATTAAATTTAAATGTTTCCCCCACTGGCTGGTAATTGCACGATAGAGTGAAACAAATTTAGCGGCAACGCGGCGTTGTATTGCGAGCAGTACGTGTAATTATCCGTCCTCCCGAGCACAATTTCCGTGCAATTAACGTCACCGAAGCCCCGCTGCCATTACACCGGTTATTACCAGTTTTCCTTTGGAAGAAAAAATCATCCAACCCTTCGAGTATGATAAAAGATAAATGTATAGGATTGCTGAAAACGTTTCGATGAATCGAGAGGTTTGCGTCGTCAGGGTTCATTCTCCTCGGCGTCGCAGACGTGCAAATTGACACGGCAAAGATCTGGCAATTGCTATTACTGGGGTCAGAAATCTACGTTGAAAATGTACGGAATTATGCGTGGCTTTTTTGCGTGCCGTGACACGCGGCCAGTTCCGACGGAATTTCGTAAGTACTCGGAATTACGTTTAATGCTCGCGAATTACGAAAGGCTTAGCTACTTTGGATTCAGACTATCAATTTCTCTTTTTGTGAATACGTTAAAGTAACTAAAGCTCCAGGATGTGTAGAAAAATTGCTTGAGTCAAGAATTAAGTCCTAGAGATTTAATAAAAATTGATATGTTATTGAATAAAAATGTCGCAAATTTCTAATTGAATTAAACAAACATTTTAACTAGGGTAATTTCTCTATTGAAGAATGCAGTATGAAAATGTTCTCCAAGACGAATTCCAAGACAAATTCCTAGAAGAATTGCTTGACTCAAGAATTAAGTCCCATTTACTAACAATTGACATTACTGCATAGATATTGCAAATTCCTAACTAAACCAAACAAATATTTAAACTAGAGCAATTTCTCTGTTGAACAATCCAGTATGAAAATGTTCTCCAAGCCGAATTCTTAAAAGAATTGCTTGACTCAAGAATTAGCCCCATTTACTAAAAATTGACATTACTTCATAAATATCGCAAATCTCCTAAACCAGACAAAAATTTTAACTAGAGCAATTTCTCTGTTGAACAATCCAATATTAAAATATTCTCCAAGACAAATTCCTAGAATTGCTTGACTCAAGAATAAGTCCCAT
>SMSR01016120.1:159406-255286 GCA_019453355.1 Ceratina japonica | reverse complement strand
CCTCAAATCTTTGCTCGTCCAAAGACAGAAGACAAATGAAAGCTGTTATTTGTAAGAGAAAGTTAATCAGAATGGATAAAAATGCATAGAGAGCAAAAGTATTTACTGCTGGCATTGGCGACCGTGCTCCTGAAAACGTTCAATACATAAGATGACTCAAAAATATTCATATACATATATACAAATCTTGTGAAAATTAAGGAAAAAAGTTAAAATAAATATTTTTGTCAACCTATTAAGAAGCAGAAGCATTCCGACATGCTAGTAAGTAACATCGACGGTCCAACTTCCGCCAAAATTCTACCGATATGATCAGGTACAGATTCATCGGCACGTTTTGGATTCCTTTGATGCGTGTGAATCAAAATAAAAATATTGTCTACGCCCACGGCCAATATTAAAAATGGGATCACCTATACGAATAAGAAGCAATCGATTGATATACAATTATACATATTATATTTTAAATTGAAATCACTGGAAGTACAAATATTTATTATTATATTATTAAAATATGTATATGAATAATATTTACAGCATTTTTATACATATTTTAATTTAATATTGATTATAGCTTCGACAATATGGCCGAAGGATTATAGTCATATCGTTGCTAGATTAGAAAATGTACATATAGATTTGTCTTACTTCAATTGTAAGAAGCGCCGTGGGTACTCCGATGTAACCGAACGTGCCAACGGAGCAAGCAACAGATGCTATTACTATGACTACTCCACCAAAGCTCAACATTATTTTGCTATTCGCCTAGAATCAAATAGAAATGTTTTTCGGTGAAAATCAATTCGGGACAGGTAAACGTACATTAATTTATTATTGAAGGTGATGATTTAAGAATAGAACAACTTACAAGGTACACTAGGACCCCACATTTTATTTTACTTAACGCAAAAGCGACGTAAAGAATCATCAATGCGTAACTGAGGAGTATAGTCTTAACCTCTGCTTTCGATGATCTCACTAATTCGTCCTCGATGGACTTCTCTGTGGTATAGGCGACGTCCATAAACTGTGGCCTTTTGTTCACGGTCCAATCTTCCATAAAATCGAGAAACCTGAAGAAATTAATTATTACATGATATCTGTAGATAGCATCGTGTTATCGGTTTATCACAATAATTTTTATAATTGTACTTTACCGTTGTTCCCACTTGTACGCCGATTTGAGCTCCTCCGCATCGAGAGAGTTTTTCAAAAGAANGATAAAATATGTATATGAATAATATTTACAGCATTTTTATACATATTTTAATTTAATATTGATTATAGCTTCGACAATATGGCCGAAGGATTATAGTCATATCGTTGCTAGATTAGAAAATTTGTCTTACTTCAATTGTGAGAAGCGCTGTGGGTACTCCGATGTAACCGAACGTGCCAACGGAGCAAGCAACAGATGCTATTACTATGACTACTCCACCAAAGCTCAACATTATTTTGCTATTCGCCTAGAATCAAATAGAAATGTTTTTCGGTGAAAATAAATTCGGGACAGGTAAACGTACATTAATTTATTATTGAAGGTGATGATTTAAGAATAGAACAACTTACAAGGTACACTAGGACCCCACATTTTATTTTACTTAACGCAAAAGCGACGTAAAGAATCATCAATGCGTAACTGAGGAGTATAGTCTTAACCTCTGCTTTCGATGATCTCACTAATTCGTCCTCGATGGACTTCTCTGTGGTATAGGCGACGTCCATAAACTGTGGCCTTTTGTTCACGGTCCAATCTTCCATAAAATCGAGAAACCTGAAGAAATTAATTATTACATGATATCTGTAGATAGCATCGTGTTATCGGTTTATCACAATAATTTTTATAATTGTACTTTACCGTTGTTCCCACTTGTACGCCGATTTGAGCTCCTCCGCATCGAGAGAGTTTTTCAAAAGAAAAGATACAACCACTCCGGTTGCTTTCATATAATCTTTCCCATCGTAATTAAGTTCTCCTTCTTTAATAAAACCTCCGTAAGCTAACGCGGGAAAGACTGGCCCCTTGTATGGTGCCAAACACTCAGGATCGAAAGCGTTCCTTTGTTGAAATGAGAAAAAGTAATTGACATTTATTTTATAATAGAGACTAATGGGTCTATTGTGTTTTGATAACTCACTGGGCACACTTGTATAATTGGTCCAGATAAGTCCCTCCTCGAGTCTTATTAAGAAACCCAAGATCGTTTTGGAAATATCCCCATACGCTTTGCACCGTGCAAAGGTCCAAATTGACGGGCCCCAAAAAGTCGCTTTGAGCAGGCGCGTAACAAACATGTTCCAAGCCTTCTTTGTCATCTTGTCCGAGCTGGTAAATCAAATTTTCATTTTAACGCGTTAAGAATTTTTTCTAAGCATTTAGCGAGTTCAATCGTACTTTCAGTATTTCATTCTGAAGATCGTATAGAGCGTGTAGGAACTCCTTGTTGAACACAGGCCCGAGTTTCATAGCGCCGGATGTCGAGTTATAATCCACCTGAATACAAAGAATTTTAGGAATGATAAAATAATAATACAAGGAAAAAAGATAAGATATATTCTTAGACTGTGGAGTTTTATGGAAAACAAAACTTTTGAGATACCAATTTAGAAATTGAGACTTCTTCCAGTCGTTTAATGATAAACGTTGGCGTATGTAATGCATATCCATGTATACTACGCGCGCTTTGCAAATCAAATTATTCTATTAATGCATAAAATCCATAGTCTATATCTTATTACCTCTGGCAAGTTTACAGCTTTAATGTAGATTTGTTCGGTTCTGTAGAAGGGTTGAAACTTTGTATCGAAGTAATCCTTTTCGACTCTAGCTCTGCTAGTGGGTGCAGCCCAAATTTCCGTCGGATTACTTACTACTTTGAGAAGTGTAATTCCATAGCTCAGTCGAATTATTATACATAAAAACACGGGCAGGAGAATGACCGGACACTTTGCAAATGCTATCGAACACATTAATCAGATTGATAAGGATTAGGATAAACCAGCTTAAATATCTATACAAGTGACAATACAGTTTTGATATGATCGACGTAAGGAACGTACTTCGGCCCCAGGCAGTAAAAGCTTTTCGACATATTTCGTCAATTTTTGCAAATTTATTTTTTCCCGCTCTACTCGCGTCGGAGTTATCATCAACAACTGGTTTATCTGGAATTCGATATATGTATTTATTATAGCTAGAAGGATAAAAAATAGTGTAATTAAGATTATAATAACATTGCGAAATGTTCATCGGAAGCAAATGCAAGCTGAAACGATACCTGAACGTAATCTCCTTACAACTATGTATGTGATCGTAGCTGACAGTATTAATACACCAATTACTATTCCGGATATCACTCCGTAACCGTTGTGATTAAAAATGAGGAATTTATGTTTTTCCTTTGCCAATGATATGTACGGACAGGCCAACGGACAGTCGTTGCAACCGCAAGCTGATAATCCCTGTCGGACGAAAACGATTTTTAAGAATGCGTGCGATTTCTTTATGTCCAATGCTTACGTGCGTGTGTACAATAAAGTTTTGAACATTATTTTGTTCCTATATGGGCATCTAAAAATAGGCTGTAGATTTTTATTTAAAAGAAAACACTTGCGACATCAATTTAAAAAATATAGATTCTTTTATCACTTTGTGATATGCAACACTGTTGATGTTCTATATATTTTTCTACATTATATTGTATTTCTTGCACATTCAGTCTTTATATAAATGCATAAAATACGCAGTCTAACTATAAATAAATAGATCTCTCAATAATTTCAAAACGGTTTTCCATCAGACTTACATCGTAGCTTTCATTACATGGTTTCACCGGGGCGTTCCAGAAAGACCCGTTCCAAGAATCGCTTTCAGTGATGAAGTTCATTTGAAAATTGATGAATATGTTGTTATCCTTATCGCCTTGATAAGCGTACCAGCTGTAATTGTATTTTTTTGAGTCTGTATACTATTACCGACTTATATGTATGTAATTGCTATGACAATCTTTAAATTTACGCTTTTGGCGTGCATGTGTCCATTGAATGACCTCCGCACGCTAGTTCGACAGCTATAACTCCAGATGATGGCATAATGATATTCTTACAGGAGTCAAACGTTCCATTCATGTATGTTTCATTCACATAGGCCTAAAAAAAGGAGGAATTCATTGCGTCACACACATTTCGCATACATGTACGTCATTTTTTTGTTTTATTATAGATTGAGTGTCTGCTTATGATGTTGAAAATAATTTCAACTAATTTAGATAGACCTTAGAATTTTTTATGGATTAATTGGAGTAGCAACAACGGTTCACTTACTTGAATTTCTTCGACGTAAGTTTCACCGCTTGTTGTTTTTGTTTTTGTAATATTCAAAAATGTGCTTTGCACAGGACTACAAGTTAAGTCGCACAAAAGTTTGTACATATTTCTTGTACACGTTGGGCATCTGGCATAAATACCTTCGGCCATTTGTAATTTAGTAACCAGTGTGTCCATATTAGTATCATCGCAACATAATTTCGGATTATCCGGATCTGAAACGTCTATAAATTTCGTATAAGCAGCCGGAAAAAAAATAATTATCCGTTACTTTTAACATCACGTATAAACTGTCCAAATATTGAAATATTCGCAAAAAGGGAAATGTACCTATGCCTTCGAAATACTGTGGACATTTCTCACGAAGTTTCATTTTCATACTCGTATTACTGCTGGCAAACGGAAGGCCCGGATATACGGACGTGTGTCCATCAGAGGACGTCCCGGCCCACACGCAATGCCCATTTTTCCCATCCTGGCACTGCACTAACGTTAATGTGTAACACGATATTAATACAAGAGTAAGAACTCCAAAACAAATTCGATTCATGTTGCCGAATGGATAGTTCAGTTTGTAATACGATGGGCCACCGTTTGATTCTCTTCTTTACGTCAGTTATGTATTACATGTATTTTTTACGTTTACATACTATTATTGTTTAGACAATTTCGTCAATACGCACGATAATTAACAAATTTACATCAACCACCACGGTTACACTGATTATTATTTTAATAATACTGATGTAGTGGTTTCCATGTTGCCTGATCAGTCAATTGGCCTGGAATGATTCTTAACGAGAGAGATTCTTCATTTTCGTTCACGTGAATTGAAAAATATCTTTAATCATTTTATCGTTCAGGTGTTCGAATCAGTAGGACGGCTATTGAACGAAAATGAGTAACCGTAATCTCACACCGGCCAGACTGATCAAGAAAAGCCGTGTATTTCAGATCGATGTAGGATCAATAAACTGATAATGATTAACTTAATTGTCCAAGTGCTTAAGCCGTGCACACCTGCGATTTATCAGTATCTAAAATCCAGTGTGACGAACAAAGCATCGTTTTGTATGTACAAATACCTGTGTGAGATACCAGAGATTATAAAGTCGAAAATACCATGCAAAATTATTCGAAGAAATCTTTTTACTTACGTAATACGAATGCGTGCGCACAGCTTCGATGGACGAAAAATTACAAGGAGTTGGGATTATTTTCGAAAGGATAGAAGCAACTTCAGTACTGAATAATCATATTTTAATGACTCAATGATTGTACAAATGGATCACTCTTGAACATTTCCGCATAACTGAGGAACAATAACAATAAATACAGGAATTATCGTAATTATAATGTTCATTACTAATATATAAGTACACAATAGATGGGAACGCGTAATTAACACGTTTACATTGTGTTCGCGTGTTTATACGCGGGCGATTTTGTTTTCTTCATTTCTGATTGACCGCACGTTAACGAAAAGGAAAAGGAATATAGAAAGACTGTATTTCAACTGCCTCTTCGTTTCGTTTTAAACATGACCAGCCCACCCTGTTCCATTTTATCTCAAACTTTTATCGTAATATTTTATCCCCGCTTATACAATTGTATAGTTATTCTATCAATCGTTTAAAATCTTTGGATTCGCACCCGCCTCAAGGATTTATCCTTTTCACCTCCTCCTCTCTCGTTCTCTCTCATTTTCTGTTCTTTCACACACGGATACGCATACGTTCACCTGTCGCTCACTGATTCACCTATTTCACCCTCTTTCTCTCTGTACCTCCCCTCTCTCTCTCTCTCTTTCACGCCTGCTCCCTTTACTCACCGTTATCCCTTTCCACGATACACATACTCGGTGCCCGTATATAACAATATCGAAATTGTCATAATTTAAGTATATTATGTTCAACGGTGTCGATAAAGTTTATTTCAATAAAATTTGTGGATAATGTCAATAATATTGTATAATAGATGATAATCGTTCGACGATTTTTACTGCGATCGGGGGCGAAAAATATGAAACTCGTTACTAGGCCAACTATGTATTAAGATACGTCTCCGAGCTAGAGTGTCTTGTCGAGCGTTCCGACGATTTTTCTTATACACGTACCGCGTTGCGTGTTTAAATCTTCAGGAACTTTGCGATTCTCCTAATTCCTCTTTCACTTTTTAGGCGCCTAATCAGATGCGCCCGGTCTTTGATCATTTACTTGTTCCCATTCTCCCCCGTTTGTTGATTTTGTTCTTATCATTATCAAGATTTAACTAACATTTTTTAAACACGTACACCGTGATAACTATCGCCTCCGTCCTCCACCATACCTAATTTTAAAACACAAAAGACGTCGATCTATGTAAGTTTCCCGTTGATTGTCACATATAAATGCAGGGACGTACGTAAACGCTAACATTGAACGTTCGAAAATTTTCGCGTTTCCTCGTATTCGCAATTGTTAAAGTTACCTTATCTTGATTGACGCTCTACAAAGTCGAACCCGATCTTTCATAAAACTATGGAAAAGTAGTTTCAAGTGTTTAAACGTTCACGCGTTGGATGTCTCTCTCTCGTGTTTCCTGCGTTTTCGCGACGCTGCAAATTATATTTCTCGTTTTATATTTAATTCCAAATGAGGTATCGTTCAAAGGAAGAGCCTTATCCCGCGGGATAAGTTCGCGCGGTTCGAGAAAACCGGGAACGTCGACGTTTTCTTTTTAATTTCTTTACCTTTTTTTTTCGCTCGGAGACGCGCCTCGACGAAATTTATACAATAAAATTTTTTTATATATATATGTATATAGTAGACAATGCAATAATTCGAGCAACAGAAGGTCTCCTGTAGATTTTGAAATTCGCACATTATGACATCTATAGTAATCGATAAGTAGGTATCTTATTATTTCTTCTCCGTGGTGAAGTATTTTAATCGATATCTTATTTTACGTTAAGTATTTTTTATGTATATGCGCACGTGTGCGATCATGTGGTTGTCTGTGTAAGTGTGTGCATACGCTCAATAAATGTGTGCGCGAGTATTTATTACACGTCGGACGAGGGAAAAAAGAGCACACCTGTGCGATGGTTCGAGACGATGACGAACAATTTCGTAGTAGGCGAAGGAGGTAACACAATGACATTTTTCTCTTATCGATCGACCCTCGAAACGCGGTGATCTATCATTCTCAATGTAATTCTACGGAATAACTTTCTCTATGTGCCTTCCGATAACTGTATTAATAATGTGATTCTGCTTTTCGACAAGATAAGATAACTATCGAATACATTCACGGAAATAAAGTTCAATCGATCGTCTTTTTTTTTCATTAGACGCTGTAAGCCGCGCGGAGAGTATGTGCGCGCCGTTATCAGAATTGACCATCGAACTGTGCTCTTTTCTCTTTCTTCTCCAAATCAATTATAATGTATCTCCTTTGCCGCCGTTGTTTCCATTACGTGAAATTATATGGAGCGACCGGTAGTCCGAAATTCCTTATATTAAAAGATTAGTATTTAAATTCGAGGTGTCGAACGTGATAAAAACGTGTACAAAGAGTTTACGCATTACAAATTTTACATAATTACGGCACTATACAAGTAAACAAGGAAATGTATTGCGGTAATTTACGCACTCGGGAGATTGTGTTCGAAACTGATGTAGGCTGGAACAAAGACTGGTTAAAAGAGCAAATATTTATGGTTCAACACGATCGAATTTTCGTAATGTTGCGTTTGGGAACGGTAACAGAAAAGAAAATGTACAAACGATGGCCTCGATTACCGCGTGCCACTCATACAGGTAACACGTATGCGTGTACACGTGTATATATCATATATAGGATGATCCAAAGTGTTGTTCAAAAATTTTGGTGGTCGTTTCGCATACTACCTAACTTACTCTACGTCCTACAGGTAGGCAAACCACTCTAGCTTATTGGCAGGAGTAGGAAAGGAATAGAACGGGACGCGTGAAGGAAGGTATGACCTCTCGTTTTCGTTCAGAGTACATCGTCGAATTTGCGAACAACCGTTTACTCTCATCCTACATATTATGTGTACGCCTATTATACAATATACACACACCCACGAACGCGTTCACGCAGGCACATACGCATATGTATTATACGTGTGTGTGTATCTTATCTCGTGTTGCATGTGTGGTAGATATTCGTCTGCGTAGACAAATATATGCGTACATACATATATGTATATATATGTATACGTATATGTATATAGATATAGATGTAGATATAGATATAGATATACTTTCTGTTTTCTAATTTACAAGTATTAATCACTTAATATCGTGTTAACTTATCACTTAGCATTCGTTAACAATGCATTATACGTCAAGTATTTGTTAATTCTTGTTGTATTTATATATCGCCGACGCTACGACGGTGTTCCACATAGTCTCCGTTATTTAATACTGGATCTTGAACGCGTACGCTGCTTCAACGACTTCGATTTAATACCATATCACGCTTGGTATGCTTAGGTACACGATTCATTGTTCACCGCATGTGCTAACGATGGCCACGCGCAAATTGACATCCCTCGTCTCGTGTTTTCGGCCTCGAATATCCTGACCTCCACCAATCGTAGTTTGTAAGTAACGTTAAAAATAAAATTTCCTATAACGAGAATAGAATACTCGAGCCCGAAACGTGTTTGAAACATGCGGAAGACCGTGTCCCTCGATGCGATACACGTATATGTATGTACATATGTATACAGATACGCATGTATACAAATGTATCTATATGCTCTGTGTGCCGCTGCAGGTACAGACGTATGCGTACGCGACAAGTACCCAACGCATGTACGCGCATACACACACGTACATATGTACACACGACTTATTTCGTTAAATGTTCTTATTTCATCACTAAATCTCCCCGTCAATGTCGTCGTTCGTTCTTAATTTCTCGTTTCTTTTTTTTTTGTTGGCATTTCATATATCATGTCTTGGTTTTTTTCGCCCACCGTAGCGACGTTTTATCGTTTAACAATGAATACAATGACGGTGATGACGATATAACCATGATTATGGTAATAGATATAGATAACGGTAAGCTGTCTATACAAACTGATAATAGGACTAGTAATATCACTAATATGCAATAACAACAATAATAATCGAATAATTAACGATGATGGTAATCATAATAATTTGAAGTAATAAGGACTTTGGCAACAATTACGACGGTGATAACGAATGGCAAACAAATTTAGGTAATAATGGTACTAAAAATACGCATAAAATTAACCATGACATCGAATATAATACGAATATGGGAGGATGGTGACGACGACGACAATAATAATGACAATATTGATCGTATCAATATTACATTATATACAGAGTTTATTGCGCATTGCCGTCCACGTGGAGAAGAGAGTCGTGAAACTAATTACACTTGGTGGATATTAAAATCGAGTCAAAATGAATGGTTAGATTTTACAGAAATATTTAAAAAAACTCTGTCGTCTCGAACGTTCGTCGCAGCTCGTGCTTGCGCGGATGACATGCAGGATCATCGTAGTAGCAGCAGAAACGGTAGTAGTAGAGTAGTAGCGATGATAGCAAGAGTAGCAGAAGTAGTAAGTGTAGCGGAAGTAGTAGAAGTAGTACAAGCAGTAGTAGGAGCGATGATCGACTGGTGACGATGGTAGTAGATGGGATTTTACCAAACTCGTTACTCTATACTAGCGTTGCTAGTTGAGCAATATTTTTGTTTGATTTTGATTACTATAGTACAGTGAGATCGGTGGGTGGAACAATATTGCTTGAATGTGGAGTCCGAGGATGATCTTGAAGATCTCTTCGTCGATCGCGTTATACAATTTTCGTGTCGCCACGTTCCCCCTTCCAGCCCGCGGAAAATTCTTTTCCGTTAAGAAGTAACACTTTCGTTTTTTCAACATTTTCTCCCGTTTAACAATCGAGTATCGTTCGTTGTACAGAGAAAAAGTTGCGGCGCGACGCTTAGCGTGTTGCGTTTGGAAGACAAACGAGAATAAGGAAGCATGGAAACGCGTAACGATCGAAGTTACAATAACTGTGTAAGTGGTTCCGCGTGGGCGGCAAGCGCGCGCGCGCTAAGTCTTTACAGTTTACACGATAATCGAATAATTTCACGGTTTCTTTAAACTTAATTCGATACTTTGTTAATCAGTTAACATCTATTTAATTTAAACATGGTTATTACAGTTAGATTGTTGAGCACAATTATTGATTTCTATAAGAGACTTTCGGGAGGCGCTATGAGACGAGCTTATGTCTCCGAACTCGCTGCCCGACTTACCCTTACGCGGCAACGTCGTCGACTCCCCGAGCGAGGGTAATTCCCGTGGCTTCCAGATCGGCGAACCTTCAATTCAGATTAATACGCGTGTGATGGCTGTTTCTATTAAAGGTATCGACAATTTCCAATTCCCGTGCGTCGTTGACACTATGTGCGGAGTGATCTCATATTTTTTAATTACATTCAGTTTTGACGATTCATAGTTTGGTATAAATTTGATGGCACACGAGAATTAGAAATTTATTGTTTTATATTGATGACATTTCTTCTCACCAAGTTCCTTGACTGTGATCGGTTGATAGTTTTCCGGCTGATGAGAGGACTGGATCAGCCTTGCCTGGCTACCCGTGCTTCCTGCTGAAATGGTTGAAGCGGTGCTCAAAGTCAAATGATTCGGTGTGCGGTCCAAAGTCGCCTTCTTCTCACCTAAAAAAGCTTGCGAGTCTTCCTCCCCCTCGGATTTCGTTCCCGAATCCATTTCGACTTTTACCTCGCCTGCGTATTTCAAATAACGTAACTTACATCGTTATCGCGACTCAAAACTCGTCCCCTTTATGCCAGACCCGTGATTATGCGACTCGATCAATTCTGAAGTTGATATCACTTTTGCCATTGCTAAACGGGACAATAATGACACAATTAATGAATAAATATGGGTCTAGCATAAGCGGGAAGAAATGATTACTTAATATTCTATCGAATAATCCAAAGTTTTACACCACCTCGCGTTAGAAAGACATGTGGGGTAAACTTTTACTATATAAAACAATCTTACCGGACGTATCGCTTATGGTCTTGCTTCGGGAACGAAATGTCGTTTGCTGTTGGTTGATCACGGCCCCTGCTGGCTCCTCTGCGTCCTTGTCTTCGGAGCTCTCGTGCTCCACCGGTTGCTTCGATTGGCTGTATTTCCGTTTTACGTTATGCGAGGTTGGGAGCAGTTGTGGTTTTACGGTTTTCTTGGACACGGTACCGGTAGCCGCGATGCTACTGTTGCCGTTTTGTCCCTGACTTGCCGGCTGCTTCTCGAATTTCTCGACGTGCCCGGTTGACATGCGTGGTGCGATCGTCATCGGTGGTTGGCTCATGTTCTGTTTCGTCGACGGTATGCTCATATTTCGTACCGATTCTCGAATAATTTGACGAATCGTCCTCAAAAATGCGTTTCTAAATTCTGTCGTGCTGAGGGTAAAAAGGAGACGTGTAAAAGCTCGCCGCTTGCTGACGCGACGTTAGAGCGATCAGAGAGCAAGAAGCAAAGCATGTTGTAAGCATTGTTTCCCAAACAGTATATGATACGCTACACGTATGTATATCGAGGAAACTGGTAATACAACTAAACGTAGAATAAATCGGCGGGATAAAATAAGTAGAAAATGTAAAGTAACATTGTTTCACAACAGTAATAAACGCAAAGGATCTTTCATATTTGCATAATCACGTATCTCAAAATGTTATTCTTACTACATTACATTTTTCGCTTTCGATTCACTCTTTTTTTTTCGTGTACTTTCAATTCGAGGATACTCTGCACGCAATGAGAAATATATTAGACATATACGTATGAAATGTACCTGACAATGATGTGTAGCATCAAATTAATGCAGGCAAATCGTCGGGTAATGCGGTGGTGTTGGAGCAAAGCGTGTATATTTAAAAATCTCATTCAAGGTAAAATAGAAAATACGATACCTGTTGGAGAGCACGTATACTTTCTCCGATCTTCTTTGTAATTGACTTCTCAAGTGGATCAATTCCCATAAGAAATGCGACTCCATGTCTTTGGCAGAACTAGCTCTAACTTGGACTTCTGTTACGGGGATCAAGACTTGGTAACGAATTATTTCTACCTCGCTGGGATTCGTTTTCGTGGGTACCTGATTCATAGAGTACTTATTACACAGAGCGTTCCCATGGACATTTCTGCTACATGTACGAAGGAGAACTAGAAACTTACCATAAGCTTCTTCTTTGGCCTTAATCGTTCCTTGCACAGAAATACGACGGCAGATTTAAACACGAAACACATTGCGTGTAATTCCAGACCTTTCTTGATTTTACCAAGAAAATCGGAAATATTCAGCCATTCGACGCCTCCATAGTACAAAAGATCCCCAGGACTCAAGTCGATCGGCTAACAAATTACAATTATCATTAACATTTGCATGAAATCGGGCACGCCACTTATTAATGGAGTAAAATTATACTCCTCGCGATTACCTGTTTGCAAGATTTTTGATGTTGTCTGAACAAATGATCGAAGATTGCTCCGTACTCTTCGTGAATTCTTTGCATTTCGTTTATGTGTTCTGCCACTTTTTCCATGCCCTTTAGCGCTTCTGCAATAGACAGTAAATCATCTCTGTTTATTAATTATTCATTGTCTCGACATAAGTCATTAATCTTAAGATTCCGTTTTACATGATATTTAATGTATTATTGTCTTTGTACTTACCGATCAAATGCAGATGCTCCTCGCTTCGTTCGTCAGTTAGGTTTCGGAGCTGTTGTAGCAACAGAGGATATTTCAATATTCGTTGAATAGGTTTTATCAAATACGATTCTAAAGTTGACGAATGTTGCTGCTTTGGATTTCTCGCTTGCAGGAACTCTTGTAAAGCTTGATTTCCTTCATCTGCACGAACGTAGGGATATAGTCGAAGATCGAAATTGATTTTATTAAACAGAAAAATCGGCGATCAACTTACTTGGATGTAAAACCTTTTGCGCCTTTGAGTGGCTAGCACAAAACGAACTGTACAACTTGAAATGATTTACGTAATACAAGAAGGCACTTCCAATAGAAAACAGGACACCCTTCAACAGAAGAAAAAGCGAAATGAAGAAATTTCCCGCGACCGTTTAGTCTGCGTGTGAGGTCGTTGCGTACCTTAAATTGACTAGGATGGTCAAAATTATTGAAATCAACTTCCATCTCGATCGCGTGATCGAGATTTTGTAGAAACTGTCGTTGAAACGTAACAATCTCTTGTATGTTCCCGAACAATGCGTTTATCTCTGCGTTCGATAGGAAGGTTTCACGTTTAAGGGGTTCTAAGTAGTTTTCCAACAAATTATTTAAATTCTGAAAAAATAATTGCATTTACGTAATTACGCACGTAATTGTCCACCACAATACGTACAGGATTTCAGGATAAAAGTTATCACTCACCTTCACATATGTACGTTCAGTCTCAATTAATTCTAGAATAACTTTCTTCAACTTTTCAGCATCGCTCAATTGCCGGCTCGGCGTCATAGCTTGGGAATGAGAACTAACAACACTTCCGGTGGGGCTGGACTTTCTCGTTTCACCGGGTGATCGACAGATTCCTGTTACCTGTTCGGCGGTCTTTAATAAATTTTCTATCTCGATCGAATTTGTGCGAGACGTTTGTTTTCCATTTTCTATGTGAGTCGTCGTGCTACATTCTTGCGGAATACTTTCCTTGCCTGTGTAACAGTAGAGAGGATATTCAGTAGTATACATCAGTGTTAAGTCGTACAGGTCCGTCAGTAGTATAGTCATTATTCTGCCCCACGTCAGACAAAATGACAGCTTTCATTGAAATTAGAATACGTGGGATATGCGTATTAGTAATATATTAGGATCAATATTTATTATATCAGTGGTATAGGTCAATACTTTGTCGGACATCAGACAAAATAACAGACTTAATAGAAAGAATGTTGTTCCTTACTCCATCCAGGTTTGGGGACAATTAAACCAGAGATCATTTCTTCGCTTATCACTGGTGGATCAGAGGGTGGAGGTGGGCAAACCAAACTCTCGATTATGTCATCGGTAACTCTCATTATACCCGTGAGATCCGGTGGCTCGGTCCGCGAGGATCTCATCATCATGCATAAACCGACCTCTTCTTGCAGCACGCTCTCCAAGTACATCATATCTAAATCACTTACTATAGCACCGTTGATGACCATTATCTCATCACCTTTGATGATTCCTAAAGGGCGTCAAAGCGCAAAAGTACGTCAGACTTTGGTAACTTGAAAAGATTTCTCGCGTAGGCGTTGATTAAGGAAAAAGAGAGCGGATAAATGAATCGTTCTATTATCGTTCTTTTGCGGAACACTGAATCATTCTGCATATAATTTACGACGTTCAAGACTCTATTTATGTACATCGTGCGCATTATGCACGCATCGGTTCGTTGAAGGATATAAACGTGTGTTTGTTCGGCGAGTAGGGATACGCGATACAAAAAATCAATTACTTTCAATGTCATTCTGTGCAAGACATTCTGTAGATGAAAAAAAAAAGTCTGATTAAGGTNACTGAACACTGAATCATTCTGCATATAATTTACGACGTTCAAGACTCTATTTATGTACATCGTGCGCGTTATGCACGCATCGGTTCGTTGAAGGATATAAACGTGTGTTTGTTCGGCGAGTAGGGATACGCGATACAAAAAATCAATTACTTTCAATGTCATTCTGTGCAAGACATTCTGTAGATGAAAAAAAAAAGTCTGATTAAGGTCAGGCTTTGTGTTTCCACGTGCATTTCACCTTCGTTCTTAAATTAAATGTAAGGGTGAAGAAAGGAACTTGGTCAGATGATCCTCTATTTATATTATACCACGTTCAATTGCAGAAAATGATTTCACTTCGTCCTTCGATGAGCGCGACAAAAATTGATACGTGCGGGCATTTACAAAATCAACGGGTCTTTCACCTCACCCAATTTACTTACCATTTTGCATCGCCACGCTCTTATCTTCAACCCTGCTAACGTAACAACACAGTTCGTCCTGTCGATCTGAATTCTCGATCAATTCCGCTTCCACTGAGAAGCCCCACATTTGGTCGAGAGTATTTCTTTGTAATTCTACTTGATATAATATTTTGGCGCAAACTTCAACAATCTCATGCGTATGCAACTGAAACGTACAAGTCACCGGTCGTTGTCTTCATCCTTTCCATTTACTTTATCGCTCAACGAACCATACTTACGTATGTCTCTATCAGGTCGGTTCTATGCGGCACGAAATAGTTGTGATCCTCCATGTCGCGTCGCTTCTTCACGCGAACGAAATGCTCCATCGGATTTAGATTCTTCCTGTTGCAAGCACTTGCGAGGAACTCCTCTACTGTCATAGCATCGCGCACGAACACAGACACCAGCTGCGAGATTGTATCATAGAAAAGTAGGAATATTAAATGACGGAAAAGAATCGGAAATTAAGAATAACGTTCATTAATACTCCTGGTTAGAAAACCTTTATGGAAGACGATACAGTTTCCAATTGCTCACCTGATTTTCTGGTACGCACACCTTCACGGTTTTCTCGTCGTCTCTGGACGAAATCTGAAGGGATCTCCTGCTCGACCCGCTGTTGGATCTCGACAGCAACGGCGGTCTCCTCTTGGTGGCCCCGCGCCCGGCCAACAGATTGTTCAGCAACGAAGGGCTCCGTGCGCAGATGAACGCGTGGAACGACGACACGGTGAACACGCCTAATTTGTTCAACGTCTGCTTCGTGGCACGGGACACGTGCGTCAATAAACTCTGCGGAAAACGAAGGATTCAAATCGAGGCGATTCGCGACGTCGAGATTATCGACTGCCCCTACTAATCTAGTGGAAACTGGCTCGTTGAAGTTCTACAAGATTCTATTTGTGGTTCGCCATGGTCGATGCGCGCTTCCGATAATCGAGAACGTGCTACGCTAATTTATAAACTACTTACGTTAATGACGCACGGAAAATATTATGAACGGACGATCCGTGAAGCTTTAGCGATTCGCTGTCATCGCGAGGCAGGCGAAACGCGAAACGAACGCACGCTCACCTTCGGATTAGGTAATTCTCCGCTTTGCAAACTGGCCATGTAACACCTGAGACGGAATTGCTCGCAATGAAGCCGTTCCAGATTCTCTTCCCATTGAACGATCTGACTGTTGATCTGCTGTTTTGTCTCCACGTCGGACACAACGGACTGCTGAAGATCGGCCATGTGCTTCAATTTGTGATCCTGGAGACGAGAAAGATTTGCGCACTCTCCTCTATCTGACTCCTCCCCCGCCTGGAGGGCGGACGAGGAAACGAGGTTAATATCCGATTCGCTTACCGATTCTATCGCCTTTTCTAAGCGAAAGATTTCTTCCTGCAATAAATGAAGAGTTCCAGTTTTACCGCGGTGACGCGCGAATGCGGCGGCACAAGCCGAATGTATGCTGTTCACCCAGTTCTCGAGTTCCACTTGACACGGTGCCTAATGGTTTACACAAAAAACCGCAGTCTTTTTTAGTAATTCACGAAAACAATGGACAGACGGTTACACGACTATAGAGTTCGTACAAAATAATCCTTGTCAATCTTGAATTTTTCTTACACACTACGACAAACAGCGATTTTCTCATTTTTCCAGACAATAAAATTTAGTTTATTTCTTTTTACAAAGTATTCATCGAATTATACAATTGACGTAGATATTCTGTCGTTCTGGACAAGCATTATTATTGTACCGATCTCTTTGACTGTATCGCGACGTGCACTCACTTGGAATAAGTAAGCGTCACCGAACGCAGTGCTCAAGCAGAATATGTATTCTCGTTTCGGGTGTTCCGGGATCGGTTGCATGATCGCGCCGTCGACTATGATCAAATGCTTGGGCGCAGCCTCCATAGCTCTGCTTTCTTGCGAATCGCAAGGATAGAATAGAAGCGTAGTGCCCTTCAGGCAAACCCAGTAGCCCTTCCATCCCCTCTTTCTCGCGAGTTCAATTTGGTGTTTCTTTCTTAACAGCCATTTCTTCACGCTTAGGTATCTGCGGTTCAGTATTACACGATTAAACCTCGTAACGCAGGCTGGCGCGGGAGGACTTGTGTTAAACTGATTGGAATTGTCACGATTTAGGAGATCGTTTGTAAAGTATATTTGGGAGCTGCTTTAGACGTGACTTTAAATGAGATTTTATTCAAATCTTTGACTAAGCTTACCCAGCTTTTCGAACTGCACCCGTGCAATTGAACGAAGCCGCAGCCGTGCCAGTCTGTTTCCCTCGGTAAGGTGAATTTATAACGCTCTCGCCGTCGTCGTCGTCGCTGACAGCAGTGGTTAGCGACATTCTGTCATCGTCGGACATCTAAAATATTCGTTTACGTTATTGTCCATTTACCATCACGATTGTTTATAGTTTCATTATTTTCAACGATACGCGGTCGAGTTCAATCTCAGGTGCACATTTCGTGTGAACATTTAACGATCGATCTGTACAAAAAATATTTTTAATTACAATTGAAAATAGGATGTGGATGATATATTTAAAGATTATTTATTCGTTATCTGCTTCAGAGGGATTCGAAGAAAATGGAACAAAGATCTGGTAAAGGAAGAAGAAGGAAAAACTGAACTGAAGGATCATAACAGGTAAATATTATTCTTGATAACGGTTTTGGTAATAACATTATCGTTCCTTATATTACTGTAAGGAAATAGTACACCATCTACGATTATTAACCTACCGGGAGTGCTCAGTGCGTGACAAATACTTACTGCTTCACATATTAGGATAATCCATGCTTTTCCGTCCATGGGAAATCTCAAAGGTGAGAATGGAGTAGGGAATAGAAAGAAAGAAGAAACTCGTTTGTTTTCGACATACTCTCGATGCAAATGTATATTAAAATTTGGAGAAGAGTTCCATAAACATTTACATTGAAGGAAATAAATAGCAATAGGATTTGGGGTAAGATCGGAGGTAATCGGTAACCGCGCGCGTAAAAGGTACGAGAACAGTGAACGGTGGCAGAATGGTAAAACGATAGCGCGGTAACTCGAGTCTCTACCTTTTTAGCATAATTCGTCATACCGCGAAGCTTCTCGCGTAATCCCCTAAGGCCTTCGCCGGCCCAAAAACTTACGACTTTTTTCAGAAAGTCGGCGTTGCAAGCGTCTGCCGTCATGTGCGGATGATAATGACAGTAGCAACCCTCCTTCAAGAGCTTCATATTTTTCTTTGCGGTGCCGTTTATCTTGAACATGATCTCTCTACGAGTGACGTTGAGACCGTCGATGTAGAGCTGAGCCCAAGTGTTCAAAGCACCATTAACGATCCTCAGCAATTTGTAATAGTAACCGTCGCCGAGACCGAGGTTCACCTTTTCGCGAACGTTCTTACAATGAAACCAGTACAGCTTTCTCGCCTCATTGATGCATATTATGCTCACGTTGTGCTTCCTGCACGAGCAAAATATCTTTCTGCAGTGTTTCTTGTGAAGCTGTCTCAAGTCCGTATAACTGCTGATCGGATTCAACAAACTCAGTGTACTATTCATGCATTTTATCGCCCATCTGGGTTCTACCATTATCGTCGTTACATCAATACCGTTATTAATTCGAATAAAATGATGTCCGGTGCGGTGGTAACTCTTTCTAAACGGGCAATACCGCTATCCCGATTAGACGATGTTGTTAGATTCGTTTCGACTCGTCCGTGTTCTTCCATCGATGCCTTTATTGTCGTTTGGACGGTGGAACAATCGGGGACGTCGTTTAACTTTACGAAGGTTCGCCTGGTTTTACACTTGAGATTCGTTCTCCCGCGATTCGAAACATTTTTCTTGGAAATCTTGTTCGCGTTGTTTCCCTTTGGACGAGCTCGAGCTGCCAGACCATCGCGTTGATCATTGTTAACGATCGAGTCCCAAGTTGGATTGAGCCTCGTCCAGTTTACCCTCCCACATCGCGTACAATTGTTTCCTAAGCAGGTATAACATGTTGATTACCATCGTACAAACAAAATAAAAAAAACATAACCGCTCTGCAATATGCATTTTCCGTGGGCGTTCAGATTGTCGTTCCAATCTAGTGCCTCTTGGCCGTTAGTTCAGGATTCCGTGAAAGCCACGTAATCATGTAGAATGGCGAGAAAAGACGAGAGCGAACCGAGCGAATCTGTTTATCCAGCTTCCGATATTTTACGCGCTATAATAATACGCTCGTTACCTATCCGTATGACACAAGCAATCTTGTTATTACGCTGGCACGCAGAGGGAGGAGCACCGTTGTCGCGAAATGGCAATTTTCAATTATTTGTACATTTTTAATCGTTACTTAAGGCAAATCTTTTTCCCCCTCTTCCTGCACTCGACAAATCACCGTTGGCATTCCCTTCTCGCAATCTGTCGTCTGCCCCTTTCGTAAAATTAGAACGAATCCATTTTAAAAAATCGACAATCTCATGGGTATACGCTGCAACCTTGTACTATTTGTGAGTTTGTTTGCGCTTCAAGGGATACTGATTTCATTCTTCAACCTGATTTTCCTCAAAGTTTCCACCCTCCCTCTCTCTCTCTCTCTTCGCTACCACTTTACCCCACTTCTAAATGATATTCGTTTACCCTTCTCTCTTTCCCTCAATATTTTCTTCCATCTTCTTCGTACCCTTAATGAAATCTTGGAGTTAATTAACGAACCGAAACGATGATTCCAAAAATTCCCCTTCACCTAACAATTTCGGAGGTTTCAAGGTTGGATATATAGAATACTTTTGCAATATATGCGTAGAAATGAATTCTCTGTATAAAAATATGTCACATTTCTCGATATCACGTTTTCTCTTTAGCTTTATATGTACATATATGTAGATATTTTATTCAAACACCAAAAATCTTCTCATCTTCAACTGCTGCTTGGAGACTAGTCGGCTATTCATTCTTTCCTCTCCTTCGATCTATTCCCTTTCGCTCCTTCGTGCAATTATCTTTTCAAATTTCTCATTAAATGCTCTACTATTTCATATGCACGTCATTTCCGTATACTATTTACTCGCTTTCTCCTCTTCTCTTTTTCTTTTATCCTTTTTTTGTACTCCAGATCAACGCACTCGTCAAAATAAATTTCTGTATCTCTCTATTATTTATAAATTTATATATCTCGGTAAATCGTTGCTAAGCGAAACGAGAATGAAAATAATAGATATGCCAGGTACCTAATGACCCGTATTTACGCATGAATATCTAAATCTAGTCGAAGGGTACGGGGTTCTTCATCAACACCACGTGAGCCCGCACGTGTTGAAGAACACTCGAATGCGTGTCTTCCAGAGGGAGAGTTTCTTTGGGAGACATTAACGAAGATATTCCTGCCCGTTCCGGGTCCCTCGAGTCAGGGTCGTTAATACCGTCGGTACCAACGAAATACGAGCGTCCGAGCGATCTTTCCAATCCGAATGCACCACCGATATTTGCAATGATCGTAACGGAAAAAGGAGAACGATATCCCCGGCTCAACGACGCGCGATGACCGAACTTCGTGTATGCAGCCAATCCTCGACTGTGTCACTGGTATCCCCATTCATCGTGAAACACGCGTGACGTTCCGCTGGACGGGCTCCAGACGGGTCCGTCGATCCTCCGTCACCCGGAGAACCATCCGCTTAATCGTCGGAAGCGGGGGCGTACGGCGATCGACCATCCACCGTGAGAGATCGATCGCGATTTCCCGTAGGCTCGTTCGCGGAGCTCGACGTACGATCGAGCTCGCACTCGTCGAATTTGCGCGGAATCGAGCGGCAAATTAGTGGTCCGCAGCCACGAACGTGAGTTGCTCCAGACTGGTGCGCTGGAGAACAGTGAAGTGGAGCTGCCACTGCGAGGGGAATCAATACCTCGCTCACTCGTTCCATGGAGGCCGAATCGGGGGTAGTAGGGGATGTTCGGGATCCACGGCGGTAGTAGGGGACGGCGAGGTCGGGCGGCGGGACCGGGGCTTGGCGGGAGGGTAGCTGGACGGAACGAAACGCTGGAGGGTTGGAACGGGAAAATGGGTGACGGCATACGAATTGGAGGGAGAACGCGGAGGGGAAGATCAACTGTACGTGTAGATACCACTACTGCTGCTGCGTCTGCTGCCATCGCCGCCGCGCCGCCGTCGCTGCTGTTGTTCCTCCTTCTCGTCCTTCTGGAGGCTTTACCGGGAGGAGGGGAAGAAAACGTATCGAAAGCAGCGGTACGAGCAACGAGAAAAGAGGTGCTCTCCGGTCTACACGTTAACAGAGCGGCACCGAATGCGACGCGGCGGCACCATGCCCAACTGATATAACATACTCGTTACCGCACCCCTCGTTACCCTTATTAAAGTACCCTTACGCTTCAGCTATCTTGCAATCATCGATCTCCTTGCAACGTATTTATTTTCTACCGCCTGTCGATAAAAATCGAGAAGAGAACGACTGCCGTTCGAACTGGCAACGGCTATGTACGTACACGGCTGTGTACACACGTACGCGATGCCCAAAGGAATCGGGGGATGTGTGGAATGCACGGTCTAGTACGTTTCTGTATTTGCTCCGAAATTGTGCCAGGAATACTTGCATTTTTAATGAACCGTCTCGGAAACATTTCTCGCCGAGAAATCATTTTATTACTCGGGTATGAAAATACGTCTGCTCTCATTATTGCGCATGCACCTGTTGACAGGGACGGTCTTTTTGCATTCAGGTAAACTTTATTTGACCACACGCGCATAATATTATGGCTCTCAATGTATTCAAATGAACTTTCATTCATTCGTTTCCGTGTGTCAGCGAGGTAAAGCGGCGATAGGAGGGACGCGTTTTAAAATAAGGGATGATGCTGTGTATCAAATTCAAGACAGGTGATCCATGCAAGATGTGCGTGGGCAGGGTCAGTAGGTTATCGACGTTTGTCGAATAGATACGTGCAGTATGCAGTTCTTGCAATATCGATAGCCACCCGATTGTATAGTATACATACATATTCATTTGCGCTGAGTTTTTTGTCACTTTTACTTTGTAATCGAATTGTTAGTATAGGCCGGTCAAATTCGCTTGTATAGATAACTCGAGAAACGGACAAAAAAGATCTTTAAAGAATTTTTAATTACTTGCCAACGCGTAATTTATACAATAGAGATGGAGTCACACTTCGGTTTAAAATAAGTTGGATTTTTTACATACGTTGGCTCGAAACTTTGAAATTATCATAGTCAATCTTGAAAAAAAGTACAATATTTTAGATTGACATCTACTTTCCTTAGATCTTCTAAAAAATTCAACATCGATCTTTTACGTCCTCACGTTGGTTATTCGCGAAACCTTTTAAGGATATGAATACACCTTATAAAATACCTTCGTCTTGGAAAATTCGGCCAAGTGAAGTAGTAGCCAGTCGCAGAGTGGGATATTGATATATCGGATGATAAGGTCAACAGCTACTTGGAAGTACTCACCTCTGAGGACGTTAAGTAGCAAAGTCTCGAGTCTGTGCTCTCCAGGGAAGCTTGTTGAACAATTCCGTATCTACCGTCCCTGTCGGACATGTAATCCGACCTTACGCTGTCCTGTCTGTCGAAGGTGCCCCTGAAAAATGAGAAAAGCCACACGCGACGTTACATCTCGATACGTTTCCAATTGAAAAATTTAATGATTAGTAGTTATCCAATACAAGGAAAGAGATTGCAATCCCGATACGTCTTATTCATGAAATTTTATATAAGGAGACGTTGATCTGCTTGCAAGTGAACAAGTCCACTTTTTTCGAAATGAAGTTGTATCACATGCCATCTTACTGTCATACGTATAATTGGGAGCGACATATCTATGATTTAAAATCAGTATGCGTAAAGTATTGGCTTCGTTCAAGTTAATCACCTTTGTTCCAAAGAATCGGTACGATTCGATTTGTATCCGCTGTCGTTGAGACTACCCTCGTGTCTTAATGACGGTAGAGAATCCCACGGAGAGTCCCGTTTGTGTCCGCTGTAGCTGGGATTCATTGAACTGGAAGCACCGGAGCCAAGTGTCGAGCTGCCAGACTGCCACCCGTCAGAATGTCGAAACCATTGCGCGCGTGCAGATTCCCCGACACAGCTGGCACATCTTCAACGGTTAACATCGTCTCGGAATTAGCACGTTCATTAAAAAGAGAACCGGACAAATTTGATGGCTCTTCTATCAATGTCTAACTTGATTTCTCTCTCCCTCTCTCAGACTGAATTAATTCCCGCTTACATTTATTCAGTATCTAACATGTAGTACTAAAATTTNCCGTATTTACGCATGAATATCTAAATCTAGTCGAAGGGTACGGGGTTCTTCATCAACACCACGTGAGCCCGCACGTGTTGAAGAACACTCGAATGCGTGTCTTCCAGAGGGAGAGTTTCTTTGGGAGACATTAACGAAGATATTCCTGCCCGTTCCGGGTCCCTCGAGTCAGGGTCGTTAATACCGTCGGTACCAACGAAATACGAGCGTCCGAGCGATCTTTCCAATCCGAATGCACCACCGATATTTGCAATGATCGTAACGGAAAAAGGAGAACGATATCCCCGGCTCAACGACGCGCGATGACCGAACTTCGTGTATGCAGCCAATCCTCGACTGTGTCACTGGTATCCCCATTCATCGTGAAACACGCGTGACGTTCCGCTGGACGGGCTCCAGACGGGTCCGTCGATCCTCCGTCACCCGGAGAACCATCCGCTTAATCGTCGGAAGCGGGGGCGTACGGCGATCGACCATCCACCGTGAGAGATCGATCGCGATTTCCCGTAGGCTCGTTCGCGGAGCTCGACGTACGATCGAGCTCGCACTCGTCGAATTTGCGCGGAATCGAGCGGCAAATTAGTGGTCCGCAGCCACGAACGTGAGTTGCTCCAGACTGGTGCGCTGGAGAACAGTGAAGTGGAGCTGCCACTGCGAGGGGAATCAATACCTCGCTCACTCGTTCCATGGAGGCCGAATCGGGGGTAGTAGGGGATGTTCGGGATCCACGGCGGTAGTAGGGGACGGCGAGGTCGGGCGGCGGGACCGGGGCTTGGCGGGAGGGTAGCTGGACGGAACGAAACGCTGGAGGGTTGGAACGGGAAAATGGGTGACGGCATACGAATTGGAGGGAGAACGCGGAGGGGAAGATCAACTGTACGTGTAGATACCACTACTGCTGCTGCGTCTGCTGCCATCGCCGCCGCGCCGCCGTCGCTGCTGTTGTTCCTCCTTCTCGTCCTTCTGGAGGCTTTACCGGGAGGAGGGGAAGAAAACGTATCGAAAGCAGCGGTACGAGCAACGAGAAAAGAGGTGCTCTCCGGTCTACACGTTAACAGAGCGGCACCGAATGCGACGCGGCGGCACCATGCCCAACTGATATAACATACTCGTTACCGCACCCCTCGTTACCCTTATTAAAGTACCCTTACGCTTCAGCTATCTTGCAATCATCGATCTCCTTGCAACGTATTTATTTTCTACCGCCTGTCGATAAAAATCGAGAAGAGAACGACTGCCGTTCGAACTGGCAACGGCTATGTACGTACACGGCTGTGTACACACGTACGCGATGCCCAAAGGAATCGGGGGATGTGTGGAATGCACGGTCTAGTACGTTTCTGTATTTGCTCCGAAATTGTGCCAGGAATACTTGCATTTTTAATGAACCGTCTCGGAAACATTTCTCGCCGAGAAATCATTTTATTACTCGGGTATGAAAATACGTCTGCTCTCATTATTGCGCATGCACCTGTTGACAGGGACGGTCTTTTTGCATTCAGGTAAACTTTATTTGACCACACGCGCATAATATTATGGCTCTCAATGTATTCAAATGAACTTTCATTCATTCGTTTCCGTGTGTCAGCGAGGTAAAGCGGCGATAGGAGGGACGCGTTTTAAAATAAGGGATGATGCTGTGTATCAAATTCAAGACAGGTGATCCATGCAAGATGTGCGTGGGCAGGGTCAGTAGGTTATCGACGTTTGTCGAATAGATACGTGCAGTATGCAGTTCTTGCAATATCGATAGCCACCCGATTGTATAGTATACATACATATTCATTTGCGCTGAGTTTTTTGTCACTTTTACTTTGTAATCGAATTGTTAGTATAGACCGGTCAAATTCGCTTGTATAGATAACTCGAGAAACGGACAAAAAAGATCTTTAAAGAATTTTTAATTACTTGCCAACGCGTAATTTATACAATAGAGATGGAGTCACACTTCGGTTTAAAATAAGTTGGATTTTTTACATACGTTGGCTCGAAACTTTGAAATTATCATAGTCAATCTTGAAAAAAAGTACAATATTTTAGATTGACATCTACTTTCCTTAGATCTTCTAAAAAATTCAACATCGATCTTTTACGTCCTCACGTTGGTTATTCGCGAAACCTTTTAAGGATATGAATACACCTTATAAAATACCTTCGTCTTGGAAAATTCGGCCAAGTGAAGTAGTAGCCAGTCGCAGAGTGGGATATTGATATATCGGATGATAAGGTCAACAGCTACTTGGAAGTACTCACCTCTGAGGACGTTAAGTAGCAAAGTCTCGAGTCTGTGCTCTCCAGGGAAGCTTGTTGAACAATTCCGTATCTACCGTCCCTGTCGGACATGTAATCCGACCTTACGCTGTCCTGTCTGTCGAAGGTGCCCCTGAAAAATGAGAAAAGCCACACGCGACGTTACATCTCGATACGTTTCCAATTGAAAAATTTAATGATTAGTAGTTATCCAATACAAGGAAAGAGATTGCAATCCCGATACGTCTTATTCATGAAATTTTATATAAGGAGACGTTGATCTGCTTGCAAGTGAACAAGTCCACTTTTTTCGAAATGAAGTTGTATCACATGCCATCTTACTGTCATACGTATAATTGGGAGCGACATATCTATGATTTAAAATCAGTATGCGTAAAGTATTGGCTTCGTTCAAGTTAATCACCTTTGTTCCAAAGAATCGGTACGATTCGATTTGTATCCGCTGTCGTTGAGACTACCCTCGTGTCTTAATGACGGTAGAGAATCCCACGGAGAGTCCCGTTTGTGTCCGCTGTAGCTGGGATTCATTGAACTGGAAGCACCGGAGCCAAGTGTCGAGCTGCCAGACTGCCACCCGTCAGAATGTCGAAACCATTGCGCGCGTGCAGATTCCCCGACACAGCTGGCACATCTTCAACGGTTAACATCGTCTCGGAATTAGCACGTTCATTAAAAAGAGAACCGGACAAATTTGATGGCTCTTCTATCAATGTCTAACTTGATTTCTCTCTCCCTCTCTCAGACTGAATTAATTCCCGCTTACATTTATTCAATATCTAACATGTAGTACTAAATTTTCAACTGCAGAACGTCAGCACGACCTTGGTGTACTCAGAAATGCAAAATAATCGCGAACCATTTAATTAGACAACGAAAGAGATAAAATGATTAATTACCGAGAATTGTAATCGCTGAGATATCCGCGATCTCGGTCGAGGTCTCTGTCCCTTTTCTCTCTGATCATTTCATTTCGATCGCTGTAGTATCCATCTCTGTCCTTGCTGTTTTGTCTCTCGTTGTTGTAACGATATGATATTGGCAATGTAGACGACTTGTTAGAATTAGAACCTGTAAAAATATCAATACACAGAATTCAATATGAATATATTATGAAATACCAGTCTCGCGGTACGGTCGAAAGGTCAGGTCACGGGTTGAGGGTCAAGGTCGGGCGTCGAAAAGTCAATTATATTTTAAGAAGTGAAACTTACGTCTTCGTGAGACATGGGGTGTGCGTTGAATGTTCAACGGTATATTCTCGGCGAATTCTGAAAAATTAATTCTCGCTTTAATACATCATAATCAAAAGAAGCAGGATTACCGAAGGAAGTACGGTAACTGAAAACATTATTCCTACGTTGCTGGTGTTTAATTGAAATTACCTTTGACTTTTTCTCAAAGCAAAACACAAAGGTGACACCCATTTATAATCGATTATAAAAATCTAGTTTGTTCTTTTATACGAATAAATTTTTACTAACATGTCGACAACGTAATACGAGATTGATGAATTAACGTAAATTAAAATCAGCGCCTGTGTCTCATCCTTTTTCGTTTATTAGCACTATTTCTGCCAAGCGATGGATTTTGACATTTTCGCATCAAATTAAGTTTTTCCTCGATTTAATTAAGTAATTTAACAACTAGTTAAGAAGCCTAAAATTTAATTGAGAGAAAAGTATTAAATTAATAATAATTTTAAACAAAGATTTTAGAAGGTGTCTTTTGACACTGGTAGAGATAGTATTAATGTACGTATCTTTCGACCGAGGCTCACAATCAGAAAACATGTAAGAATTACGTCGACTGATTTAGCGCGCGTATGAACACTTCCTTCAGACACCGTATTCGTGAGACATTATGACTTTTACTCACCCAAATTCTCCATGCTCTGCGTGAGCAGTGCCTCGAACGTGCGTAAACTATAGCTCTCGGCGTCCATACCCTTGGCCAACGTATTCCTCAGGTGCATCTCGTATTCGAGCAACAATCTGCTGGTCGGGCTGCCAGGCGTCGATACCGATTGCATTTGCATGTTCTGTTGTTGATAATTCTGTCCGTTCATGTTGCAACGACGCGAATTACAGTGGGTCGGCTGTTCCATGTCCGAATTCCCATTCGACGAACTCGGCGTGGTCGCGTAACACTGATTATCGAAGATTACATTATCCGACGGCGGCGACATGTCACCTGTGCACCGATTACGTTCCGAATCTAAATAGGTCCTGCCTCTGCCGCCTACGACAAACAGGTGCTTCATGCAGGAATTGGAAACGGTGTGATGATTGTATTCAGCTGTCGGATGTAAAGAATCGTTACTTTGTTGCTGTCAGCTCGGTCCGACGTGATGTGTGTTGACATGCGCCATGCATCCCTGTTTAATCAGTTACGCACCCCATTCATTTATTTATAGAGTATATAGCCCTTCCTTTTTTTAAACGCTCTTTAAACCGTCAACACCACTAGCGACAACTCGTTCAGAATTATTGATATACCACGGTCCAGTAGTAAAGTTCCCGAATTGTCTCTGTGTCGCGAGTTCCAACTGTCTCGAAGTAGTTCAAGTAAACGTCGTGTTACATATTTCTGTAAGTACTCTGAATGGTTCGTTTCGATCAGCTGTTCGTGTAGTGATTCATAGACGTGAAGCTGTTATATTTAAAGCACCCTTTATTCTTTCTTGAATTTCCGCAAAGTCAGATCTCGCGAGCAAGGTAATTGATTACTTTGAATCATACTCCTGTTAGATACATGTATAAAATCCGAATTTGCTATTTTCCGAGGTGTGTGTCTATATGTTTTCAGTCTGTACGTTGTAGCCGTGATTGTAAAATTGTTGGAGCTGTCGTTAAGCGTGAATCCGGGGACTTATCGTCGTATTCCGAATTCCATCTAATATCGTGTAATTTTAGATTATTTTTCTTTAGAATAAAGTGGAATAAACTGATTGGCATGAAACTTTCGATTTCAAAACAGGGATGCTTATACACACGTGCGCACACATTCAAACTTGGTTTATTTTCTTTCTTCCTTCTCTCTGCATTGTGAGTATAATTATAGTTAATAATTGCACGCTATTGAATTTGATAGCAAACGGTAAGAAAAGAAAGAAAAATAGCGATGACGAAGAAAAAAGACAGGATGAAACGCGTTTCGTACACAGTAAGTCGTACCCGATAATATTGTCAAATTGTTAAATTCTCCTGTAAGAGGAGAAGCGAACAGCTGTTTCTTATCTCTAATTTTCCCAATATTCCAATATGAAATTTTTAAACTTTGACTAACTATGTATCAAGTTTTAATATTTGATGAAATTACTTTTATCCAGTACGACTTGACATATTGTACGCATATATGTGAAAAGTGCTTCGGTAAAGTTTCATGTTAAGTCGTAAGTGAGTCGAGTCAAAAGTTGACATCGATCCCGATGCACGATCGTACCAAATTGCTATGAAAATGATAAAGTTAGAAGTTGGGGTAACGTTAAACACACGTATAGTATATGGAATTGTCATATGGAATTGTATGTACCAGTGTATTGGCGTCCCATGTCATGCACGCTTCTAGATGCCTGGAACTTGTTACTATATGGTGCTCGATATGGATGCGCGTAATTTTCGTTTTCAGTCTCTTGCATAACGTACTTCTGATTGTTATTGCTCGGATGATAATGATAACTATGATGGCTATGCCTCTTTCTGGTCATCTCGGGCGATGTTACGGGACTATCGATACTCGACATTGGTTTCAGCATTCGTTTCAGTGTATTCGAATCTAAGCTAATCCCACCGTTTTGCGCATTCTCGATCCTCATGTCATCGGTGCTCTTGCTCTTTGATTTCTTCCCGCTGTGATTATTATTCACCATATTGAAAATATTCCCGTTTTGCATCTCCAGATCCGTGTAATCGGCCGACTTTGTGTGATGTAATTGCTCCTTTCGCAATGATTTGTTTTGCAACGTGCCACCGGCCTGGGTGCCCTCCGACTTGAGCATCTCGGTGCCGTTCTGCTGAGTGGATAAATCTTGGCTTTGCTTTTGCGATCTTTTCGGAGAGACAGCCACGTCCTTTTCCTCCGGACTATCGATCTGAAATACAAATTAGAAAACTTCCATTATANAGGTGATCCATGCAAGATGTGCGTGGGCAGGGTCAGTAGGTTATCGACGTTTGTCGAATAGATACGTGCAGTATGCAGTTCTTGCAATATCGATAGCCACCCGATTGTATAGTATACATACATATTCATTTGCGCCGAGTTTTTTGTCACTTTTACTTTGTAATCGAATTGTTAGTATAGGCCGGTCAAATTCGCTTGTATAGATAACTCGAGAAACGGACAAAGAAGATCTTTAAAGAATTTTTAATTACTTGCCAACGCGTAATTTATACAATAGAGATGGAGTCACTCTTCGGTTTAAAATAAGTTGGATTTTTTACATACGTTGGCTCGAAACTTTGAAATTATCATAGTCAATCATAAAAAAAAGTACAATATTTTAGATTGACATCTACTTTCCTTAGATCTTCTAAAAAATTCAACATCGATCTTTTACGTCCTCACGTTGGTTATTCGCGAAACCTTTTAAGGATATGAATACACCTTATAAAATACCTTCGTCTTGGAAAATTCGGCCAAGTGAAGTAGTAGCCAGTCGCAGAGTGGGATATTGATATATCGGATGATAAGGTCAACAGCTACTTGGAAGTACTCACCTCTGAGGACGTTAAGTAGCAAAGTCTCGAGTCTGTGCTCTCCAGGGAAGCTTGTTGAACAATTCCGTATCTACCGTCCCTGTCGGACATGTAATCCGACCTTACGCTGTCCTGTCTGTCGAAGGTGCCCCTGAAAAATGAGAAAAGCCACACGCGACGTTACATCTCGATACGTTTCCAATTGAAAAATTTAATGATTAGTAGTTATCCAATACAAGGAAAGAGATTGCAATCCCGATACGTCTTATTCATGAAATTTTATATAAGGAGACGTTGATCTGCTTGCAAGTGAACAAGTCCACTTTTTTCGAAATGAAGTTGTATCACATGCCATCTTACTGTCATACGTATAATTGGGAGCGACATATCTATGATTTAAAATCAGTATGCGTAAAGTATTGGCTTCGTTCAAGTTAATCACCTTTGTTCCAAAGAATCGGTACGATTCGATTTGTATCCGCTGTCGTTGAGACTACCCTCGTGTCTTAATGACGGTAGAGAATCCCACGGAGAGTCCCGTTTGTGTCCGCTGTAGCTGGGATTCATTGAACTGGAAGCACCGGAGCCAAGTGTCGAGCTGCCAGACTGCCACCCGTCAGAATGTCGAAACCATTGCGCGCGTGCAGATTCCCCGACACAGCTGGCACATCTTCAACGGTTAACATCGTCTCGGAATTAGCACGTTCATTAAAAAGAGAACCGGACAAATTTGATGGCTCTTCTATCAATGTCTAACTTGATTTCTCTCTCCCTCTCTCAGACTGAATTAATTCCCGCTTACATTTATTCAGTATCTAACATGTAGTACTAAAATTTTCAACTGCAGAACGTCAGCACGATCTTGGTGTACTCAGAAATGCAAAATAATCGCGAACCATTTAATTAGACAACGAAAGAGATAAAATGATTAATTACCGAGAATTGTAATCGCTGAGATATCCGCGATCTCGGTCGAGGTCTCTGTCCCTTTTCTCTCTGATCATTTCATTTCGATCGCTGTAGTATCCATCTCTGTCCTTGCTGTTTTGTCTCTCGTTGTTGTAACGATATGATATTGGCAATGTAGACGACTTGTTAGAATTAGAACCTGTAAAAATATCAATACACAGAATTCAATATGAATATATTATGAAATACCAGTCTCGCGGTACGGTCGAAAGGTCAGGTCACGGGTTGAGGGTCAAGGTCGGGCGTCGAAAAGTCAATTATATTTTAAGAAGTGAAACTTACGTCTTCGTGAGACATGGGGTGTGCGTTGAATGTTCAACGGTATATTCTCGGCGAATTCTGAAAAATTAATTCTCGCTTTAATACATCATAATCAAAAGAAGCAGGATTACCGAAGGAAGTACGGTAACTGAAAACATTATTCCTACGTTGCTGGTGTTTAATTGAAATTACCTTTGACTTTTTCTCAAAGCAAAACACAAAGGTGACACCCATTTATAATCGATTATAAAAATCTAGTTTGTTCTTTTATACGAATAAATTTTTACTAACATGTCGACAACGTAATACGAGATTGATGAATTAACGTAAATTAAAATCAGCGCCTGTGTCTCATCCTTTTTCGTTTATTAGCACTATTTCTGCCAAGCGATGGATTTTGACATTTTCGCATCAAATTAAGTTTTTCCTCGATTTAATTAAGTAATTTAACAACTAGTTAAGAAGCCTAAAATTTAATTGAGAGAAAAGTATTAAATTAATAATAATTTTAAACAAAGATTTTAGAAGGTGTCTTTTGACACTGGTAGAGATAGTA
The DNA here is from genome assembly GCA_019453355.1 of Ceratina japonica. Lineage (NCBI taxonomy): Eukaryota > Metazoa > Arthropoda > Insecta > Hymenoptera > Apidae > Ceratina > Ceratina japonica. The sequence goes on along the minus strand of SMSR01016120.1, from coordinate 222,858 downwards.
TTAATGTACGTATCTTTCGACCGAGGCTCACAATCAGAAAACATGTAAGAATTACGTCGACTGATTTAGCGCGCGTATGAACACTTCCTTCAGACACCGTATTCGTGAGACATTATGACTTTTACTCACCCAAATTCTCCATGCTCTGCGTGAGCAGTGCCTCGAACGTGCGTAAACTATAGCTCTCGGCGTCCATACCCTTGGCCAACGTATTCCTCAGGTGCATCTCGTATTCGAGCAACAATCTGCTGGTCGGGCTGCCAGGCGTCGATACCGATTGCATTTGCATGTTCTGTTGTTGATAATTCTGTCCGTTCATGTTGCAACGACGCGAATTACAGTGGGTCGGCTGTTCCATGTCCGAATTCCCATTCGACGAACTCGGCGTGGTCGCGTAACACTGATTATCGAAGATTACATTATCCGACGGCGGCGACATGTCACCTGTGCACCGATTACGTTCCGAATCTAAATAGGTCCTGCCTCTGCCGCCTACGACAAACAGGTGCTTCATGCAGGAATTGGAAACGGTGTGATGATTGTATTCAGCTGTCGGATGTAAAGAATCGTTACTTTGTTGCTGTCAGCTCGGTCCGACGTGATGTGTGTTGACATGCGCCATGCATCCCTGTTTAATCAGTTACGCACCCCATTCATTTATTTATAGAGTATATAGCCCTTCCTTTTTTTAAACGCTCTTTAAACCGTCAACACCACTAGCGACAACTCGTTCAGAATTATTGATATACCACGGTCCAGTAGTAAAGTTCCCGAATTGTCTCTGTGTCGCGAGTTCCAACTGTCTCGAAGTAGTTCAAGTAAACGTCGTGTTACATATTTCTGTAAGTACTCTGAATGGTTCGTTTCGATCAGCTGTTCGTGTAGTGATTCATAGACGTGAAGCTGTTATATTTAAAGCACCCTTTATTCTTTCTTGAATTTCCGCAAAGTCAGATCTCGCGAGCAAGGTAATTGATTACTTTGAATCATACTCCTGTTAGATACATGTATAAAATCCGAATTTGCTATTTTCCGAGGTGTGTGTCTATATGTTTTCAGTCTGTACGTTGTAGCCGTGATTGTAAAATTGTTGGAGCTGTCGTTAAGCGTGAATCCGGGGACTTATCGTCGTATTCCGAATTCCATCTAATATCGTGTAATTTTAGATTATTTTTCTTTAGAATAAAGTGGAATAAACTGATTGGCATGAAACTTTCGATTTCAAAACAGGGATGCTTATACACACGTGCGCACACATTCAAACTTGGTTTATTTTCTTTCTTCCTTCTCTCTGCATTGAGTATAATTATAGTTAATAATTGCACGCTATTGAATTTGATAGCAAACGGTAAGAAAAGAAAGAAAAATAGCGATGACGAAGAAAAAAGACAGGATGAAACGCGTTTCGTACACAGTAAGTCGTACCCGATAATATTGTCAAATTGTTAAATTCTCCTGTAAGAGGAGAAGCGAACAGCTGTTTCTTATCTCTAATTTTCCCAATATTCCAATATGAAATTTTTAAACTTTGACTAACTATGTATCAAGTTTCAATATTTGATGAAATTACTTTTATCCAGTACGACTTGACATATTGTACGCATATATGTGAAAAGTGCTTCGGTAAAGTTTCATGTTAAGTCGTAAGTGAGTCGAGTCAAAAGTTGACATCGATCCCGATGCACGATCGTACCAAATTGCTATGAAAATGATAAAGTTAGAAGTTGGGGTAACGTTAAACACACGTATAGTATATGGAATTGTCATATGGAATTGTATGTACCAGTGTATTGGCGTCCCATGTCATGCACGCTTCTAGATGCCTGGAACTTGTTACTATATGGTGCTCGATATGGATGCGCGTAATTTTCGTTTTCAGTCTCTTGCATAACGTACTTCTGATTGTTATTGCTCGGATGATAATGATAACTATGATGGCTATGCCTCTTTCTGGTCATCTCGGGCGATGTTACGGGACTATCGATACTCGACATTGGTTTCAGCATTCGTTTCAGTGTATTCGAATCTAAGCTAATCCCACCGTTTTGCGCATTCTCGATCCTCATGTCATCGGTGCTCTTGCTCTTTGATTTCTTCCCGCTGTGATTATTATTCACCATATTGAAAATATTCCCGTTTTGCATCTCCAGATCCGTGTAATCGGCCGACTTTGTGTGATGTAATTGCTCCTTTCGCAATGATTTGTTTTGCAACGTGCCACCGGCCTGGGTGCCCTCCGACTTGAGCATCTCGGTGCCGTTCTGCTGAGTGGATAAATCTTGGCTTTGCTTTTGCGATCTTTTCGGAGAGACAGCCACGTCCTTTTCCTCCGGACTATCGATCTGAAATACAAATTAGAAAACTTCCATTATANCATCTCGGTGCCGTTCTGCTGAGTGGATAAATCTTGGCTTTGCTTTTGCGATCTTTTCGGAGAGACAGCCACGTCCTTTTCCTCCGGACTATCGATCTGAAATACAAATCAGAAAACTTCTATTATACGATATCTGTGGAATCTTATAAACAATCTAACAAAGTAATGACAGAGTCCAGAGTATCTAATTGTAAGATCATTAACTGATTCAGTTTCCCTGAATTAATCTCTTCTTTTTTTTAATTTTCATTAACCCTATACTTTATACTTAATGAAGCAATAAAAAATTCTCAATTTTTAATTAAAAACCTCTGCTTTCTTGCATAAATTTTGGAACACCCTATGTTATCATATTTATCATATTGTACTAGGAATAATAATGTCAATATTTCTTTACGGCATTGAGATATTAGCATCTAAAAACGTTAAAAACTTCATGTTCGAGTAATTCTGATACAAAAGATTCCCTTACCTCTTCCTGTTCGTATAAAGAGAGAATTAAAACTTGTACCATCTTTACAAGCGTTAGGTGTAGTAAGTAGTACAAGTCGAGATTTACCTGCGATCCAACGGTGACGGTTTCAATGCCCACGTTCGCGGTCTTCGGTGTTGTCTGACACGTCTCGTTCTGTTTCTCCTTCTGCTTCGATTCGCCAGCTTTCGGTGTCTTACCCGGCGTCGCGCTCGTGTTGTTAACGTTATCGTAGAGAGACGCACTCGATGTCGCCGTAGTTATTTTGTCACGTCCCGGTGTCATTTCCACCTCCGTGGATCGCGCCATAGTTCGGGGAAGTGTAGAAGTAGCTGCACATCATCATTTATATGATAACGTATACCTCGATGCATATACATCAGCGCTTCGATGCACGCTGCTATTTATATGATAAACCACAGCTTGATGTGTATGGAAAAAAGTAGATTGAAACCAGGCGTCTAATACATTTTTTGTGCTATGAAAAACCGTCTTATTCAGAATACTAAATAGACATTTTCCTCAATCAAATTGTCACATTACATATATTACCGTTACCCCGTCGATTTTCAGACGAAATGAAATATTTAACGTAAAAAAATTCTAGATAACAATTTGTATATACAAATATTTAGATACTTATATAAATATTTTACATATTTTATGTCATTTAAATATTTTGTATATCATAGTTTTAGATTCAAAGTTCTCTTGTCTCTTTTGAAACCTGCAGTCAGCTTTCGATATTCTCAGTTTTATCAAATTTTTTTTATTAATGTATAAAATCCGCTGTGCATTTTTCATCATCCCGGTTTTTATCGACTTTGCCATAAGATGTCATACGTACTGCAAAAGCCTCGGTATCTGGATTCTTGACTTCGAAATCTGGCGAATTGTTCCGGAGTCATGCACGTGCACTGAGGCTCTCTGGACCTACTCGGTGACGCCGGCGTCGATAAGGGCTTTCTCCGTGTTTTGATCTTTTGTTTGTTAGGTGGTTCGAGCTTCAACGAGTAAGAAGAGGACGCTTTCCTTGAAATCTTGAACGACGGTGACTGTACGAAAAATTAACTAATGACTGCAAATGACTCGAGTCCCATGAAGTCCATTTCTCAGTTAACCCCAGTATCGAGAAACGAAATAGACAAAAGCGTTTGAAGACGTTGAAGAGAAAGACACCGACTATCACTCAAGTTGTATCGACACTTGCATACTCGATCGATCTTACTGTGATGATATGCGTAGTCTCATCGTTTCGCATTTTTATTCGGCTGATGGAAAAATAATGTCGCTTTTATGGACGCGCAACGTTCCTCAGCTTCATAAAAAGAAGCCCGTTAATTGAAACTAGGAAAAGAGAATCTGAACACATTCCTGATCCGTGTGTTCAATAAATTGCGTCCAAAAATATTTGAAAATTAATATTAATATGACAGACATTGCTTTTCCGCCGACTTGACGAAATATAGATAAAGCAACGTTCGAAAGTTTCATGCGCATGATAGAAGAGACTATGTAGTTGTTTCATTATTATAAACTTACGCAACATTCTCTGAATTGCTTAGCATCTATCGGGGAAGTAAAATTCAACCCCCACGTATCGTTGGTCATCGTATCTTTCCAGTACACGAAACACTCGGACGCTTGTCCGATACGCGTACCTACAACATAATCAACGCGTATAGGATAGGTCAACTCCTTCGGTCAGTTTTTCGTCGTTTCGCCCCTCACCTGGTTGAACTAATCGAACATCTAATATTTTATCGACCTGACTATTGTAAGCTGTAATATGGAAAATGCATTCCGGTGAATCTTGGATGCACGAGATATTTACAGGAACTAGATCCTCGGAGACCTGCTGCCATTTTACGGTCCCTGCCCCACTAGCACTTACATGGAACACTTCAGCCCACAATCTAAAAATTGTCATTATTGAATTGTTACACATTCTGGCAAACACGTTTGTTATGCATTGAAATATGGATCTCGGAGAGAAGATAACAGTGAAACGTCTAAAAATTACATTTCCCATATAACACAGGCTATTCTCAATCTTTTATTTTCTTTTAGTAAAATACTAGATACATAATATAGCAATACAAACAGGAAAATGTCACGTGTATACGCAAAGAAGTTTATATCTATTCAGCATATCTATTTTCTTAAACTTATCTTTAATTTCATTGTCTGATATTTTCAATTAATTCTTAAGTACATATGTATTCGGAATTGAAGTATCAGTACTTTAGATAAATTGCATTTATATTTTATCGATAATGTTATTATCGTCATATTTCATTGTCTTTTCTTTCAGAAGGCCAAATAGAGAATATACCAATAATTTGTTAAATTACAATGTGCATGCAATAATTTTATAGTTTAGCAATACAAAGAAGTATGTTAGAGGCATGCAAGCAAGATACGCATGGGTGGATAAAATACAAAGAAATACGTGTAAATGATGGAAGATCTAGGATAGATAAAGTGGGATTCGTGTGAGAAAATAAAGTCAGAATAGAGAGAGAGAGAGAGAGAGAGAGAGAGAGAGAGAGAGAGACAGGAAGAGAAAGTGATTAGACTAACCGCGTGGATAAATGTAAATACGAGTGTGTGCGTGTCGAAGAGATAGAAAAAAAACAAATATAATGTCTGCATTAAATGAATAAAATAAATGAAAAGGAAAAATAAATAATAGGTAGAGCATTTGCATACAATGTCTGAACTTTATGTTCTAATAATTAAAAGTTAGTTAATTTTGTATCAATGTAAAATAATCGAAAGTAAGCAAAAACAAATATACTTAGGATTCTGAAGAATAAAACTACTTTGTGGTTTTTAATTGAATCTGTACATAGTACATATATATAATACATTTATACAAGGAAAATATATGCACATTACCAAGTGAAGTGAAAATACAACCAGAGGGAAGGATACCACTGATTATGAGTTACCTTGAAATCGATGACAACATTTGCATTATTTTATTAGTAAAATTAATAATTGTAGAAAGAAATCTACACAATAGTCGATAAAAATATTTTCGTTAGTTTTCAAGGTAACATCTATATTCTATTAGGAGCAGAAAGATCCTCAAGAAAAAAGAGATTCGATTAATCACTGCAAGGGAACAATATGTGGGCAAACGATTTTAAATGAATGCGTTCTACCTGAGGGAGAAAGAAAAAAGTCATAGTGCATCCAATGTGAGTGTGTGCGAGTGTGGAGTAAAGTTATCGAATCTGAACTCGTCCCTGGATTCGATCGCTATTCGACGACGTTTTGCATAACTGCATTCTAAAATCGAGCTAGAATAGCTACGCAAAACGTTGCAAAGAAGTGTCTTCCCTTTAAGGATAGGCAACACATCGATCTAATCTTTCATATTAGCTATGAGTAAACTGCGGATATTTATGCAAATGCATAACAACGATTTCATTATTATATTCTCTGTACACGTATAGTATATCAGTGTACTTCTACACACATAGTTACAATATCATGTGTGGGTGTTCCGGAAATTTTATTCACCCATTTCGTTAATAATGAATGCATGAACGTCCGCAGTCTTATTACAGTGGAACCCCTGACCTCGGTCATGCAAACGCGCGTTTAGCGGGCTATGGTGTAGGAACGTCGCGTTAAGCACATCGATATCGCTTAAACCACAGTTCGATTTCAGTTTTTGAACAATTCAATTTTCCAATAAAGTCTTTCGAAATAAATTAAGTTCGAGAGCCGAGGTTCCACCGAATGCAAATAACTGGTTCCGATTCGATAACCCTCCCCTTCGTGTATTTTGTATACAAGTAGAAATAGCCTTCCTGAAAAGTACAGACTGGTTAATGGAGTGAAATGGAAGTGGTTGAATGGTTGAATGGTATGGTATGCGCACCTCTTCCTTTCTCTTAAGCTTCCGCACCTGAGCAAGTGGGCAGTGTCACCCCTGCGACCTCCGCTTCCGCCTATTGCGCTCCTCGCTCCAGCCTGCCATGGTGAATGTGAATCCTCGTAACGATACGCTTTTTTGATTAGAGGAGCACAACTGCAAGACAGCTTATTGCCCATTCTATTCTTGTTACTGTCTTATACCACCTGTGTTTTTCCTTTTACTTCACGCCACCTCTTACCGATCTTTACCTTCTTATACTCTCTCTCTTTATCTGCCGTTATCTCTCTTTCTCTCAATCTCTCTCTCTCTTTCCGTCTTTTCAACAGCAATCACCGTTTTCTGCTCTCGATCAATTTTCTTTTCCTTATTGAACTCGAATTCGTTATGTTCTGTGCGTTTTGCGGTCAGTGGTCAATTTCTTGTTGCTTGTTCTGAAATTTCTTCCTTATTCCTTAATAATTGTCGATGTTTAGCGAAATATCAAGATGTGTGTCCACTTTGATTGGCTCGTCCGTTGACGTTTGGCACCTCTTTTTTTAATCACCGATGTCACCAATGATTATATTTATATCATTCTCTTGTTTTATTCTGGGAAGCACTGTATAACAGGGACAATACCCCGCGATATGAGAAAGGGTGTAGGAGAAGATATCTTTATTGTCACATCATTGCAGGTGTTCGAAAGTTCATCAGCTTGTCCCTGACATGATCGCTGAAAATATAACAATTGCATTACGTTAATTTAGTCTATNTGGATAAATGTAAATACGAGTGTGTGCGTGTCGAAGAGATAGAAAAAAAACAAATATAATGTCTGCATTAAATGAATAAAATAAATGAAAAGGAAAAATAAATAATAGGTAGAGCATTTGCATACAATGTCTGAACTTTATGTTCTAATAATTAAAAGTTAGTTAATTTTGTATCAATGTAAAATAATCGAAAGTAAGCAAAAACAAATATACTTAGGATTCTGAAGAATAAAACTACTTTGTGGTTTTTAATTGAATCTGTACATAGTACATATATATAATACATTTATACAAGGAAAATATATGCACATTACCAAGTGAAGTGAAAATACAACCAGAGGGAAGGATACCACTGATTATGAGTTACCTTGAAATCGATGACAACATTTGCATTATTTTATTAGTAAAATTAATAATTGTAGAAAGAAATCTACACAATAGTCGATAAAAATATTTTCGTTAGTTTTCAAGGTAACATCTATATTCTATTAGGAGCAGAAAGATCCTCAAGAAAAAAGAGATTCGATTAATCACTGCAAGGGAACAATATGTGGGCAAACGATTTTAAATGAATGCGTTCTACCTGAGGGAGAAAGAAAAAAGTCATAGTGCATCCAATGTGAGTGTGTGCGAGTGTCGAGTAAAGTTATCGAATCTGAACTCGTCCCTGGATTCGATCGCTATTCGACGACGTTTTGCATAACTGCATTCTAAAATCGAGCTAGAATAGCTACGCAAAACGTTGCAAAGAAGTGTCTTCCCTTTAAGGATAGGCAACACATCGATCTAATCTTTCATATTAGCTATGAGTAAACTGCGGATATTTATGCAAATGCATAACAACGATTTCATTATTATATTCTCTGTACACGTATAGTATATCAGTGTACTTCTACACACATAGTTACAATATCATGTGTGGGTGTTCCGGAAATTTTATTCACCCATTTCGTTAATAATGAATGCATGAACGTCCGCAGTCTTATTACAGTGGAACCCCTGACCTCGGTCATGCAAACGCGCGTTTAGCGGGCTATGGTGTAGGAACGTCGCGTTAAGCACATCGATATCGCTTAAACCACAGTTCGATTTCAGTTTTTGAACAATTCAATTTTCCAATAAAGTCTTTCGAAATAAATTAAGTTCGAGAGCCGAGGTTCCACCGAATGCAAATAACTGGTTCCGATTCGATAACCCTCCCCTTCGTGTATTTTGTATACAAGTAGAAATAGCCTTCCTGAAAAGTACAGACTGGTTAATGGAGTGAAATGGAAGTGGTTGAATGGTTGAATGGTATGGTATGCGCACCTCTTCCTTTCTCTTAAGCTTCCGCACCTGAGCAAGTGGGCAGTGTCACCCCTGCGACCTCCGCTTCCGCCTATTGCGCTCCTCGCTCCAGCCTGCCATGGTGAATGTGAATCCTCGTAACGATACGCTTTTTTGATTAGAGGAGCACAACTGCAAGACAGCTTATTGCCCATTCTATTCTTGTTACTGTCTTATACCACCTGTGTTTTTCCTTTTACTTCACGCCACCTCTTACCGATCTTTACCTTCTTATACTCTCTCTCTTTATCTGCCGTTATCTCTCTTTCTCTCAATCTCTCTCTCTCTTTCCGTCTTTTCAACAGCAATCACCGTTTTCTGCTCTCGATCAATTTTCTTTTCCTTATTGAACTCGAATTCGTTATGTTCTGTGCGTTTTGCGGTCAGTGGTCAATTTCTTGTTGCTTGTTCTGAAATTTCTTCCTTATTCCTTAATAATTGTCGATGTTTAGCGAAATATCAAGATGTGTGTCCACTTTGATTGGCTCGTCCGTTGACGTTTGGCACCTCTTTTTTTAATCACCGATGTCACCAATGATTATATTTATATCATTCTCTTGTTTTATTCTGGGAAGCACTGTATAACAGGGACAATACCCCGCGATATGAGAAAGGGTGTAGGAGAAGATATCTTTATTGTCACATCATTGCAGGTGTTCGAAAGTTCATCAGCTTGTCCCTGACATGATCGCTGAAAATATAACAATTGCATTACGTTAATTTAGTCTATCATCAGTATTTCTGGTGCTATACATATTTTCTTTTCGTTATCTTCTCCGTCGCGAGAGTAAGAGAACAGAAAATAAGGGCGCGGACATTTATCCTACGAATTTATTCTTCGACAAGCCCGTATTTTCTCCAACTACAAATTATTTTGATAACTGAAAACAATAATTGCGATGTCATACGATGTCACAGACATTACTGAGGTCAATGAAGCGGAGCAAAGTGTTGCGTGGACGTGTCACGGATAATAATAGGGGTGGCGTCGCCGTTGAGGGTTACTGAACCGATGCCGACTTTTCACCTACATTATACACATCGCTCTACGATATTTATGCTCACTATTTCTCGTTTCAACCTTTTTCTACTTTGACGCTGTTCACTGTCAGACCGCACTACCACTGACACCGTTATCCTCGGCTCTAGTAACAACGAAACGGGAGGCTGCAGTTCTTTGAAAACCGACAAGCATTCAGTATCTACTCGATTATTTAAAAAAAAAAGTAGTAATAAGAATATACTTAAAAGTTATATTGACTAAATCGACAAACACAATAGAAATAGACAACAATACGTATCAAACACTATAGTTTGAGCAAGTGCAAGAAATAGATGCGAACTCGATCGTTCGGAAATTTTGTTAACGATCGTTACACAATTACTGATGAACGGCACATGTCACTGCAGCCGCGTTATCGAAACGAGGAAATACCGACACCGCCTAGTCGAAAGCGCTCGAGTAAACACTGCACCAGCCTGGATGCACCACCCGCCGTACGATACTCAATCAACGCCCTTTGCTCTCCGTCTTTCGGGCAGAGGAATACTTTCGTACGAAAACACTTTCAACGTTCTCCATTTCTCTGAACACCCTTTGATGCACTTTATCTTACGGTTTTCCGTTTTCCACCCTTTCACGAATTCTCTATCAATCTCCCCACTCTGTTTCCCAGCCCATTTACACGTATCTTCTCCCGTTCGCCCGTTCACCGCCTGGATTTGTACGTTCGCATGTTTCCGAGTTTGTCGTTAGACGAGGCCGAGGGGGTAAAACTCACCATCGGCGATGTCTTCGCCACAGCGGAGGAGGATATTGTCTCGATAGATTTAAGGCGTTGAACGTTTCTACCCTGTCCTATGTTGGAGTAACACGGTAAAAGTAGGCGGAAGCAGAATGAAACGATGAGAAAGAAAAGAGACAGGCAAGGAGAGGAGAGAGCACAGAAGGGAGTGGTAGAGAGAAGAGAGGGTGTGTGTGGAATAGTAAGAGATGGGAAGATAAACGGGTGGGTAGGAAGGGGTTCGAGACGGGATCAAAGAAGGGATGGGCTACCGTGGCCGTAGTAGAGGGGCGTGAGATCACGGTATCCACCCTTTCCGAAAGCAAATATAATTCGCGAGCGATCGCTCGTCGAACAACAGGCGACGGTCTACCCGGGGCGCGGCGTCGTTAAGCGGTAATCTAAAACACCTGACAATTCACTGACAGAGTACACGAGAGGAGTGATTACGCGCCCGAAATTCCCGGTATTTCGCGCGAAATCCTCGCGGACGACGTAGCCATGGATACTGCAGGATCGGGCAAAAGAGGCGACTGCCCCGTCACCTACCACCCCTTCTTCTACGAATGCGCGCCCCTCGACCGAAAATGTCAATATCCTCTCTCGCTGCGCCCGCGATGCGCTCCATGTTACTCTGCACAGCCCTGTATGCGTTTTCCATCCCCCACGATCCACCCCCGTTTCCTCTCCGCGTCCCCTCCTCACCTGCTCCTTCATTCTTCCGATTTTTTCCTCTTTTGTCATACCACTCCCGCTACCCCGCAAATTCTATTCCTTTTTATCTCTCTCTCTCTTTTTCTCTTCACCCTGCCCTCTCTCTCTCTCTCCCTCTCCCTCTCTCTCTCTCTCTCTCGTACTTTCTGAGTTTACCTGTCTCTCACACTTTTTCACCCTTTTGATGTCTGTCTACTTGTCGATTCCGTTTCTCCCCACTTTTTGTTTTTTTCGGTGAGTAAACAGGAGGTGTTGCACGGGGATCAGGATGTTTCTACTTAAAATGATTCACGCCTTCACCCTTTTCTCTCGCTTCGTTCATCTTACGTACACTTTCCCCGTACCGGCTTAAATTCTTTACTTCCATCACTATCGTACGCTTTTCCCGATTCATCAACCACACTTGACCCGAGCTTTCATGAATTTTTCTTTTAACTCACCGTGGAGGAAATGCAGGGTGATCGCTGTCACCGTCGTTGTCGCCGTCGTCGTCGTCGTCGTCGTCGTCGTCGTCGCCGTCGTCGTCGTCGTCGCCGTCGTAGTCGCCGTCGTGCTTCTATACCGAGGCGTAACCATAGTGATTAGCGATCGATAACAGGCATGCGCGGTGTCAAATTTACTCATAAAACGAAAGAACCACCCTCGTTTCGCTCTCTTATGTCATTACTAACAAAGATGAACAAAACTGCATCTCCGATGATCCATACGTGCCGGTTATCATGACTCGCGAATTCGTCTGGAACGTGACTGCATCGATCATTTGATTTCTACCCTTACTCTTAACTCGTTCTTTATCTTTCTGCCATTCGCTGATTCTCTTTGTAGATTTCAAGTAAATCTACCTCTTCTCATCTACACGTTTGTGAAAACAGAACGTTTCAAAGAAATTTTGTATATTAAGTGAACGATACGTTAGTGTCTAATAAAAGAGCTCTTAGAAACTTGGGAGTTTTACAGTTCTATTAACTCGTATCTCTTTCGAGGCGTTGCATTCTGAAGGAAATTGTCTACCGATACGCTAAACTGATTTGATTATAATGTCACAAAGGAAAAAAAACAGCATTTTTTACCCTTTAATGAACAGTTGTATAAAATATCCATTAGGTTGCCTCATCGTCATAATTAAAGAATTCTCGACTGCCAAGACGAGACCGTGATTTATGAATTGTATCTGCGTTGTAAAGGATTCCACACAACTCCATAATTATGCATGAAGTCTTAATTATTCATGGTGAACATCCTATTTTTTATCTTTTCTATAAATCTTCCATTGCTTCAGTCTTTGTTTCTATTATCTTATTACTCTTTAAATTCCTCATTGTCTTCTTGCCTACTCTCTTTCATGTTAAAATCTTTATAATCCATAAATTACAAAATAGCAAGTATACTATAAATTTTGTTGTAAAATCAAAAAGGTCAACGTAAAATTTTTCATCCAGCAAACTGATAGTTCTCAAAATAAAAAATCCTTCAAGTCTAACTTGTGAGAATTAAATTACATCGCTATTTGAATATCATAAATTTTATTGTAAAAGAAAACAATTAAGCTACATGTTTAAATTATTAACATTAAACCTACCAGAGCGGTCAAATGACCGCTTTTGAGATTCTTCTATGAAGAATAAAAGAATAAAACAAAATTTGTTTCATCATGTTGTACAAATTGTAATTATAATTTAAACATATGGTATCAATCTAAAGTAGTATCATTGCTAGCACTGAATAATCTTTCATTTATGTTTCGTAACTAAACCATGCGGAAGGAACTATGCGTAGGGTGGATTTACTCAAAGATTAATTTTAGATGCGGTTCATTGTAATATAATGAATACGAGACAAAATATTCTCGAAACATACTCAAACAATATTTATAAAGCTTTATTTATTAATGATGTGCGCGTACATATGGCTACGTACTAATTATTGTACTTTACATTGAGTACATATAGAGTTAAGAATGTATACATATTAAATACGTATGGTGTATGTATGTATACTTTACTTATGACTTATATCTATTACACATACGCATTAAGAAAAAAAGACGCATGACATTACATTCAATTCATGTAGATACATCGAAAAATTTATATTGGACAACTTTGTCATGTAAGAATATTCAAAGTAAATTTACTGAATTGAATTTTATACCGAAATATGTGAATTTATCTGGTAAAATTTGTTGAAAAACTTGTTTTTGAACACCGGTACGATACCGTACCTTGCAATATAACCTAACTTATTCTTCAGTGTCTGATTAATCGTAAAGTCAATTTGAAACAATGTTAAAAAGAATAGTATTCAACTTTAAATCAAAGCATAGATTTGGCAGGATACAGGCCCGCTTTCTTAATAAGCTGTCGGTGCAACATCAAGAAAATGTCGACGAGAAAATGCAAGCTTGGCAGATACATTCCTACAGTGGCCTAGAGGAATTGAAACTTTCAAATGTCAGAATTCCAGTAATTAGTAGGCCAACAGATGTTCTGATAAAAGTAGAAGCGTCAAGCGTAAATCCAATTGATATTGCTATGACAAGTATGCAACATTGAAATTACTATTCATAGTTTAAATCTTACACATTGAAGATTACAACTAAATCTTTGCTATTAGGAGGATATGGGGCANTTGATAAAAGTAGAAGCGTCAAGCGTAAATCCAATTGATATTGCTATGACAAGTATGCAACATTGAAATTACTATTCATAGTTTAAATCTCACACATTGAAGATTACAACTAAATCTTTGCTATTAGGAGGATATGGGGCAACTATATTAAATTTAATGAGAAAAGCAAGAAGTTTTACTGGTGGACAGTATGATGAATTAGAATTACCATTAACTTTAGGCAGAGACTTTTCTGGCATTGTCGTATCGAAAGGACATGGTGTTGGAGATAAATTAAAATTAGGTGATGAAGTATGGGGCGTTGTTCCTGTAGAACAACAGGGTTGTCATGCTGGCTATGTAGTGGTCGATAGTACATTGGTAAATAATATTGATAAGTAATTAGTTTACATAGTCCAAAAATGTAAGTGACATTGATCCATAGGTCAGTCCACGACCTACGAATTTATCATATATTGAAGCTGCTAGTATATTGTACGCTGGTCTCACAGCATGGTCTGCGTTGTGGATCACCGGTGGATTGTGTTATAAAAGTACAATGGCTACGAGAAGAAATAATAGGGCCCTAGTATTGGGTGGCTCAGGAGGAGTAGGAACATTGGCTGTACAACTTTTAAAGGCTTGGGACATGCATGTATGCCGTTTATGAGAACAACAATAAGAGTTAACATTTCTATGTCATAAATTATAAATTCAACTGGTTTAGGTGATTGCCACTTGCAGCAGTGATGCTGTAAACTTGGTGCAAAAATTAGGGGCTGATATTGTAATTGATTATAAATTAGATGGTGCTGATTCGAAAATAACTATGGAAGGGCCGTATGTAATTCATTCATTGATTATTTCTATTTGAGAAGGATATTCCATCTTTAATTCTTATTGATTTTCAACTACAGTTACAACTTAATTTTGGATTGCGCTAATCAAGGGCCTGAACAAATAAGATTAAAAGGATATCCCCATTCTACGTATATAACGTTGAATTCTCCCTTACTCAGAAATACCGATCAACATGGATTGATAGCTGGAACAGTAAAAAATATTGGAGAATTGGTTAAATATAATATTCCGGTGGTTGATAACAAAAGTACAGTGAAATGGGGATTTTTCACCCCTTCTGAAACAGGAATTAAAATGTTTCAAGAATTTGTACAAAATGGAGAAGTGATGTATCTTTCCATACTTAATATTCACTTGTTTCAATGATAATATGTCAATAAGTTTTCATTTTGATTAGGTGGTACCTGTGGTTAAGAAAGTGTATCACTTTCAAGACTTGCCATTAGCATATGAAAGAGTAGCTCAAGGTCATCTTCGAGGAAAATTAGTAATTGATATGAGATAGTAATCTTAGGAAGAATGAATAATTTAAAGTGGCTTACTACGAATGAATGTAATCGTCAAATAAAACAGACACTTCATTTTCAAATAAATATTTATTTTACATTATAGCTTACGTAAAATATTTTGTACATGTTTTTCATTTTGACGAATAACGTCGCTTTCAAAACCAATCTTATTCTGGACTTCATACCAACAATCACTAGCAATTTCCATAGCTTTATCTGAGCCAGTCTTTAGAACTTCTTGTAGATAAATTGGTTCTCTAATCAATTTAAAAAATTCTTCACGCAGTGGAGTTAACTTCTCTATTACTGTATCAGCCACTACCATTTTGTATCTATGAAAGAAAAAGATTTAATCTATCTGTTGGCCACAAAAAATGTAATATAAATACGTACTTTCCAGTATCTAAACCTTCTACTTCAGAGCATATTGCATTTGGTGATTTTCCAGTGAGCATTGAATGAATAATGACTAAATTTGAAACGCCAGGTCGTGTTTCCGGCTCATAAGTTACTCTCGACGTGCAGTCGGTGACAGCTTTCTTTATTTTTTCCCGTATAACGTTAGGTTCGTCTAATATTTCTATCTTGCTTCTTTCATCCATTGTAGACTTTGACATCTTCTTCGTAGGATCGCGGAGCGACTTTATTCGTTGACTAGCATCTTCTGTAGTATANTTCTCTCTTTCATGTTAAAATCTTTATAATCCATAAATTACAAAATAGCAAGCATACTATAAATTTTGTTGTAAAATCAAAAAGGTCAACGTAAAATTTTTCANATATAATATACACATACATAAAACATTATTTCTTTGCATCTAGTATGTTTCAGACGAGCAAAATTAAAATTAATTACCATTGACTAAAGAATGAGGCACAGGGAAAGTGTCTCCATATTTTTTATTAAATTTAACAGCCAATTCTTGTGCTAGTTGAATGTGTTGCACTTGATCTTGACCAACTGGAACATGTGTTGCTCTGAAATATATATTCCATGTATTCGTCTTCTTCATTTAATTACTTATGAATCTACTCACTTGTATAATAATATATCAGCAGCTTGTAGAACTGGATAAATGTATAAGCTCAAGGGGATCACTTTCAACTCTTGACTCTTTTCTCTAAACTGAGGCAGTCGACTTAATCTTGGTAAAGTTGTTATACATCCCAGAATCCAGCATAGTTGAGTATGAAAAGGAATAGTAGATTGTTGAAACAGTATACTCTTCTTTGGATCAATGCCACACGCTAATAATGTTGCTGTCATTTTTAATATGTTTTCATTTAACTCTTTGGGATCCTAGAGTAGTCCACTCATAATTTATGTTTGTGTTTAATACTATTTTTTAATAGTGTGAAAGTGTGTCTTACATGTGGTAGAGTAATAGAATGCAAATCTACTATGCTCCACACAATATTCTCTCCATTGTTTTGTAGTTGAATCCATTTTTGTACAGCTCCAAGGTAGTTTCCTAAATGTAAATCTCCAGATGGTTGAATTCCCGAAAATATCCTTTTTGGATAATCATTTGTGAATGCCTAAAATTAATATTAGATTACATATGGGATATATATTAATAAATTTTAAATATGGAGAAAGTTAACCTTTTCACTGTATTCATTTATGCATTTGGAAGCGACTTTTTTAACAGTACCAATATTTTTCAAGTTTCTGAACATTCTTGGTGAACGTTCATTAAACAGGTGGAATTAAATATTTAGCTATTATTTTGAAACTACCGCAATATCGTTTGCGTGAGGATATGTACATACAATAATATGTATATATATATGCATGTGCATATGTATAATTACATATACATATATAACAGTTTAGTTATATTTGGTGTTGATTTATATATACATTGCATTTTTGTCATATATCTGTGTGACAAGTGCATGTGTGCATGAAACAGAATGGTACAGTCAATTTCAAAGACTTTGGAGGAATTGACTTTTCGTTTTCGATAGTGATGATTGCTGGAAAACCAAGTTGGGTTTATTTTCTAGGGTATTAGCAATAGTTCTTAGCAATCACCCACGATACGAGAACCCAAGCGCTACTGATAGCACAATACTGAAATAAATGGTGACCGATCGACCGATGCAGGTCACGCGTGTGACATTTTATGTAGAACGATTCATACAACTTCGATCTTTCCTCTCCAGTAGCTGTTCCCGTTCAATCCTTTCACCACCAGATGGTGCGTTTTCATAGAACTTTCCTAAAGTTCCACGGTTCCACATGTCCTTCGAATAGAACAGGAAATGACATATTTCGAACCCAATTCCAGGTCCTAGTTCACAATCAGCTTTGCACAGCTGATCTTCGTAATATTGTGTATGTATCTAATATCTATACATAATACACTCTTCTCATATATACACATATATATATACTTCGGACTCTGACATTTACAAGTTATTGTTACCTGGGAAAAAATTGACTGTGAAACAAACGTAATGGATTCTCAGAAATTCGTTTCATACTTGTAGATAATAGTGCTTCATCGTTCCTGGTACACACATATAAAGTGACGCATTCAAGAAGAATGTATTAAGCAAGTTTTGTTCAGTGTGAACGTGGAGTAGGTGTAGGAACGTCGACGTCCGATACTTGTACCTACGTAAAGACAAATCGTGTGTTGTAGACAGCTTGTTTTTCGTATTCAAGTTTTGTTTGTCGAACTATATACATAGCTAGCTGTAATGGTATATCTGAAGGGTGCTTGGGGCATGGGAGAAACTAAATCACAGTGCCACAGTACAAATAGTTCCTCCTTTCTACAAGAAAATGACGAAGTTGCTTTGTTGCCACTTAAAAATCAGGTAAGATAACGATTTGCTTTGTTTGGTTTTTGTCTCCTGTGTTTCACTAAGATAATACAAGAACACTTATTTTAATACAATAAATTATGATCCGCAAGCATTAATAATTATCAATTAAATACTTGTTCATGATTGTTATGCATTTAAATAAAGACATTGAATAGCAGAAATGTATTAACTATATTTTACAGATTTTTACGTTTGTGATATGTTAGTCACATGCATATAAACTTGAATTTCTGCTTACATTGGATTTCTTTTAGGTTGGTGGACATACAAGATTATTGTTACTCAATCAGAATACCATTTGCAAACCATTAAACTGCAGAGAGCTTGACTTTTATCAAAACATTCCACAAGACATCCAAATTTTTGCCCCAAAATTTAAAGGTAAGATGTTTTAGCAATTTCTAATTGCTTCTCAAATTTTTCAAATTTCTCATTTGATTGCTCTACTTGTCTTATTTTCTGTGACATACTTTACATTATTATAATGCTGTAGGTGTTTTACAAGCTGCAAATAGTGGCGAAGTTACATTGGACAAACGTTATAGTCCAAGTTTTAGAGAACCAGATAACAGACAAGGACACAGTACAAATAAAAAAAAGAGAGAAGATGTGTTGAGGTTTGTAATACTATACTACTAGCTTCGTCCAGCGTGCTGTAGGCACGCCGTCCATAGCTAGGCTCTCCGGGTGGATGGTTCAGATCGCTTATGTCCATTGAAACTGTTTAATTCATTAATATCCTCCATATGCAAAAGAATCACTTCCAGGACATCTTTAACAATGAGTGCACGTCCATAATGGTATCCAATATATTTAGTCATTACGAGATATGTAGTTGATGAATAAAATCACTTGTATATAAATTAAATCGTATACATGCTGAGAATTTAATTCTTTCTGACAAAATAACATTGGACTGACCTAAAGCAGACGGACGCGGATGAACAAACGCACAAACCCACATACAAATGCGCTTTAGTATAGTCGGATTAAACAATAATATATAATTACAACCATAATGAATTGAACTGAAATTATATTTAATGAAATTCAGCTTCAATATCTCACAATCAGTTATAACAATTTTTTTGTTATTCTGTTGCAGAATGAAA
This sequence comes from Ceratina japonica, assembly GCA_019453355.1. Lineage (NCBI taxonomy): Eukaryota > Metazoa > Arthropoda > Insecta > Hymenoptera > Apidae > Ceratina > Ceratina japonica. The sequence continues at coordinate 203,617 of SMSR01016120.1, read as the reverse complement.
GTTTGTCGTGATAATACATTAACAGGAGCATTAAAACCAGGAATGCATTTGGATAATATACCAAACAGACAGTGTACGTAGATTCTTTGCTAAATTAGAAGTTTTAGACAAATCAAGTACAAATTTATTTGGGAAATATTGGTGAATTACATTTTTTCTTTTTGTTAAAACAGATTTTCTTTTGTTGGAAAACATAACGTCACAGTATTCTCATCCATGCATACTGGATCTTAAAATGGGGACCAGACAGCACGGTGACGATGCATCTGCTGAAAAACGTAGCAAGCAAATTGCAAAGTGTGCTGCCAGTACGTCAGCCTCATTAGGAGTTAGACTATGTGGAATGCAGGTTTGTCTTTGAACTCCTCTATTTAATATGTGGCGTACACCCTTCTTAAATCAAAATTTAANTATATATATGCATGTGCATATGTATAATTACATATACATATATAACAGTTTAGTTATATTTGGTGTTGATTTATATATACATTGCATTTTTGTCATATATCTGTGTGACAAGTGCATGTGTGCATGAAACAGAATGGTACAGTCAATTTCAAAGACTTTGGAGGAATTGACTTTTCGTTTTCGATAGTGATGATTGCTGGAAAACCAAGTTGGGTTTATTTTCTAGGGTATTAGCAATAGTTCTTAGCAATCACCCACGATACGAGAACCCAAGCGCTACTGATAGCACAATACTGAAATAAATGGTGACCGATCGACCGATGCAGGTCACGCGTGTGACATTTTATGTAGAACGATTCATACAACTTCGATCTTTCCTCTCCAGTAGCTGTTCCCGTTCAATCCTTTCACCACCAGATGGTGCGTTTTCATAGAACTTTCCTAAAGTTCCACGGTTCCACATGTCCTTCGAATAGAACAGGAAATGACATATTTCGAACCCAATTCCAGGTCCTAGTTCACAATCAGCTTTGCACAGCTGATCTTCGTAATATTGTGTATGTATCTAATATCTATACATAATACACTCTTCTCATATATACACATATATATATACTTCGGACTCTGACATTTACAAGTTATTGTTACCTGGGAAAAAATTGACTGTGAAACAAACGTAATGGATTCTCAGAAATTCGTTTCATACTTGTAGATAATAGTGCTTCATCGTTCCTGGTACACACATATAAAGTGACGCATTCAAGAAGAATGTATTAAGCAAGTTTTGTTCAGTGTGAACGTGGAGTAGGTGTAGGAACGTCGACGTCCGATACTTGTACCTACGTAAAGACAAATCGTGTGTTGTAGACAGCTTGTTTTTCGTATTCAAGTTTTGTTTGTCGAACTATATACATAGCTAGCTGTAATGGTATATCTGAAGGGTGCTTGGGGCATGGGAGAAACTAAATCACAGTGCCACAGTACAAATAGTTCCTCCTTTCTACAAGAAAATGACGAAGTTGCTTTGTTGCCACTTAAAAATCAGGTAAGATAACGATTTGCTTTGTTTGGTTTTTGTCTCCTGTGTTTCACTAAGATAATACAAGAACACTTATTTTAATACAATAAATTATGATCCGCAAGCATTAATAATTATCAATTAAATACTTGTTCATGATTGTTATGCATTTAAATAAAGACATTGAATAGCAGAAATNGATCTTTCCTCTCCAGTAGCTGTTCCCGTTCAATCCTTTCACCACCAGATGGTGCGTTTTCATAGAACTTTCCTAAAGTTCCACGGTTCCACATGTCCTTCGAATAGAACAGGAAATGACATATTTCGAACCCAATTCCAGGTCCTAGTTCACAATCAGCTTTGCACAGCTGATCTTCGTAATATTGTGTATGTATCTAATATCTATACATAATACACTCTTCTCATATATACACATATATATATACTTCGGACTCTGACATTTACAAGTTATTGTTACCTGGGAAAAAATTGACTGTGAAACAAACGTAATGGATTCTCAGAAATTCGTTTCATACTTGTAGATAATAGTGCTTCATCGTTCCTGGTACACACATATAAAGTGACGCATTCAAGAAGAATGTATTAAGCAAGTTTTGTTCAGTGTGAACGTGGAGTAGGTGTAGGAACGTCGACGTCCGATACTTGTACCTACGTAAAGACAAATCGTGTGTTGTAGACAGCTTGTTTTTCGTATTCAAGTTTTGTTTGTCGAACTATATACATAGCTAGCTGTAATGGTATATCTGAAGGGTGCTTGGGGCATGGGAGAAACTAAATCACAGTGCCACAGTACAAATAGTTCCTCCTTTCTACAAGAAAATGACGAAGTTGCTTTGTTGCCACTTAAAAATCAGGTAAGATAACGATTTGCTTTGTTTGGTTTTTGTCTCCTGTGTTTCACTAAGATAATACAAGAACACTTATTTTAATACAATAAATTATGATCCGCAAGCATTAATAATTATCAATTAAATACTTGTTCATGATTGTTATGCATTTAAATAAAGACATTGAATAGCAGAAATGTATTAACTATATTTTACAGATTTTTACGTTTGTGATATGTTAGTCACATGCATATAAACTTGAATTTCTGCTTACATTGGATTTCTTTTAGGTTGGTGGACATACAAGATTATTGTTACTCAATCAGAATACCATTTGCAAACCATTAAACTGCAGAGAGCTTGACTTTTATCAAAACATTCCACAAGACATCCAAATTTTTGCCCCAAAATTTAAAGGTAAGATGTTTTAGCAATTTCTAATTGCTTCTCAAATTTTTCAAATTTCTCATTTGATTGCTCTACTTGTCTTATTTTCTGTGACATACTTTACATTATTATAATGCTGTAGGTGTTTTACAAGCTGCAAATAGTGGCGAAGTTACATTGGACAAACGTTATAGTCCAAGTTTTAGAGAACCAGATAACAGACAAGGACACAGTACAAATAAAAAAAAGAGAGAAGATGTGTTGAGGTTTGTAATACTATACTACTAGCTTCGTCCAGCGTGCTGTAGGCACGCCGTCCATAGCTAGGCTCTCCGGGTGGATGGTTCAGATCGCTTATGTCCATTGAAACTGTTTAATTCATTAATATCCTCCATATGCAAAAGAATCACTTCCAGGACATCTTTAACAATGAGTGCACGTCCATAATGGTATCCAATATATTTAGTCATTACGAGATATGTAGTTGATGAATAAAATCACTTGTATATAAATTAAATCGTATACATGCTGAGAATTTAATTCTTTCTGACAAAATAACATTGGACTGACCTAAAGCAGACGGACGCGGATGAACAAACGCACAAACCCACATACAAATGCGCTTTAGTATAGTCGGATTAAACAATAATATATAATTACAACCATAATGAATTGAACTGAAATTATATTTAATGAAATTCAGCTTCAATATCTCACAATCAGTTATAACAATTTTTTTGTTATTCTGTTGCAGAATGAAAGTTTGTCGTGATAATACATTAACAGGAGCATTAAAACCAGGAATGCATTTGGATAATATACCAAACAGACAGTGTACGTAGATTCTTTGCTAAATTAGAAGTTTTAGACAAATCAAGTACAAATTTATTTGGGAAATATTGGTGAATTACATTTTTTCTTTTTGTTAAAACAGATTTTCTTTTGTTGGAAAACATAACGTCACAGTATTCTCATCCATGCATACTGGATCTTAAAATGGGGACCAGACAGCACGGTGACGATGCATCTGCTGAAAAACGTAGCAAGCAAATTGCAAAGTGTGCTGCCAGTACGTCAGCCTCATTAGGAGTTAGACTATGTGGAATGCAGGTTTGTCTTTGAACTCCTCTATTTAATATGTGGCGTACACCCTTCTTAAATCAAAATTTAAGTAACGATGAAGACAAATAAGAAAAAAAACAAAAGTAGCAATTGCAGTGTTATTTTACTTGGAATTAGGAGATATACCGTCCGAGTATGTTGTAGGTTTATCAAGCTGACACGGATCATTACGTAAAAAGAGATAAATACTGGGGGCGACAATTAACCGAAGAAGGTTTTAAGGCAGCATTGTATCGATTTTTTCATAATGGTTTTTGTTTACGTACATTGGTTATCGAAAAAGTAGTGTCGCGATTAGAACAATTACGACGTGCAATCGAAAGACAAAGTAGCTATCGATTTTATGCATGGTAAGTTTCTATGCGTTTAGATGCTATAAACACAAAAACAATAGGGTCTGCTTAATACCTGCGGTAATCAGTTTTCCAGGAAATGTCGACCATTACTTGTACTAAACTTGCTCATCTTATGAATTTTATGATTGCAAGTTTTACGACCTCCCTATACCTTTTAAACTATACTTTGACCTGTACAGGTATACCTGTCTACTGAGCAGTAGCCGACTTTACAGTGCAGGTATAAAAAAGCTGAAACGAATGAGTGGAATAATTCGCAACTATTAAGTGGACTCTAAATATAAGAAACATGGAAACCGATAAAATTAACGCTTTCTCTTAATTATACTCGTTTCAGTTCATTGTTAGTCGTTTACGAAGGTTGTCAATCGAATTTTGCACAATTTGGTAATTCATCGTCCGTGTTACAAGTAGACGAAGAGTCGACCAGTTCTAGTGCCGTCAGTGACGGCCCTCATACGACAGATGGATGTTACGACGGTGACATAAGTAACAGTTCCACAGAGTACAATGTTTCAATCGAAGAGGAAATCTGTAATACTACTACGTTGCACAAAGGATTTAGCGAAGGGGCCAAAAATATCACTGGTTTTTATCCGACAAGGTGTGTAATCAGTTACTTTCCTTTGTTCGTTAGTGGGTAAACATTTTTACTGCTTTAAAAGTAATTGTCAGTCATTCCATCTCGATACGTTGGGAAACTTCATTTATAATGTTAATCTTTAATGTTGGCATCAAATAAATTAATTTTTAATAGATGTGCTTAGAATTTGAAATTTAGAATGGGATAGATACACGGGTTACAACATGTATTTGATATATCTGTGATTTTTTCGGTACGCATAGTCCCCTCAATTGCAGTAACACAAAGTGAAAAGAGGGAAAATTGCTTTGAAACGCTTCGATATGGAAAGACCGAAATTAAATTCCTAACGTTGTGATGCCATCAAATATTTATTACAAACTAATCGGCGATTAAAATCTGTTTATTTATGCGTATATTCATTTTACGACCGATTAATTTATTTGTTAATAAAATTTTTTATTCATATCTCCATTTATTCAAACATTTGCTGTGTTTTATTCTTTGATGTGTTACAACACTAGGGATCTAATACGTAGTATACTACATTTTGTTTTGAATATTATCATTGAGAAGTAATTGCACAACTTTATTATCTTTATTAACTCGACAAACATTATGATTAAAAATATTTTGATTCAATCCGATGAGTTAACCCTCCGATATCTGTAATAAGAATTGGAACCTGTAAAATCTGGTAAAGTATACATACTACTAAATTTGAGCTTTTTTTTACAAATAAACCGTTCAGATATAAAAATTTATACTGTCGATAAATAATATGTAATAATGATCAGCGAAAGGATATATTTTCAATCACAACAAAAGTTGTAATTCTGTACAGTGTATATGTATAGAGCCATTTGGTAAAGCTTCAAATACTTATAATTATATGGTATCATTATTAATTAAAAACATATATGCGATTAAAATCATATACTTGAAGAGAGACATACTCAAAACATTGGAGGGTTATAGTTATTATGTGATGATTCCATTGAATTTGATGATTCAGTTTCTTATTTGAATTACAATTTTGTTACAAACCGGTTTAGAGGAAATATCGTACACTCAGTTCTTCAGTGGATTAGCATTACCGAATGATATATGACAAATTAGAGGAGACAGATCTGTTGCAAAATTGAAATAGTCTATGCGCTGAATAATAGCAGAATAATCGTCATGAGTATAACGTACTAATTGAAACAATATATATTGTGTTGAATCTGTTTTAGACATTCACTTAAATTACGGGCGTTTTAGTCAGGATTTGATCTAATGAAAGATTGTATTTATCAGAATCGGAAAGTTATAGGTAGCAGTTATAGTATCGCGTTACACTAAAAAGCTGAAAGTGCGATATTTTCCTAATTTAAGCATGTATATTTCTGTGTACCATCACTTTTTAGAAAACTGCTCTTTATTACGGCCGAACTATAATAAAGCGCGGCAATACCAGTCCCTAATCGAGCCCGATCAGTTTCTTACTAGGGGAGGATCAGAGCTGAAAATGGTGGATTTCAAAATCCTTTCGTAGGTATATTGTTGCTCACGAAGTAGAGTGCAGCTCTACAAAAGTTATTAGGCGCAAACATTTTATGCATTTAAAGTCAAAAGAATTAAAGGGACATTTATGCGTATAATATCACGTATATCACGCATTATACGTATGTATACCTATGTATATTCATATGTATGCGCGTATAAAGAATGTTTCGTAAGATGCGTATCATCAAATCAAATCAGGTTCTTATGTAGTATAAAACCTCCCAAGAGATTTTAAAGTTACATAAAGAACTATTTTGAAATCCGCGCAAGTAGTAATTTATTCTCTTTAATAGTGTTCCATCTTATGATACATTCTCTGCCTGTGTATACATATGCCTATATGTATATGTATGTGTACGCGCGCGTATGTGTACTTACTTTTTGATATTACAATGAGACATTTATATACGTTTTTTTTATTTAATTCAATTTAGCCTTAACTTGTGCAATTAACGAATTTAAATATACAAGACGTTCAGTAAGTGGTGCATTTCTTTTCTAGTCTATTAATCAATTTTCAATTTGTAACTGCTCTGAGTAATATTTATTTTATAGTACAAACTGAAAGATTTAGCCTGGAACTTATTTTATGAAATTATATCCTAAACATCAGTGTCAGTTTGTTCAAAGTCTTTGCATTACGATGGGAAATATAACGGGCAATGTGCTTCGTTCAAATACAATTTTTTATGTTTTACGCTACTTTTTGAAATAGTTTTTCAACATCATAATTAGAATGTACAAAATGTAAGTCATAAGTCTAAATTTATTATCGATGAGATATGGGAAGTCTTTATTACAAATGCCTTCAATATTTCACTTAAATGTAATAAGGGAAACATGGAAAATTCTGTTTGTGCTATAAAATGAGGAATGCACTTTTTAAACAAGATCACCATTTACTTTGCATCATGTATATAAAGATATAAAAATTCATTCGAAAATATATGACCTACAGGGCCTGCATGCCCGCTACGGTCCGGGCAGTAGAGGGTTATTAATAGATGGTAAGAGGTCATATCATTGTATCATGCGAGATCTAATCACGGGGCTGCGTAAAAACTTCGTTGCGTTCCCTCGCCAAGTAGAGTCAAACTTAAAGATCATTAATGGACTGATGAAACAAGAGAATTTAGTGTTTAACATAATAAAAGATTTTGTAGGTACTTGTATAGTTCATGAGAAATTATGAATATATTTTAGGTATTCTATTCTACACAGATCTATTCTACACATTTGTACATAATAAAAGAACACCAACGTGACATTGGGCACCTTTAATCTTACGCACTCATTAGGATCCTAAATCGTTTTCCTTTCATCGATCATAAACAAAGCTGTTATTAAAGTTACAAATGTTATAATTAAAATACAATACATAATTTTCCTTATTATTTGAATAAATTTCGTGAATGAAAATATTCCGATGCGTCCCTACAATATCTTTAATAAAACAAGTGAACTTTTTACGCATCCCATATTTCTAAATCTTATATACATCCTAATATCCGATTCTATTAAAATCGTATATTCATAGCAAATAGTAATAATTAATAATGCAATTCTATGCGATGACCAACCAACGACCCTATCAGCGAGGAGACAGTTTTCGTCGATCCTGCGGACAGTTTGATAGACAGAGTACTTCAGTCTCCAAGATACTCTGAGAAAGAATGGATGGTATATGGCAGTTCGAACGATGAATATTGCTACGAGCGGAGTTCGGACAATGACACGCAAGATACTAGTTCCGACATCGAAATTAGTTCCGGATCGAAGCGACCGAAACACGGACATCAGCTATTTCACGTTTACGACAGTGAAGAAAGAATAGATGAGAAGCTTGGACGTACCGATGTATCGAATAGGTAAATTTGATAATCGCGGTGCGACTAGCGAACATTACGTTTAATTGAAATGATTTCCAACAAAATAATATGATTTAATGTAATAAAATAATATAATGTAATTTATCATAGATACACACCTTATTCCTATTCGAAGAAAATGAAGCCGAAACCTCAGGAGGCACAGGTTGATGTAAGAATAATCGATTTCGCGCACACGTCTTTCGTTCACGGTTCTACCTGCAATTCGACTTCCATGGTGTATCAGGGACCTGATTCTGGTTTTCTAACCGGTCTTGATAGTTTAAGACGTCTTCTTTTGGAAATCTTAACCGAGGATTAATTTAAACAGTCCAAGAATCTCAATACAAACACGACAACAAGGAATTTTCTCACTTCGTCAGTGACGATAAAATTCTGGTCGTATAATGCGACCTGTAAATATGTTTGTATTTCAAACTTATCATTCTATGTGATTATATTTTGATGACGAGAACGTACGTGAGTAAAGTATGTGTGTGAATCTTACGAAAGTATGATGGATGTGAAAAGTGAACGAAATTCACAAAGTATTACGTAATTCACAGATAAGTATACGAACCATGTACAATATTCTGCAATAGAATTGAGTGTTATATGGTTTCTGTATGTATATAATGATTCTTAATACAAAAATGTTGGAAAAACCTACTTGGAAAAGATATGTACAGTTTTTCCCGTGTGTCATGATAATTTTAATATTTTACAATCGGAACTTGCATAGTGCAAAACGTGTTAAAAAATATAGGTGAAGAAATAAGTAAAATATGTATGGTGTCATACAAGCAAGATTCCAATTAGTTCCTCCTAAGCTAAATTAGTATGTGAAATCTCGGAAGTTAGAGAAGTATTTAATAACTGCAATTTGTTAATCGATACCTTAAATTTTTCCAAAAGCTATTCAATTAACTGTAAGATATAGGAACCAGTTCTAGATAAAGACAAAATTATTTTAAATGAATATGATTTGATGAAATTATGCTAAACGTTCACAGTTAAATCTATTTCTGTTTTCGTGAATCGATTACGAGCATCCACAAATTAAGCGGCGATCATTAGTCTCCACATTACCGATCTGTTATGTTTTTTATCGGTTGAACATTAAATAGTAATTTACAGTACCGATAGCTAACACGATCGATTGAATTGCAACAAGAATTTCTTTTACAATTTCCCTTTCCTACAGATGGTGTACTGCCACTAGTAAACTAACAAAAATGCAAGTTAACAATCTCTACTCTACTATTTATCCGATCTTTAATGAAGTATGAAATCCAAAACTTGCTGAATCTATACAATTCTTTAAAATCAGAAGAGAGACTCTATAACTTCTGTCTTTTGAAAAGTATTTTCATTCTAAAACAAATATATGACAATGCAGTTAGACCGCAACAAATGGCATTCTTTTAGTGTAGTTGCGTAAAACCGAAGGACGGCGCCTAGCTAAAAATAGACACGTACGGACCGCTATCTTGTATTTCTGTCGACTAACTAACTCATTGAATCAGCGCCAATCTTCGATTTTCCTTTGCTCTGCCACGATCAAACTTTTTGTTACCGAAAATCCAAAATCCATAGTCTATCAATCCACTGCGTTTCTACATTTGTTCAAGGATGCATAACTCGTTGCAAATTCTGTTCAAGCTACCTACCTATCTTCAATACCTTTTCAAACGGGGGAAGTTCTGCATACCTGGCAGTGGTTCTCATCACCAATAGGAATCGATAAATCAATATTATTAACGTCAATTGTTCCGTGTAAATTATCTAAGGGGTAACAAATTTTTAATAGCAATAACGATAATTTCAACCATTTCGTGAACCGTGTTACTGTTATTATTTCAGCTAGAGATTTTTATTGTAATTTTCGAGCACCGTGCTATACGCTATTTACGAATTTTATTTCAAATTATCGAGTATAATAACAACACAAAATATTAGCCCAACACTGCATTCATGTCAATGCTCAGCATAATGAACTTTCTATTATTTGTAATTAATGAAACAGACCATTTCCGTACAAACGAAATCATTAAAAAGAATACGCTTGTATTGTTCTTTTGTAGCCAGTACATACGCATAAGATAAGTACACAATATGTAGGAATTATTGAATTGTGGACTACTGTGTCATATTACAAATTTGACCAAAATGTCGTCGAGTACGTTGTAACTTAAAAGAAGGCCTTTGCAATGGACTCTGCGTAGACTTTCAGGGTTCAGTTACGACGACCGCGACCGGAAAGTGTATGTAGTAGTCACCAAGAGTCTTGGGGTAGGGCAGTGGAAATTTCCACTGTACCCGCTGAGACGGTCAATACTCTCTCCGTGCCATAACGTGTGCTACACGAGGACCACCCGGATTACAGAGAGTTTCAAACAAAAAGGACGAAAAGACACGCCTACACAGGCTTGCGTGTTGAGTGCAATGTCAACGATCACTATAGTGTGCGAATTCTCGAGTACACTAAAAGTCTAAATATACGCTCATTTTCTACTGGTCGTCAGCTTCATCAATCACCTACTTTTTTGTACGCTCAATGAGGAATAAAGGACCCTTCAACTATTCATGTTTGAACATGCGTTCGACGAATAGCACCTTTTGAAGAACTTCGTTGTATCGAAAGAAAACCGAAATCGGTTCGATCGATTCAAGAAGAAGTTACGCGAAAGTTAACACTAGGATATTTTGAAACTGGATGTACCATTTTTTAAACAATTCTTTCAAACGGCTGTAACGCCTGTAACAGACAGCTATCATCGTGCAGTGGAATTTTTGTTATATTTTTTTTACTAAACTACAGCGATATGTAGGAATTGTACTTGAAATTGTAAGGCGTAACGAATTAATCATCGTTGCCGCAACACTTTATTGAATGGAAAGTACCGCGTTTGTTAATTGCGATGTAAAGGTCATGGGTTAACAAACGGGCAGGCAGGCGCCAGTGATGTGTTGCCGATCCAGTAATCAACGTAATCATTCGTATGTCGTAAAGGCCATGACTGCCTCGCGTACGAGTTTAAGTATACCACAGATATTTCAACAATTTATCTGTTTGGGAAGGAAAAAATGTAATGCGAATAAGACGTGACTCTTGGCTCGTAATACGCGGTACCCTTTATTAAAGAGCAGTCCAGTAGGTTCTACGCGTATGAAGTGGCCTGTAGATAAGAAATTTCTCTTTTTCTACGTAGCACGGTATTCTACGAGTAGACGTAGAGTTACTCGCGGCAAAGAAACGGCAGCTAGCCAACAGTCACGTGACACAATTTGAATGCAGCGAGAATCTTTAAATAACTGTGCACAAATGCTCGCTTCTTCCAGCCTGTCTCCGCGTCCCAATGGAATGCGACGGAGAGGATCCTATCCTTTTCTCCGGTGAGACACGCTTACATACAGATAACAGAACGCACTATTTAAGAAGAGAATTTCATTGCTCTTCACTTAACNCTGAGTGCAATGTCAACGATCACTATAGTGTGCGAATTTTCGAGTACACTAAAAGTCTAAATATGCGCTCATTTTCTACTGGTCGTCAGCTTCATCAATCACCTACTTTTTTGTACGCTCAATGAGGAATAAAGGACCCTTCAACTATTCATGTTTGAACACGCGTTCGACGAATAGCACCTTTTGAAGAACTTCGTTGTATCGAAAGAAAACCGAAATCGGTTCGATCGATTCAAGAAGAAGTTACGCGAAAGTTAACACTAGGATATTTTGAAACTGGATGTACCATTTTTTAAACAATTCTTTCAAACGGCTGTAACGCCTGTAACAGACAGCTATCATCGTGCAGTGGAATTTTTGTTATATTTTTTTTACTAAACTACAGCGATATGTAGGAATTGTACTTGAAATTGTAAGGCGTAACGAATTAATCATCGTTGCCGCAACACTTTATTGAATGGAAAGTACCGCGTTTGTTAATTGCGATGTAAAGGTCATGGGTTAACAAACGGGCAGGCAGGCGCCAGTGATGTGTTGCCGATCCAGTAATCAACGTAATCATTCGTATGTCGTAAAGGCCATGACTGCCTCGCGTACGAGTTTAAGTATACCACAGATATTTCAACAATTTATCTGTTTGGGAAGGAAAAAATGTAATGCGAATAAGACGTGACTCTTGGCTCGTAATACGCGGTACCCTTTATTAAAGAGCAGTCCAGTAGGTTCTACGCGTATGAAGTGGCCTGTAGATAAGAAATTTCTCTTTTTCTACGTAGCACGGTATTCTACGAGTAGACGTAGAGTTACTCGCGGCAAAGAAACGGCAGCTAGCCAACAGTCACGTGACACAATTTGAATGCAGCGAGAATCTTTAAATAACTGTGCACAAATGCTCGCTTCTTCCAGCCTGTCTCCGCGTCCCAATGGAATGCGACGGAGAGGATCCTATCCTTTTCTCCGGTGAGACACGCTTACATACAGATAACAGAACGCACTATTTAAGAAGAGAATTTCATTGCTCTTCACTTAACGTGTACGCGTGCTCTTCTTAAAATTGAATTTAATACGCATAATGACTTTCCTGTTGGATAGTTTTACGTTTCAATTCGGCGTACAAAGTCAATTGTAGCTTACATGTTGAAGATCGGTACATTGAAAACCAATGAAGTCCCAATCCGGGGAACGTTACGTCACGGGCGGCTTCTACTGTTAGCAATCGTTTGCGTATTACGCGATTTTTCAATTCAAATCTGCAAAGGATCCACGTGAACGGATGGAAGCACGACTGCTCAATCGTGAACGAGCGCGGGAAGAACTCGAAAGTGGAAGTCTGCACGATAAAACGTGCAGAAGGGTTTCATTCCAGCACGCCGCGAACCGGGCGTTTTATCGCACGAGCGACATCCTGTACACTCGGTCGGTAAGCGGCTAGCACTTCAAATTTGTCGAAGAGCTCAAAATCATCCATAGATGTCATCAAGCTAATTGCTTTCGAATGACGGCGAAATGACGGGCAGGACCATTTGATCGGTTTTGCGGGAAAAGATCGACGGGGAAACTTGAATATCTCGGAGCCAGAACCTTAGAATACCGATACCGGGAAGCAGGCCGGAGAAGCGATAACTAGCGGAGTAACAATACGATGCCTTGACAGTGTATTGAAATATACGTATAGGAAATTAAAGCAGGAAGTAGGAAACGAAACATGAAACAACCTGATGCCTTCGTGTTTTTTTCTTAATGAAGAATGCTCAATTCGTCTATTGTTGGTTTATCTTCGAAACGATCATTTAATTTTCTCAACTGGAATAGCATGTTGATGCGAAACTATATGTGGAAGAAACGTGATCGTGATGAAACATGACAATTAGCAGGTAATAAATGTGCAAACTTCTCGGTCGACGTAATTATTCACGTGGTCTAAAAATACATGCCCTGGCAGCGTGGAATAAAACTGGACGTATTACCTAACACGTCCACTCTATTAGATGAAGGATATTACCATTCATGCGATACGTTGGTCGAATGAAATTTAATTACCAATAAAATAACGTTGAAACACGTGCAATTTTATTGCACGCCAGTGCTGTGTAAATCAGTGCTCTAAAGACTGGCCGCAAGCTTCGGCTTTATGCTGTTCTGCGAAATTGCGGCGCGCGTTATTCTGGAATCGCGCAAATAATTGTTAATGGAGATGGATCTGTTGATCCCACCTAGCAAAAGGAGACACCGACATTGTCGCGGGCGCCAGGATGTCGCGACGACGTTCCTGCTATTGCGTCGTTCCTTTTCATCTGACTCTTTGACCAAGATCGATAGCGCAGAAAAGGATAACAGTTCGCTGTCTCACCCTTGTTACCTTGTGATCTTTCCGCATCAGGAATGAAAACGATCTTAACACTTTCATTCAGCCTGAAAAGTCAAAGTACAATTTCTTACAATCAAGACGATGTCTAACACAAATTGAGTGTTTGATTAATTACGTCAATGTATCTTATGTATACTAAAGAATGAGATTCCACTGTTCATTCGGTAGTTGCAGAAAATTCGAAGAAATAAATCATCGTCCGTAAATGGAAATTTATGCGCATTCAGATGTAGAATGACGCGGCGTTTGAAGTGTTAATTACAGTCGAGATGAAACTATCAGAAGATCACTGAAAAGTTTTAATTCATCATTTAGTTACGCTTTTTTGCTGGCATGGGTACTCCTACCAGTTTTTATCTACCCTTTCTCCTAGAGGAAGCCTTACGTTAACAACTAAAAGCGTTAAATGTGCTTAAGCTTACATAGGTATCCTTTCGTGTCCATAAATTGCCCACTTTCCCGTTATGCAAATTCCTTCATTGACACATAAACGCCAACGTCGAAAAGCAAATAGGTGGCCGATAGTTTGACCAAGATTGTACTCAAATTTTATTTAGCACGTATTATATGCATGTACATTTCCTTTGACCAACTATCGACGATTAGATCGATATTGGAAAACGTGCCGGGCACGTTCACTAGTTCAGTATGCCATAGTTATCGCGTAAAAAATAACGAAAATGTGTGTGTTATTGATTGTCCGTTATTGTCTTTTGCGGCAAATGGATTTAACAGAAAAGAAGGCCACGGCGTAGTAGGCCAACGTGGTATTGATTTCGGACGGTCGGAGTCGGAGCTCTCTGCATCCGCGCTTTCAGTGTCATTTGAGTACGACGTAGATATCCATGATAGAAAGGTGCTCGGAAACAAGTCGAACTATCGTCCTCATTCATTAAAACTTTGTTTGACGAAAACCACTAATGGATACCTAATGAACTGGAGTCACTAAATGTCAATAAGAGTTACAAACAAGTGCGTAAAGAAATACTACTAGATTTAGAGCACTTTATTCTGTCATAGAAAATCAGCTGAATCATTAAAAGCTACGGAAAAAAGATCCATTAAGATGATTCATATCAAATGCAACGATTATTCAATCCGATTCTGACAATCGCTCAATATATTTTATCAATTCGAAAGGAAGTTATGGCTCACAGATTGTCAGGAGAATTAGCGCAAACTCTGATGCGACCTCTGACAGCGTATCACTTGTTTACTGTAGCAATGGCATAACTCTAAACCTCGCTTTTAAATTGACAGTGTGAGATAGAAATTCGATCTTCGACGTGCAGACGTATATGCATCGTCCTTAGAACGAATGAGCGTACGTAGCCAAGACTGGTTAGAAGAGGATTCGCGAGGAAAACACTGGTTCGTGTTGTGAGTTTAGACTTGAACGCGCGCATAAACTGGTCGGTAACCGGTCGATGGCAAAACATTTCACCGATATCTGTACGGAGGGTAGAAAACCGATACAGAGACCTGGTTGTAAGACTGGTTTCCCTTGAAAGAGCGAATTGGTCGCAACAGAGAACTTCCCCGGCCGGGTGATATCGTCCTTGTTGAGAATCCAAGATCTCGTACCAAGGTCGATTCGACACCGCGCAATTACGTTCCTCCATCACGTTGCCTCGTTCGATCGTTTGATCGCACCATTAGTTCAACAGAATTTTTGTTTGCCGTCACGACCAAGAATTTTGGAATTTGCATTTTTTCTTTATAGGATCGCTACGGGATCGACGAGATTTGCAGTTGAATATACATGCGTCCACTAAAGAGACACCAGACGCAACGTAACTTGTTTTAATGGGTGCTAATATTTACAAGATAAACGTATAAAACACCGCCGTTCGATTATTTCATTTGCAAGATTAGCAACATAAATCAATTAGAAAGCTGATGATAATTTAATCGACTGGAGGCCTAACGTGTGATAATCAAGCTGTCAAATGCCAATTCCTCGTGTATGTACGTTTGAATCCAATCGGGGGAACGTAACGTGAGTCAGTCGGAGTCAAACGGAATTGTTACGCCAACTGCGCACGTCCAGATCATTACCAACTACAATCGTACACGAAGGGCATACTTATGTATCTATATTCTTCAGGAATGCCAGTCAGTTTATTAAGACCTTTATAAATTCGTTGACTGCCACATCTCGTTTCAAGTATGCACTCGCGTCACCCGTACAGATTAAAAGCGCTCAAGTCCAGCTGGAATTAATAATACCATTGAGAAAATGTTCTAAATTTAGTCTTCCCATTCGCTCATCTTCTTTAATACCGTTTACGCGTATGCATATGTGCATCTGTATACAATAGGATTAGGATAGGTCAGAGGAAACCGGCGCGTAGAGTATCCGGTCCGAAAACGTTGTGCAGACAACTGTTGAAGACGGCAACGTGCGGCAACGAGAACAGTTAATTCCTGGTAATAGCAAAGTAGCCGTATTCAAATTGTGGCTGAAAATACGTGGTGATCTAAACAAACGGCGGCCTTTGATGCAGAACAATCGGCAGTGCGCGGCAATGTAAACGGCTGCCTATTAATCCCAGAATGCGACGACGGCGCGATACCTGCGGTTCCTTGTTGTCGCCCCGGTCCAAATTGCCGGTGAACTAGTAAATGAACAATTTGGCAGCGGTCGTGACAATGTGCTCGCAAAAACGTTCACGTGGGTGTCGAGACGGCACGTCACAGCGTGCTAGGCGCCGCGCGACCTACGTCGCTATTACGCCGAAAATAACAAGGTAGACTTATAAGTACAGATCCGTATGTCGATCGGACATACGACTCACGTTCTCTTCGCGTGTCGTCGCGAAACCACCCTCTTTTGGGCTATTCTCCAATGAATCTCCGATACCTTTAAAGCGATCGCAATGTCGTAATTACTTCCTGCATACACTGCCGAAATTCTTGAAAATATAGTTGTTTCTTCATGTATTATGAAACACTAAAAGTCCCTCACGTGGTATAAACAGTTATTGCAATATCTACTGTATTTCATTGTATTCGTATTTATAGAGGATTGGACGACGGATAATAGAAACTTATGTAATTTCCTAAAAAGCAATGGTCCCTCCTGAATTATTCGCAGAAATCTGCATTTGTTTCTTGGAAGTCGCGCGCCACGCATTTGTCGCGTGCCAATTTTACCTGTCTCGTTGCTACAAAATCGCATAGAGCTTTCGGTTTGATTCGCTGTTAAAGCTGACACCGGCATATCTGTGCATACGCGCCATGTGGCGACAAACATGTCGCAATTCGTGAAGTTTCTCATCGATGCGACACGCGACGTGCCAAAGTGTTCGCTGGCGCGTTATCGACCGGTGACGGTCATTAGTAAACGCCGGGTTATTATTAACAATCGTATTGATAAGGGCAGAAATAAGTTATATCTTCTCGTAGGATGCTTCCTCTTCGTCGCAATAAATAGCGGAACGGCGATAACCCGAAGGGCATCGGACACATAATTTATTACAGTAAAGCGTTGCGGATTGTAAAACGATAATAGTCGCTGATGTTTTTGCTACCAAAAAAAGATTCACGAAAGACCACGCGACAGTTCAACTGTGATGTCAACAATGGAAAATTCTCATTACATATTTTAATACTCCCCTTTATTATAATAACAGGAATTTTGTTATCGTTATAGGCCACTTAACGGTGAAATATAATTTGTTGTCCGACATTGATTAATCAGAACGAGTATCACTTATCTGAACGATATCGCCTTATCTTGCCATTGTTCAACGATCAATTAATGTATTCCGCGTTATGTTGAATTTGTTGCGTTTCAGATATGCAAGAACTGTTCACGAACGCTAGTAGCTAACAATAGGAAACAGGACAATTTGTAAAGTTGACCTCCGTCTATTCATAATCTTCTGTTTTCCATATTCCTGTTTACTCCTGATGCATAATAGCTTTTGTCATATTTCAATTTCTGCAACGTAACACACGCAAGTGTTTTCAAACCGTGAGCTTACTTCCGACTGTTAATGGAATCGACCACGAATCGACATAATACATGCATATGTAGGTACGCAGCGAAGAGAACATTCGTGGCTCGCACCAGACGAGTTTGCTGACAATTTTCTTGAACCCTGCGACCCGGCCGCCGCTCTCACGAGCTTTCCTAGACTGTAAACACACGACTAAGCAAGTCTCGATCGGAGCGTCTCGCGACGCGCCGTCGTGATTGATGAATTTCGCTAGGCGTGCTGGATCCTGATCGAATCAACGCGACGAGAAGAGTTATGCGCGTTCTAAGAATAATTCGCTTCAAGTTAGAAATAGTATCGTCGCACGGACGTATTGATCGGCGACCTTATTCTGCACCAGCCAGAAAGTCCATCGACCTGAATTCTTTTCCGAACCGCGCTACCTACGAGTTACCTGGTGATGTTTCGTTGTCCCCGTCAACCGATGCTCTTCGATCGCGTCGTTCGGGAATGGCATCGGTCGTTCTACAAATAGCAAGGTCTTGGGCCTCTGCGTCGTAAATAGACCGGATTTAAAGCAAACTCGTTTGTATGCAAAGCGACTCGATTAAATACCGTTGAATCAAGACCGTTTGCGCGTCTACTCACCTCCCGATTACAATCGCGCCGATAGATATCAACGGCTAGCGCGTTCCATCGGCCAAGGACGGAGTAACTATCCTTCTCAAGGCCGAGCACTGCTCATTTTGAAGCGCGCGTTACGCGCGTGAGGCCGCGATAAATCGTTAGTCGGTGTATACGCAAGGAATATACACGCGGGAAAAGGAAGAAAGTAGGGAGACTGTTATACTTGGGATCGGGAAACGAAGTGTCATGGATGATAGTGGTATTTGATAAAACATACTCGAGGCCGATAGCCGCTTATCTGAACAGGATCCCATTGACTGAATGAGCCTACGTATTTGCGTACGTTCACACTTTGACGAAAGATAACGTATGGTGGGTGATATCCTGTGACAGCTTGATGTTTAACTTTCTTCTTGAATCTGTATTGTGGAATATATTATACGTATTCGAAACTACTGTTTGTTAGAAAATACGAAGTTAAGAGAGGTTTCTCAACGGATAAAGCGCGAGGTGACGAGAGCCAGATGCCCAGTCGCCGGGTCCGAACGTTTTGTTTCGGATTAAGAGCCGGCGAGGGATGCAATATTTGGCTTGGGCCGAAGGCCATGCAAGCCTTTTCCGGAAAAAAACTCTCGGAAGGAAGGGCTCGACCAAGACAAAGTGATGGCTTGGTCGAGCAGGATACTTTTTAGCGAGACTGCATCGCATCGTGCTGTAGCAAATAAAACGATTCCTAGACATTCGAATGGCAGTTGGTCAAGGACCTTTAGTAATTTGCGAGGAATTTGCAGGTATGCCACTATTGCCCACCGACGCTTTTGTACGCACGTCTGAAAACTGTCTTATTCTTTGGGCTGTTCTATGTTGTCACTAGTCTTCGTTGACGATTTTTCGCAAACAGGATTAATCCGTAGGCCTTGAAAGGGCCAGCACTCATCAGCTTTCCTCTATTGCTAGGCTTTCCCTAGGCCACTACCCTTTGACCATACCACACCACCCATTATCATGTGGATGTTTAAACCCACGCCAGATTTAACTTTCGCATTTTTGAAAAAATATTTAACGATTCAAAAATCTTCTCATATAAGGATGAAAAATGTAGTCCCATATTTTGCGCTATTTTGCCTACCGTAACACCTTAAGAAAATAGTTATTCAAAATTGTGTTTTTCACATATTTCACGTTGCATTCTATGAGAAATTTGGTTGTAGGAAGTTCATCGCATAAACGCACTTTTGTGCGATTAGATGCGCTAGCTAGAGTTTCCGAAATCTTCTGGTAACACCTTTTCCGTGACCCTACGTTACAAGCAAAAAATAAGATTAGGCTATGGACCTCGAAAGGCTCTCAACAGCTTTCCTTCCTCGGTAGGTGGTCTTTCCCTGAGCGATCTATCAGCTTTTCTCCATCTTTAGCGAACTGATGACAGTTCTTAAAAATTTCATACTGTCGATATTCTTATATTATTGTTGTTAAAACCAAAGTTTACTCGACTCATTAACCTCGACTATCATGAGTTATCGGCATAAGAGATCGACTCGTTAACCTCCACTATTATGAATTGTCGGTATAAGAGATTGAATTAATCTTGTTTTTCATGTTCTAAAAGTACGACTTAATGTTTACTGTGTGGCGAGCAGAGTCCCGATAACTTAATGAACGTGTAATTTCATTTCACGAAAAATACAATAAACGGGATTGATTACGCTACTCGTGATTCTCGTGCGTGTAAAAATAAATCGAGGGGAGTGGATTCGTGTCACATGATAAATCGCATCCATGAATGAATCACGAGGATCGGGGCAATATGTACCGTCTGAACTTGGACTTCTTTGTTTTTTTATTCGCACCGTGTATTCTCGTTGGCGCGGTGCAATTTTCGCGCTAGTAAGTCAGTCAGTGACACACCATCGTGTTGTACGCGGCGAGCCCCTCGCGACGCCGTGGAAATTTCCATTCGCGAAAAGCATTGGCGTAACCAGACGTAATCCAGACGGAACATCATTCCACTATCATTACCGCAAATTCGGTATATGTAGCTACTAAACAAGTACCGGTCGAAGAAGCCCGAGGAGCGAAGAGGAAGTAGCTGTCGCGTCAATGAAAAATATTTATTTTCTTACCTTTGTTCGACCGGTTGCAAAATGTGACGGACATTTATTTAGGTAGCCGCTATAATCGGAACAATGCGCCGTAGTCGTTATCGATTATCTCAATTTTCTTAAGAGCGACAGCAATTAAGTCATGAGTCGATAAATTATAAAATTCTTTCTCCTTCGTAATCTGTTTTCACGTTTCCATGTATGTAAGTACGTACGTCAAACGAAGCCAACCGCGAGAGTATCGGTGTCACGAGCCAACGTTTCCGATAACTTCTATCAAATAAAGATCGCCAGCGTCAGCTAGAACACGACAATCATTTTCAACTTGTTTCTTTCGAGGTCGTCGTAGTGTTACGTAGCGCCGAAATTTGACCACTTTCGTTTGACGTAAGTCGCGACTGTCTGAAAAATAACGAGACATAGCGGAAGCGGTAAGATTACAACCGGTTGTTGTTGAATTTTCATTCGGAGAAGCGTACGCATTATATTCCGATTCGAAAGTTCCTTCCGATAAGGAGACTAAACGGTAACCAATTTCGTAATGCAAATGTCGTTGAAATTCTTGTCGCGCGATTCATTCTCGCCCGCGTTACGTCAGACCGATGATTTCGAATGACGCGCGATGACGTTAGCGAGATGCGTGGTCCTGCTGACGATGTTACCAGGTAGTCTTCTCTGTTCGCGTCAGAAATATGTGTTTCGCGGAAACAATATACACCCAGCGCAATGACTGGATGAAAGTTCTGGAAGGTCTGCGGCTAAGGTGCTCGTATTACGAGTGACTCGTCGCCGCATACCATCCCGTGTACCGTGAACGCAGCACGCGATCCTGTTTCAGTAATTGAACATTTCAATTAAAACACGTTTTTCAAATTTCACTTAAAATACGCCCAGAATGATTCGTCAGATGCGGGTTGCATTTTTTCAATATCCATTCCGCCCTTTCATCAATTTAACATTTCGATTGCCAAACGAAATAATCTTTTTACTTAGGCAGTTTATATTTCCATGTTTTATTAGTCTGTATCTAATACATCCACCACCCTGATACGGGTGATATAGCCCCTTGAAAACTTGATGCGTCACCTGAATGATATGACAGTCAGTGTTAATTCCTATGTCTTAGAAAAAACTTCGATCGATAACACATTAGCACAGGAATTTCATCGCTTTGTTTTTCTTACAAAATATCGCATTTTAAATTATGCACTTGTCATTATCGTTTTCCATGATATAATGTTGTGTCCATTTAACATGCAAGGATGAAATGAGTTAGGAAAATGAGGAAAAGATAAAACTTACATAATGCAAAGCATAATTACTTGTGTTATGCAATACATAGGTCCTTAGACTTTGGACTCCAGACTGCATTGTTATTCTTATCGAAAAATTGAATATATTGCACCGTATCTCGTTTTTATCGTGGCAAATTGATAGCAAATGACAGTGGCCGGCAAACTTCTTATGAACTTCATACTTCCTATTGTACGTACTTGAAAAATTGAAGCAAGCCTTACAGTTGGATTACACGGCTGCAGCTATGAATTTTTTATAGGGACGATGCTTGTGAATATCATTGAGGTATCTCCCGGTCGGTGTAATGAACTCTACAGGAACGTTCTTTCACTTTCGCGTAGTCGGGACGATATCGATTAGTTTAAAAGCTTGACGCGTTCAGTATCTATCAACTATTATGCTGTGGAATTACTTCCCGTTCATTTACGATACTTAATTTCCTTTAATTATATGTACATAATGGCAGCCAGTAAACAATTTGCTAATGCGAGCTTGTAAAATTCCAAGGTTTTCATTACGGAAATATTTACGATTTTACTCCATTTTTCAAATGATCTACCTCAATTCTGGTAAAAACCCATTCTCACTTGTGATTGTCTTTTTTATCAATGATTCTACTTATATCGTTGCGATATCGAGATAGAATTGTCCGAGTATCATGTTCGAAGGTGCGTCATTCATTTACTTGAACGGATAAACATTTTATTATTAGAATCGTTATTTTTTGCGTGACTCATCAGGAAATAATTACTTGAGTGTCAGGTGATTCAACCTGTCGCGACGTTCCCCCGTCTCTGAGGGAAGGACGTGTTAGTATAGTGGAGAGGAGTGCAAAGAAACGTAGTGGCAGTATTTTAAAACTCATTTATTGAACATGACATAAAAATCACGATACATGACAGTGATGAACCGAGACTATTGTAAGCTTTCAAACTTTAGATATATCATTTATTTATTATTTTCGCGTGTAATAGCTTAGTTGAATGTCTTATATCAAACGCTAACAAATTCATTACTTTATACAAGTATACGTTGTAATCGTATTCATGGAATGTGCACCCGTCATCATGTCGCTTTCTTTTCTGTTAGAGATTTCATTTACCTCGGTTGGAGGATCATTGCTAGCATCGTTCCGTTTGCAACCAGGTGAAAAAAATGTTCAAAACGTCGTCGACATAGTTTCAATAAGAAACTTCTAGTGTTCGATCCGTACAATTGCGTAGTCTATTTTTTCGTGCCTTCTCTATCTGATCCTTGAACCTCAGGAACTTGAAACGAACAAATTCGACGGTATTTCAATTTTGCGGTACAATTTTGCCAGGATGAACAAAGAAGCGAGTGTCACGGGTGTTTCTCAACGAAGAAAGAGAAAACCGCTGTTCATAAAAAAGAAAATAAATACGCAACGCAAGGTCGAAAAATAATGCGAGGATGATAGGTTCACGATGGCGATACGCCACGGACGAGCGAGTCGCCGCAAAAAAATGATCGAAAGACGTTCGTCGAGTCTATCAACCGTTGTATGCAGCATAACGCTACATTTTTATGCAATCCTGGGGATTTTGGCAGTGACATTCAATCATCATGGTTGAGGAGAAGTTTGTTAACCGACTGACGATCTCAATTATATGTTCTGAATCAGATGGATGAGCAAAATTGCTGAACTTCAGGCCATCTTAAAATGTAAAATGCAATCCGTGATCAATTTTATCATAATCACAGCAGAAAATATTAGACAACTGTCTGACCGGTTGTCGTCACTGTTCAATCCTTTTGATTGCTTGCAATTTGAAACGGCTGTAATTATCATTCCCCGTATTTAAAAAGGAACATCAGTATTCGGTACTTGTTTCATCTCCTCGACCACGCGCTAAAAATCAGCTCAAAATATCCCGAATGAGGTATAACGAATAACCATAAAGTAGTTGTAATAATAATAAAAAATAGTCAAGTCGTCGAATAATAAATTATGTATACACATATATATATATATGTACGCGTGCATGTGTAAATGTGTATATATATATATATAAATATGCACATATTCATATATACCTATATATGTACATACGTATAATATATTTATAGATTTTCATAATTCACGCGAACGTTGCGACCGTAGAATGAAAGTGGATCGAGCCAGAAAGAGGATAATGTAATCTATAAAAACACTAATTGAATTAAGACGTACCGCGCGTTCCTTTCGGACATTTTTTCCCTTGCACGAAAAACGTTTCGTTACGAAAGAAGACAGAAAGTTAAGGGGCGTCCCAATCCACGTTTACTCCGCGGTCCGAGGCCGCCGTAATAAATAGATCGTATTATCTCGTCAATCTCTAAACTCTAATAACACCATTGTCTCTAGTCAGTACAAATCAATCGACGAAACTTTGGAGCGAATTCTTTCACGAAGGCTCGCGAGGCCAACAATGTCGATTTCTCCGTGCGTCCCAATATTTCGTCAAGCACCACGTTTTAACATCCGTTCAGTTAATTCTATCGTTTCTCTTCTATTTTACTTTGCATTTTTAACCGTTTCTCTAAAGCAGTCTTACGTAATTGCGGCAACTTTTACCAATTAGTCCCGTTGTTCTTTTCCCCGATCGTGTCATTTCCTTCCTTCATCCGCATATTTTTTTTCCCGAAAACTTGAGGCAAATTCGTATTCACTGCGGCGTACATACTGTACATTCCGTGTTCAATTTTGTAATCCAAACGTAAATATATGTGTATATCTATCGTCGAATATGGAATAAGAGCAAAAATATATTTTGTTGAACCTCTGTTTGTTCCGGGCGAGAATTGATTCGTCCGGAAGTTAATTAAAAGCCATTCGGATTCGTGCCGCACACGACGAAGGAACTTTTCGCTTTCGCTGCCAAAAAACGCGCGTTGATTGACGGAGAATTGAAGCGTTCGTGTAACGAATTTTCGTAATAACAATAACACATCCCCCAACTTCTGGCTCTAGTTTCTTTCTCTCTTATTCTTTTTTTGTTTATTTTTCACTTTTTATGATCGTTGCAAAATAATTCTACCTTATAGCTTACTGTATCACAGAGTTACACGCGGTATCGTTTAATTGCTCCCACATCGTTATTTTGCAAAACGATAAGGAAAGCGCGTAATCGTCCTGTATTTGAAATAAAGACAAAAAACGGCGGTAGGTGGACGCAGACGATGTCGCCATATTACGATCGGTTTCCGGTTCGTTACACACGCTGTACGCATGTACACGGACTTTTTTCATTTTACCCGTGATTTAATACTGGCGAATGAAAAGATAATTGATATCTCGCAGTGAATTCTATTGCAATCAACCGATGAAATTTTTCGTATTACAAAAAAATAGAAGCACAACCGATTTAAAGAAAAGCTGTGCGGGAATCATTCTATTCTTTGGTTTCACCGATCCTTTTCATTGCATTACGGAAATATTTTAATATAAAAACAAGAGATTATAGTAGAATGAAGAATCGAGTGTTTGAATTTTTATTAACAAAGTTCCACGTACGTTACAGCTATCTCTGTGATTTTATCCAAAGCTCTTTCGAAAGATGTCGTTCTGCGTCCGAATTTCGGAGACACTTTCGTTTCTCGACCATTCCCGGAGTTATTTGTCAAAAAGATTGCTTAATGTACGGCGTAACGAATAACAGACTGGACCGTATATATCTCTACGGAATCGTAATAAATATATTATAGAAGAATTCAACAAACGCTTCGTAACGACTAATCAAAACAGCAAACTCGAGTACCTCGGGCACGGGGCAGGCGGAAAATGTTATGGTACACAACTCGATACGTGGTGCAGGAGTATCGTTTTTAAAAATATACCTTTTCCACGGTAAATAGTACAGTCTAGAAAAAAGTGTCTCGTATGACTTGAAAATAATGTTTCCGTCGAACCGACACCGAGAGCGTAGCACGAGCAGCTCGAACCGAGACTTCGAGCGAAGCGAGTTTCTGATGTGCCTTCAACGAATGCCAAAATATTTGTTTCTTTTTTTTTTTTACACAAAACGAGGAGGAATTTCTATCGACGACACGTGCGAAGCAAGCCGAGAGTTTTAAGCGTACTCGAGTATCATTTCGACGAGGTAAAAACATTGCATTCTTTTCGTTGCAATGCCATGAAAATTTCGAATAAATACTTTTTTACGCGTGTGTAAGTACAGCAAATCTCCCTCGGACGATACATGATTAAAATAATTAAGTCTTTTCTTAGGCTCTGTTCTCTCTCACTAGCTCATCTATTATATGCATTATACGTAATATACGCATTCGCGCCCCTCTATGCAATTATGTACATCCCTTCGCAGTTTATGCGCGCACGCACGCGTATCCCCTCTGGAGGCTGCAAGTAATCATAACGATGAAAACGAGCGTTTCCGGTTGTCCGTGTGTATGCGACTTATGGGAACTCCCTTGACTTCGACGCGTGTTACGCCTCGTTTAGTCATCCCATATTTCTGCTTGCCCTGATGTTTCAAAAACACATTCACCATGATTACCATTTAAAATTTAAACGGTAAAACACTAAACGAACGATAAATATGGTTAAAAAGAAAGCTCGAACGAAAAAAAGGAATCTTGTATCTACGCTATTTACGCGTCGTGTCGAACGAGTGAAAAAAAATGGGGAAAAAAATAAGTAGATAGAATGCGATCGTCGCTCGTGTCATTGTCAACGATTAAGTTTCTTGGGGAGAAAAAGACGGAAAGCAAAGCTTGTGCGGTACCGCTCGAGTCGTATCTTGATATTTTATACGCGCGGCAATGTACATAACGGAGGAACTAGCTTTATAGGTTCGGATATTGAGATCCTCTATCGACCCCGACTGGCCACGAATCTTCCGATTTGCGCGTGCAAAACGAACGCAGTCCAACGTCATATGTACGCGCCGGCATCGATAACGACGAATTCCATCGCGATTATGTACCTCTTTTCTTGGATCCTCGTTGCTCGTTGTCTGGTGCACGATGTCCCCGCTTGCCTCTGCTTCCGCGTCTCTCTTCCCCGTATCATTTTCCCATTCTTTTCCCTCCCTTTTTCTCTCCGTCCTCCTAAACAGATTCTCACAGTTATCCATGGAAAGGACACGTCGATTCTCGCGATGTTCTCCGATATCTCGTGAGAACGACGTGCGTTTGGAAGGGGAGGTGTGAAACACGGAAAGTATTTTCTTGCGGTCCTCGTAGCTGGTTCTCTGGCATCTTCGACAACAATGACGGTGGCAACGGGGAAGCAGAGAGTGGAAAGAATGGATTCTAAGCTCGCGAGTTTTTCGGCTGGGTTGAAAGGGAAACGTAGAAGAGAGCGTGTAGCAACCTACTGGTACCAAAGGGTTGCCGGGAGCCGTTCACCGTCGGTCGTCGTTTATTCGACCGTTGCGTACCCGTCCGACGGAATCCGTCCTCGTGTCAAAAGCTTGTTCGTGATCTTGCCATTGGAGCCGGCCGACTTCTCCTGTTTTTAGCGAAGGGACGTGCGTTTTTTATTCGCTGTTATTTTGTCGATTTCGATGTCAGGTTTCCGAGCAAGGTCGCGCGCAAGGATCGATGATTGTTATTGTCACCACCGACGATCGAGTTGCCGGAGACTTCTCCTTCGGCTTCGGATCGTCTGATCCTATTCCCATTACTGTCGCCGTTCGCGATCCGCATTTTACCATGCTGACGACGAGGGGTTCGGGCAGGATCGTGCCACTCCCTCGTAGATCGTCGCGGACGTTGTAACGGGCGCGGAAGTGCGTCGGATGTCGATCGGTTTCGAGCCGGCAATCGGTGGCCGGCCCGAAACCCCCTGACTGTTTCATGACAAGTTTCGTTGATCTTCCGCGCTGTCCTCGGCCTTCTTCAGCGACCTCTTCAACTTGTCCACCAGCCGGTTGTGGAACTTGTTCAGAGAGTTCGAGCTGCCGGTTTTAGGCGGGGATGAGCCGGTGCTTTTGCTCGGGCTCTGCAACGAGTTTTGAGACGCCCTCGAGGACGTCCTCGAGAAGTGGCGAGAGGTGAGGGGCACGGAACGGTGCGCTGGCGACGTTAAGAAGTCTGATCCCGGCGAGGTGGATAACGATGGGCCCTCGGACTTTGAACATTCGGACACCTGCGAACAGAAGAACGTATCGTTTCCCGCTTTAGCCGATCAGACAAAATAGAGATTATCCAATAGCAAATTGTTTAACAATAGAATGTGGAAAAGTAATCGCGGGCATTACCGATCTTTGAATATTTATTAAAAAAAGAAAAAAAAATTACATTCATTGCCAGATTGCTATTATTTTTTTATGGAAATAGGACTTAACATGCAAAATGGTCAAGTACGAGTCGGGTTTATCGTTAAACGTGCAAGCAAATAGTTCTTACAATTAGCTTTAGCTTGTAACTCATTTCATCGTCGATTATGTCACGTGCGATAGCTAGTCGTGCCGTAAAGCAGAAGCCTAGCTCGTTCGATTCTCCTTTCGAAACGCGTGCGAGAAATTGATTGCTTTCACTTGTTTCTCCGTTCTATCCTCTAAAAGTTTCATTTCATCGAACCCGACGGTCGACGCTAGACGAGACGCGGCTTCTCTAGCGCGTACTTTCAAATTCTCTCTTTCGGATTGAAACGCGAGGGTCACCGTTGGGCGAATTTCATCGCGTCCTCGCGGGACAACGCTGCGTCGCGCCGCCGGCACTTTTGACACAGCCACGATCGAACAGTGGTGCGCAATCGAGCGACTTATTCGAGCGCGTAGTGTGTGTGTGTAATCGAGACTGCACGTGCGCACGTGCATCACCGACCGCGGACGCAGTGAATTTCTCGCCGCAGATTCTCGTCCTTTGGTTACGCGCGATTACGTAATCTCCTTCGGCATGGACAGCCGACGAGTCGCGTCCGGCGCAAATGATACTTTGACGAAACAATCACAGCTGAACGTCCCATGTACGAATTAATACGGAGGCAAGCCGTCGTCCTTTCCTCGTAGTTTCATTGTCTAATAATGTGCGTTGATAATTTGAGGGCAATGATTGCGTTAAAAGTTTAGTTTTAATTCCTTACTGAGAATGGAAATAGTGAAATTTTTAATCGTGTGTCCAATTGAGATTACCGTGTCAAATTATCACGAGGGGTCGGTGAGAATTATTTTTTCAGCAGTATTATCGTCCGAGAACTATCTTGATACAGTTTTGTTGAGACTGTCTCTCGAAAATCAGGTCGAATACCGAAAAATGGAACGGTACAACTATTCTGAAGCCGCACGCGAGTCTGAAGTTCTTGGTTAAAACGCAGCGAGCTCTCATGCCGGCAGCTATCGATTAACACGATTTGCAGCTTCACGTGATTTACAGCATCTCTTGCGTTTCTCGAACTTTGGCCGATGTATCGACGCGACGGAACGCGCATTCGTCAGATGCATTTGTCAATATGAACTTTTTGCACTTGTACATTAGACCGATAATTAATTGATGGCTCGAGAATCGTAGTAGTTCGATAGTGTCAATGAAACGATATTAAGTGTAGTTATCATGTAACTAACTAACCGAATGATATTTCTAGTACATGAAAACGCCATTAACTATATGTTCGTACAAATATTTTCTATTTAAATTCAATGTGTATGTGTGTGTGGATATTTAGGCGGGGCGTAACCGATTTTACTTGTTTACTTCAGTAACTTATTTAAAATGTTAATATTACCATGTTTTACGCTTCGAGTTAGTCATATGATAGGGAAATGTGAACGTTTTTACAGTACAACAAAATTAATGCTAGGACTGTTAGACCAATCGTACTGTTGGATTCTGAATAAAAAAACGCAGATACGTATAAAAAAATAGGCTTGATATTTTCATGATAAGATTATTATCAATCACCTCAACAAACTAATAAAAGTAAATACAGTGGGTAGGGTTGCATTACGTATGGGAAATTGAGATGTTTTAAACGGGGATTGAACACGAGTGTTATCGTCCCTTGATGTGTATTACATACGTATTTTTATTCGTTACCGTAACCGTGGAACGCGACGCGATAAGAGCACGATCTGGATTGTGCGTATATGTTTCGGAAGCTTTGTTAACAATGTTATCAGTGACACATCGATTTGTGCCGCGATTAACGCGATAGCGCTGGGGTGAGATTATCGCGCGCGATGCATTACGAAATTGAGGATCGAAGTTGCGCAACCGTACGCCACACTACTGATAGAAGTGTGCCCGGGAATGTCGTTAACAATAAGATTTCTCTGGAAGCGGCGCAACGTGCTTTCCAATCCAGCTTTGTTTTCTTTGTCAGCAGATAACGAATCGTTTAGCGACGATTATGTGTACATACGTGACCGCGGTATACTTCTTCATATCTGTTGCGTCGAGTGTCGCTTTCATCGCGCATAATATAATCAGCCGTCCGATTGAGCGTGAAATCGGCGTTTTCAATCTCTTCTGATTAGGGATTCAAATTTTTACCATTCCGCTCCGGGTTTTTACGCACGGTAATCCTTCGGGGAATCGTTAAATTGCAGCAGAGTAGTTATTGAATTGAAAAGACGTCTCGATTTTCAATAAATTTTACGGTGTTTACAGGGCGAATTCTTTCCGAGGCGTGTAGAGAAGAACGATCTTTTCGCGTTGAACGAAACGCAGTTCGAATTCGATTTGTCACGTGAATCAGACGCAAACGAAGCGATTCGAGAAACGTNACGTTGAACGAAACGATGCCAACGCAGTTCGAATTCGATTTGTCACGTGAATCAGACGCAAACGAAGCGATTCGAGAAACGTAACACACGGATCGTCCGTTTGGACGGTGTGTGGGTGGTATGGTATCAGGGAAACGCTCACCTTCCTACTGCGACAGGCCTGAGGATTGGAACACTCCGAGGATCGCCGGTTGCGGTTGGTCTTGTAAATGTCCCACTCGTTTTTCATAACGGGCATCATAAACGCCATCTCGATACCTAAATCGTCCACTCGTTTCTCGTTCCTCTCTGTCCCACAGCGACGTTACCTTCCTTTTCTTTCACACTCCGCACCTAGTCGCCGTCTTTCTCGCTCCGTTTCTCTGGAAAGTTCAAACCGGACGGTTCCTCGGGTTCGGCGCACGTCAAGTTTTCCCGACGATTGAATTTCCTCGTTCGATCACCACCACCACCACTCTTCGATCCCGTTTCAAACAGATGTCGATTTTTTTTACCGATACCCAGTGTCACCCGCCAGCTATTTGAAACGCGTGCAAATATTTATCCTCGTTAGCGCGTCACGGTCCAAAGAAAAATCGAAAGCGACTAAAAATTCTGTGTGTTCACTCTTGTCCTTCGATTTTAACGTTCTGTTGCGATTCAAGTATGTGCCGCCGACGACAACAGGCCACTGCTGCTGCTGCTGCTGCTGCTTTGTCGCGTGTTGCTGTAGTCGGTGTCTCTGTTAGCCGATCGCTGGAATCAGTGTCGTGCGTCGACTAGAAAACTGCATATACACGTCGATGTTGCGCTTTCACGGATGGATTATCCTTCGGCTTCTTACGGCGTGTTGCCTTTTCAATGATGTAGAATCACGCACGTTCATCCGCTCGGTGCAGCAGTCTGCTACAGAATGAGCACGCTGGCGACCGTGTGGGTAGGTGTAAGATGATGCTCGGGGTGGGGAGCAGCTGGCCAAGCTCATTGGCCCATTCTGAGGCGGGACTCCTACGTCACGGGTTACCATTGATTTTCCAATGTTGATACACACGACGGCATGACGTTCCGGATTGATTTTCTGGCGACGGTTCCTGCTGGATCGCACGTATACGTAGCCCTGGCCGTAGCCACGTCACGGCGCGGGAATGCAACCCCTTTCCTTCGTCTGGACCGCGCCGGGTAGGAGGCGCCGATTTTCCCTCACGATCCTTTCGCACCTCGTCCTCGATCCTTTCCCGCCTCGAATCAGCGAAAATACACCTTCCTTCCGTCGTCTTTCAAGGTCGTCCCGGCGAATTGCAATAGATGCACGTGCGATGCACGTTGACATACTTCAGCTTCAGCCGCCGCGGTATATTTAGAAATTGCCAGCGTCTATTCTCGATCCCATTGTTCGCGGATTTGATACGGATATCGAGTGATTCAACGCGCAATTTCGTTTCGGGAACGAGGCCTCGAATATATATCTTTGATAACTGTTCCATAAATCGTAATCGCGTTGCAATGAACGGATAAAGCCCGTGACACGAAAAAACATTTCCATTCAAAACATTGTCAGACCCAAGGATTAAAGCGAAATATCAACTGCACGTGAATTTAAAAAATACGCTTTTTGGAGGGGTAAAGTCGATGAAAGTACTCGTCGGTGTTTAACTGTCAGTCGCTAACTACGAATACTTACCTACGGTAGATATAGGATATCGTCGATCGTTACTGTCAACAGCAGCACGTCGGTAAATTATCATAAGACCACGAATAACGATTTTGTAGAATTTGGTATAATTGGTCGCATAAAGATAAAATGGATAAACCTTGATTACAAAGCTAGCGTTTCCATAAAAAGTAAATTTATTTCGTTTGCAAGTGTACATGTCTTTTGTTGGTAAATAAAATACGTTCCTTACGCGCTGCGTTGACGTTGGATGATTGACAGAAATAATTATAAGTATGCAACGCAGCCACAAACTGCTCTCGATCTGAT
This sequence comes from Ceratina japonica, assembly GCA_019453355.1. NCBI lineage: Eukaryota > Metazoa > Arthropoda > Insecta > Hymenoptera > Apidae > Ceratina > Ceratina japonica. The sequence goes on along the minus strand of SMSR01016120.1, from coordinate 171,024 downwards.
TACAAAATATATTTCATATCTTATATCGCTGTAAACTCTGTTACCTCTTGCTTAAATTAATTGTAAGTAGTTCTTCGCTCGTGCATCGGACAACAAAAGGAACTGTAAAACCTCATTTATTGTTAGCTTCAGTGTAACCATCGAACCATCTAACACATCATAACGCATTGTTTTTTTTTATCATTGATCTTCTTTTAAGCTTGTTTAAAGCTGTTGCGAATGATCGATTAATAAATTTCCGTATTCTTGTACTTGCGGTGACACCCAGAGTTGCCGGGTAGAAGGTCCTACGGTTCCCTTTTCATCAACGAATGCTAGAGAATCGAGCTAATTTGCTGATGGAAGGGCCTTTCTCCCGGCAATTCTGGTGGCAACATCGTCACGACCAGTCTNTGATCGATTAATAAATTTCCGTATTCTTGTACTTGCGGTGACACCCAGAGTTGCCGGGTAGAAGGTCCTACGGTTCCCTTTTCATCAACGAATGCTAGAGAATCGAGCCAATTTGCTGATGAAAGGGCCTTTCTCCCGGCAATTCTGGTGGCAACATCGTCACGACCAGTCTCTCGGAAGCTCTGTTAAAAATTGTACCAAAACAGGAAGCGAACTAACGTCACAATAAAATAGTTTCTTTTTTCTCGTTCATACGTATATCATGACAGAAGTGTTTCTCGATGCATAGATGCATCCTATCTCCACTCTTTCCAAATACAATTTTCCCCACGCCTTGTCAGATTCAAATTGGATTTGTAAGTTGTACAACTTTGTATACTTTCGTATTGCACCATTACTTGCACACGAAACTTGTTCGAGACTCGTCGGATGATGCGCGGAAATAGTTGAACGTTCATGATAGAAGACTATCGTATAAAACTTAATTGCAGCGCTGATTAGATACCGACGAATTTTGCTTCTATTAAAATACTTTCATCACAATACTCTAACTCTAAAGTCGTACACATTTTTCGTTCCTTAAATACATCTTCGAAGATTATCTTACTGTTAACGATAGGCGGCGAGATACTGCATGTCAGCGGTCCCCAACTTTTTTTGAGCCACGGTCCGGTATTGTTCCACGGCCCGGGGATTGGGGACCGCTGCTGTATGTGGATCTTTCGTGGAACGTAAGAACTAGAACTTATCTTTGGCACGATGAAGAGGTATTTGCAGTTGTTTTCTTTTAAACACCATCTCGAGCGCGTAATTATAATTCGTCGATGCAAGCTACGGAAGCCATTCGCTCGTTGCTGGCTCTTTTTAAAGTGCAACAAGCACCGGGTTGCAATAAATTGAGACGGATTCATTTAGGTAGGGCCATCAGGCTTCTCTTGTATACCTACGTCGTTTCGACATCTCTTATACGGTGTATACGTTTAATCTCGTCTACATTCAGCTAGAGCTTACATGCTAGAAAAGATACTTTATTAATACCTCTCTTTTTATTTTGGCACAGAATCGAAAATCACACCGATCACAAACACCGAAAGTCTCTGTCTCTGAATCGAATTTCGTAGACACCGTTCCACTTAAATATTCAGTTTTATACATGAAGTCGCATGATCCGAAATCATTGGGCCGTATGCACAAAGACGAGTGAAACCTTCTTGATGTGAATGAAGTATGGAGAATTTACTAGAAATAATGTTTACTGAATTGTCCGGTAAATATTTAAAATGCGTACGCATAATACGTAGTATTTACTAAAAGTTGTGAATAAATATTAATGCTATTTTAAGATTGCCACTTATTTTTATGCATACGACCCATTAGTTGTTCAAATATATAATGCTGATATATACTTTAATCGTTTTATGTATACGATGCGCATAAAAATAATGTATTTCGATAGTGAACACTCTTGCACATGGCATTACTTTGTTAATAGCTTAACTTGAGAACCGAATTCGATATTTGATTCGAATCATAGCGACGGATATTTCGTACGCACTTGGAAATTTTCTTCGCTCGCTAAATGCCCTATGTACTTTGTAATTTCGTTCTTTACAATTATTATTCTCCTCCTGATCATTGGGAATTTTAATCAAAGCTGGACTAAGCAGTAGCAGCGTTGTTATTAAATTAATGACGATTTTACATACGCAGACGTAATTTGAAAATCATTAGCGTTGTTTAAACAGGTATAATCACTTTTAACAAAAAAGTATAACAATTCAGTTGGTATTAATTAATAAATTAACAAGAAAATAAATAAAAAAATAAATAAATAAATAATTGACTACTTTAAAGGAGTTGCATTCACTTGATTCATCGCAGAAAAAATGTGTTTACAATAGGGGTGACAAATTGGTGGCTCGCGACCCTTTACGGTTCCTTGTCTGTACTCTTGTATCCGACTTTAGCTCCTCCTATGTCTGTAGCTATGGATAATAATTCACAGATGATAGAATGGGGCATCGTGCCTCATCGCTTTTCAATAATTGATGCTCCATTCTTTATCTCTGTGGCGACGTAAGTACGTAAGGAAGCATTCGCTTGCGACGACACAGGAGCAAATGAAGCTTATCTCACTAATTTCTTTGACGCTCGGTTGAGAAGTAATACGCCAGAGTCGACAAGACATAAATTAAAAAAATAAATGAAGTTCGACCAATCAATTGTCGTAGACTAGTAGTGGCGAGCTTATATTTTTCTTTTGTTTCATACCGGTGAACGCAACTCCCTTGAATAAAAACATCTGATCGAATTAAAAAGTAACGACGAAATGAGACGCTTCAATTTCGCAGCTCGAAGGTGCAATTCGTGTAAAGGTGGATCCTCTGATGGTCCCGCAGGTGATGTCGATGCTTAAATCGCTTCTTGCACCAGGCGCATTGAAATCTTGGCCCGACGCCGCATTCGAGTCGCAAATGTCTGGTTAAATTGCACTTGTGGGAGTAAGTACGGCCGCATTTCGGGCACAGAAACGGCGGACCATCCTCCAAATCCTTTAGCACCTTCCAGACTGCAACATGTTTTTAAACACACTGTGAAACATGGTTTGCCACGCGGGTTACACTGCGACGCGACGGTGAGATAAGTCGGCGGTAGTAGACGAAGCGTTTGGCGGCAAAGTAATAATGTAACAACGAAATAGGGATCGGTTCGGGAACATCGAGCCATGCTATCGCAGGATAAACCAGTATACCATCTTATGGGAAACATCCGTTTGTATCATATCGTACTATTTCCATCGTTGCCCATCATTACGGATAGGCAAGCGTTGTATCATCGAAAAGTAATTAAAAAATATTTCAAATCAATGATTATGGAAGACTAATTCAATTGAAAAATTGTATTAAATTATTCAACAAACTATATAGACTAATCATAAAATGTATCATATAATATACATAGTAGAAAATTTATGATCGAGGGTGTATATGTATGTATACGAATACAGATTCAGCGATAATACTGTGATACTTATTATTGATACGCAATGGATACGATATGCAAGAATCATGTAGCGTCTCGATGATCATTTTTCTTAGCATAATTTCGTTTGCATTTCCGGTCAGTGTTTGAGATCGATCGCGAAACATTTCCAACATGCAGATATTACTGATGCTTCAATAAAGGATAAATTTTGTTGAGATGCTTCAAGAAATAAATGGAGATTCAAGGAACATTGAAGACTTTTTAATATGCAAATGGAACGTGAATGTTATTAAACATGCTATTTGGGTGACACGAAAACTTAACGACACTGGTAGACGATTACTTTAGAAGAGAAATGAGAACAGATTCTGGAGAATTCGGTAAATGTTTATAAATACAAAATATTTATTTTCATTTTGGTACAATTATCTTAAGTAGATGTTTATAGATACATTTATTTTCATCGATATAACATGTGTCCAGTTTCTCGAAGATTTAATTACGTACAATTTAAGTACCCCGTGCGTGAACGTGTCTTTAGTTCGATCTTACCTCGGAACGAACATTCGTTACTATATTGTCGAATATTTATCTACACGTATGTATTTACATGTCACGTTATTTTAACATTCTTAAATTAGAACTCGATCAAATTCGAAGGAGAAATGGCAATGAATAACAGTCTGTATGTACATGTACAAACGTGAACACACGAATAACGATAGTCTATTAAAGCTTTTGATGAGTTCTCATATGCAGAAGCNGAAAATGGCAATGAATAACAGTCTGTATGTATAATACATGTACAAGCGTCAACACAGGAATAACGATAGTCTATTAAAGCTTTTGATGAGTTCTCATATGCAGAAGCAAATTGTGCTTGTGCTTCGACTTCTTGTGACATACGGGACATTCGAATTGCGGCTCGACGCCGCACTCAAACTTGATATGCCTGTTCAACGAGTGAAGCCTCGTGTAAGCGTTTCCGCAGCGCGAGCAAGAGTAACTCGAAGGGCCGCGGACCGCGTGATTCCCTCTGAACGAAGCCTCGTTAAGAATACTTTCCGGCATCCTCTCCGAGGCAACGAACTCGTTCCCGACCCCGGTATTCTCGTCCTCGGAAACCGTGTTCTCTGCCATTTGATTTTCCGCCATCAGTCGTAGATACAAACTCTGGTAGTGATAGTACCGTTCGATCGCTCCCGACGAGTACTTCCGCTCTAAAAAATAGACAATAGAATCAGTATTTCGCATTCGCAGTAGTCACCATGCTCGCAATTCTTCTTCGTTCAAAACGTCATCGAATACGGCTCGTTCTCCGATTGAATTGCCGATTGAACACATTATTTATATGGACATTAAACACGATGATTGTTATGCAGGTACATGATACATAATGGGGGAACCGGCGCTTACAGGGTAGTATAGATCGATCACACAGAGAAGGCGTTATGATTAAACAGCGCATTAAGTTTTCATACAAGCAACAACATTTCGTTTCGCAACATTTAAAGGACTTGGTTCGATTCCTGACGAACCAGTGGAAGAGACACGTTATGCTGACAAATTCCGATTTATTGAGCTACAGAGAAATTAATCATATGTACGGTGGAAGAGTATAACAACATGTAAAACAGTGTAACCGATTTACAATAGTTAACACGATTTCCGAATATTCTTACAGGTATCCGAATTTATTTACATACTTACATATGTACTTGTGCGTTCAAGAATGATCTTCGCGTCCATTGAGGGCGAAGATAGCCGACGCGAAAAAATAAACGAATTACAATATCCTTAAACGCGGTGAGCAACAGTAAACATAAATTATATTATGATCCTTAACAGGTAAAAAGTAAGTGCAAAGAGAACGATATGTGAATCACGTGTGAAGATTACGAAAATAGGTGTTTTCGCAAGGAACACTTAGTCGTAAAGGTCGTCCCGTCTTTAACGAGGCTTCGGTATTTTATGCCGGCCCTGGTAATGTTCGTTCAGCTTGTACTGATGGTAGAATTTTTTCGGGCACAGTTCGCAACAAAATTTCTTCTCCTTGTTACCGCACTCGACCCTTTGGTGTCTCAACAAACTGTCCCTCCACTTGTACTTCTTGCCGCAGCCGAAACATACGTTCAACAAGTTCCTATCGTGGCGCAAATTCATTTCGATGTTCGACGGGTCCGCGCTTTGACAGTACGGCTGAAATCCCGATGGTAAACCGCACGGTAGTTGCAACACGGTGTAGCCATCTGTAATTCAAGAAACAGAGAAGAATAGTTTAGGAACCGTACCCGAACACTTGCACGCGGATGTGAACGTTAACGAAACAATTTTACATGTAGCTCGAACGCCACGGATTCCTACATTGTCTAACTTCCAGGGAGCCAGATAAGCACGCGTTTAGAAGAATTCCACTAATAAGTGAAAATATGATCCTTTATTTTCGAATCGTTTACAATAATTTCGTGGGAACACCGTGAGGGTGTCAAACGGTAGTATCAACATAAACAAAGTAGAACAAAATAATAAAAAAGGAAATGGAAAAACGTACAAAAATGAGAGCAAATAAAATTAAGTTTTCTTTTAGTCTGCGACTGAGGCAAGTAAACGAATGTATCAGCAATTCAAGCTATTTTCTAGCAACATAAAATAATAAGTATGTTGTAAGCCTTTAGAAGTATCTTACACAGTACCTCGTTGCCAGTGAAGCAATTTGGTGCGAAAGACTTGGAGATCAAACAACAACAAAATTAGCGTAACTCCTTATAGATTGTGATAACCATTAACGTGATTTCGTAGCTCGTATCGATACTTAAACTTCCTGTCGCATAGTTGACAATGAAATTTTTTCTCTTTGTTGCCGCAATCGACCCTGAGGTGTCTCCTCAGGCTGTCCTGCCACCTGTATCTTCGTCCGCAGTTCAGACACACGTAGATAGGTTCGGCGTTGATCTCGGTCGTTTCATAACTTCGTTGACTCGCGCCCCTGTCTTTGGACGAGTTGTTGACGTCCAACACTTGGTACGGTTTCGAAATACGTGAAGCGAACCGAAGGGATGAGGGCTGTCCATCTTTTCCGACATTGCGAGCATTTCTTTCCAACATCCACAACGCGTTGTATTCTGTCTCTTCGTAACCTGCGGTAAAAAACGTTCAATGGCAGCGCTCGTTTCATGCAACACGGATTTATGAGAGGGCTAATGCAACATATTACAGCACAATTTTCAAATTTCCGTTCGACAATTAATAGATGAATAGACATGTACAAATTCAAAACAAATACTATCCCCTCTTAATTAGTTTAGTCATAAACAAGAACCATAAAATGATTATAATTATGTGTACAACAGGACTCTAAAACTAGCAGAGAACTTGTTAAATACGCGTATATAATCCTTAAATTTAATTAGTCCCTTGAATGCCAAGTTGACATTTTAATGAAATATGAATAGGATAGCTTTCAACTGATATATAAAAATTCTTTACTGAAGGTAAAAAGATTATTCATATAAAATAGTTGATGAATTTATCTGCATACAAGCATACTTCGCAATGAACGCGTCTAATGTACTGGCTTAGGAAATGGATTATAGCTGAAAAGACTAGCTCTTTGAAATAATACAGAATTCTAAAAATCTACTTTTGTCCATCCCATAAAAAGCAGGTAAATGACAAAAATCAAGATTTTTTATAAATAAATGGCCATCTCCGAAGCCGTAGTTTCCTTGTCGTTGCAAACGAGCCTCTAATATCCCCTCAAAGTACCTAGTCTTACCGCATTGATTGCGATAAAACTTTCGTCGGTGAATTTCAACTACCTCTTTTAACGTCACGAACAACGCGTCGCAATTGTTTTGGTGCCGCTTTGGGCTATTCATACGTGTACGATCTCTAGCAGCCCACGCAGCGAAATTGCTGATGGAACTTCGAGCTTCTTTGAATCGCGACGATCTTTACAGAATTCAGGATGGACAAGTCGCAAAGAGCAAGTAGGTCATCGGTATTTGGCCCTGAAATGAAATCTCGCAAATATCGTCTTGTTTCCTATTCGCGTTGCTTTCGAATTTTCGCCTGCAATATAGACGCGTTCTCGCGATTATTAGCGAGCATTTTCGAAAATTCACGCATCGTGTTACCTCACCGAAAAAAATAGAAGCATGCTGTCATTTCGTCTCTAGCCAAATTACCTCGCGTCCATCAGCACTCGCTTTCAAGGAGAAGCTTGAGTTAGCAATCAGAGATACGATCATAAACGAATAATCGGTCGTTGAGAAAGTTTTTCACACAAAGAAGCAAAGGTCACAAGTATCGTTCCAACAAAATTTTATTCGTTTCTGAACAGTCAAAAAAGAATATTACATTGTTGCTAAGAGATTAATATTATTCGGAATATATTCATAGTAACTTATGCACATTATAGTAATAACATTACGCTAACATCTTATTTGTGTACGTATGTAGCATGGGTAACAAATACATATTCTTTTGGATCAAAATTATGACAGCGTCCGTACGACTTTGTTACAATTGCCGGAGAATTAATTAAAATCGTTCCATTTCCAATGGAGTCTCCGATTTGTGAAACAGGCTCGAGTGCATCGATTTCACGTGCGAGATCAACGAGAGCATTTTCACGAACTTCTTCCCGCAGAATCGGCAGTAAATCCTGTCCCCCTTCACTCTGCAATAGTTCTTCTCGTGTCTGCGAAGGCTGTCGAGCCGCGAGAAGCTCTTCCCGCACTCCTCGCAGATCAAGGTCTTCGCGATCTTTTTACGTTCTTCCGCTTCCGCCAACTCGTAGCTGCTCGCGACGAACTCAAACAACGTTTGCGGCACGTCGTACTCGTTCTGCTGCTTCACGAACCAACTGGTCAGCTCCGCAGCTCGTTCCCCTGCGAAAGCAACGAACGGTCTCGCGTTAACAAAATCGTGCATTCGTGTTGCGATGGTATGGTTGACAAATAAAACGGGAAAGCGCATGCATTGCGGAGATTACATAAATTTCTTGCTGCTGCTTTCGCTGCCGCTGTTCCTGCTTCAAAGGCAGTAAGCGCAAAATCGAAATCTGTGATTATCTAGAATCCCTAAGATCATCTTAACGCAGGTAACTTAGCGATAGATTATATGTACGCCCAACTGCGCTCTGTTATGTTAGACTCACATACAGACATGAAAGTGCTGTAACCATACATCAAGACAATGTGTATGCAAGAGCATGTTTTTAATCATTCAAGTACTTACAATTAGTACAGGATATGCAAGCCAGCAAGAGAAAAAGAGTCGTGCCTCTGGTAGCTGGCAGGTCCGACGTTATTTAGATAAGCTATTTTGATTGCTATAGACAGACTTTGTACTCTGCGAGTTAACAACAGATTTGACCTATTGCATATGTGAACAGTAGTGAGTAATAAGACTGTAAAATAAAAAGCAACGAAATTCCCTGAAGTGTCGCTATTTTTTGGACAGCTATACATACGACAAGGTATCCACGTCGAAATGTTGCAGTCCGATTACTGCAAAATACATAGACGATATAGAGATTTGCTTAGACGATAGTTGCATGATGAAATAGGGAGAATATGTTGGTGGGAACTGATTGTTTCTTACATTACTATTTAAAGAAATACGAAGGTAAAGTTTTGAGTTCTAAATAAAATTATATACTTTCTGTAGAACATTCGTATTCTGAAACTTTCTTGTTCAGATAAATCTGATCAATTAATTTATCAAGGATCAACGAGGGATCGAAATGAAAGGATCTGTGGCTGTGAGTTTATATTTACATTAACGTTTAAAGTTCATTTGTATTTAGAATGTGAAAGAAATGATCGTTTACTACAAAAAGAAGATCCGAGAAATAACATTTAAATTACAAATTTTAATAAAATCGGTCAACTTGTATGAAATCTGCCGTGTGTCCTGACCAAATGAGTCTGTAGATTGTCTGGTCGGTGATATTGTTTACGGCATATTTTGCATTGAAATCCGGGAGACTTTCCGCTGCATTCGTATCTCTGATGCCTATACAGAGTGTACGTGTACTTGTACGTTTTTCCGCATTTGCATGAGTACAACGGAGACGGTTGCAACGACGTTCGTTGGTAAGTATGTTCGATGGGCGCTTGCGGTTGGCCGTCAACGGTGGCATTCAGGAAAATAATATTCTCTGAAATCAGACGAGATCGATTAATTATTAGTACTGTGAATCAGTCGCGGCCCAAAACCATGCATGATCAAAGGGAGAATGTACAAGAACACGAGAAGAATTGAGAGGAGCGAACGCTCTGTTCCCCGTGATATTCGTGCGATACTCACACAATTTCTACGGATGCCAAAACAACTTTATTAAACACCGTTAGACCTTAAGAGAAAATACAACACGTAACAGAAACATTGAAAGTTTAGAAACAACGATAGCTTACAAAGATCGTGAAAGTTCCATCGGATTCGAAGAATTTATTACAGAACTTTTGTCCTATCTCAAATCATGTTGGGCGAGTAAATGTTCTTTCAGTCTGTCGCGCCTGTAAAACTTTTTCGAACAAAAATGGCACTTGTTCTTTGCTTCTTTGTTACCGCATTGAAGCTGGTGTCGACGCAGGCTGTACAGCCACGCGTACTCTTTACCGCAAAGCGCACACGTGAAAAGTTGCTGCTGCTGCTGTTGCTGCTGCTGGTGATGCGGTTGTTGTTGCTGGTACTGTTGCTCCGGCTGTTTTTTGTTCATATCGGATGCGGAGTGCGCATAGTAGTACGTGTCGTTGAAGTCTGCTTCCTTCAACGAATCTTCCTTCGCGGAGGCTCCACAATAATGTTCATTCGACGTGCTCCACTCGGACTTCGCCGGGAAACCTGTCGAAGTAACATATTTGTGAACAAATAGCATTGAATAAAACATAGGGTACCTGACGACAAGGACACCATTCTCGACAAAGAAGACAGCTAATCGACGTAATGTAAAGAATCGTCGAATTTGCATGAGGATCACGAATGAAGTTGAAGAAATTAACCCGATCAACAGAAATTTCCAATTGATATTGGAAAATCGTTAATCACGATTGAACTTATTACTGAAATCAGATATTTTTCAAACGTCAGATTCTAATAATTTTACACATTTTCTGACCAACTCTCACTCTGACTACAGTCTGCAAGAGGCAAGCGATTAACTGGAATTCTTAAAAATTATGGGAAACAATTTTATTCAATTATATAATTGACAGTCAACTTTTGTTCTTTGTATTGATTTATTTGTAGATACATAGAAAACGGCGAAATATAAAGCGTTGCGGTTGACAACTTCTTGGTGCGCGTTTCGCTGGAATAAAAGTGTCGTTTTATTTCAATTATAATTGTCCGTTCTTATTTAACCGATGTATATTTACCATTTGTCTTATCTCTTTATAAACAAAGGAGCTTTGTTTCAATTTGTTTGACAATCAATCTCAATGTGTTTTCTGTATATGTGGTCACTCCGTAATATACTTAGGTAATATATTACAAACGTCATTGACAATAATACTAGAATCGATCGTTTCATATAATCAAAATCGCGGTCATAATAATTTTAATAAAAATCTTCGTGAGTTAAAATTGGAAACTATGAAGAACAAAGGTTTAAACAAAATCATACGTATTACAAATGAATCTGCATGTTTAAGTCAAACGATTCTATATAAATTCGTAATTAGTATTACGAAGGTGGAAGTACTTTATACACTCCTTCGATCGCGTCGTATGTTTATTCTCGTTCATCTGCGAATATTGGCGATTCGGTTTTCTTTTGAATTATATGTTGTAGCTTTCTTTGGCATCCGACGATGTGAGCGTTCAAGACGAATCTGTGCTTGAATCTTCGGTCGCATATGGGGCAAACCTCGCAAGGCACGACACCGCATTCGAGTCGCTTGTGACGGCTCAGAGACGTGGTGGCCTTGTACGTTTTCCCGCACCTGTTGCAGACGTACTTTGAATCGGCGCTGGACACCGCGTGTTCCTGTCTTCGATTTCTGTTCGGCTCATACGCCATGCTGTGGTAAGGCATCTGACTCCACAACGCGTCAGTATCGTTCTGCGAATGATGCATATCCTGTGACAGCAGCATCGTTGCCAGAAGTCCTGAAACGAAACGAGTCGTTGGTTAGACGCTGGGCCAATGCATTCTCCTTGCTACTGTTTTGTCTTCAAGATAAAGCTATAGTGCAGGTGTATAATAGAAAACTTATCGGCAATCGTAGTCG
>SMSR01016120.1:81440-153350 GCA_019453355.1 Ceratina japonica | reverse complement strand
GACGTTTTCCTTCTACGTTTATTTCTCATATTCTATCCTTCCTCTTCTCTCTCCTAACTAAGACTCTAAAGAATCACTTTTAGTTAGCACGTATAAACATTTCTATTCCGTTACATGTTTTAAATCAAATAAAAATATTTCTCAATGTCTGATAGCTTTGAATAAAATATTTAAAAAGAAATATTCAGAAAACTCCCTAAGGATGAGAAAAATGAATTTGCTTCGAACAGGTTTAAATTAAAAAGATGAGCAATTAACGAAACATCATCACCCGAGGGTGGTCGTCTTTATTGTCATTATGATTTGTAAACTTAGATCGTTACGGATCTATGTAATTGTGAATTGATTTTTGATGTTTCTTAAGATGATGCTTGTGTTTAAATCTTCGTCCGCAAAGTTTGCAACAAAATTGTGGTTCGATGCCGCATTCCATACGCTTGTGCAAGCTTAGCGACTCTTTCCATTTGTACGTTTTCCCGCAGTTGTTACACGGATAGCTCGCACGAAACACAAAAAGCGGTAAACCTGAAACACCACAAGAACAAAATACACGTTTATTAGCGTCACAGAACCAGTCTCACTGTCGTTGCACAAGCACGCGCAGGTTTAATAGTTTCCGTATTCGGCGAAGATTCAAATATTTACGATTGACTGCACCAATATCCTTTATTGTTATCAAATATCTCTTTAGAAATATTACACCGAGTTTTATGATACTTTAGTTTAGTGTGAACAATTGTAGGAACGTTTAGCGTACTACAAGGAAATCATGGTATAGTATGTAATATCTATTAGTAACACTGTCAACTAGTACATTGATTTGTTTACACGAGAATAGGACATAATTTCTTTCATGGAAATAAAGGGACAGGTATGCATAAAAGAAAGGAATAAATATATATTTGGACAGAAGGGTTTATTTATTTCTAAACTATGCACGAGGAAGTCTGCGAATCGTCTGAGACAAAATTCTGAGGAACCGAAGTTGCGGGAATGATTTATTGCGTGTTGAACCAAGTCAGAATAGTATTGCCTCGATGAAGCCTCTTCAAATGTTCTTTCAAGTGATGCTTGTGCTTGAATCGTCTGCCGCAAAAGATACAACCGAATTGTGGCTCGATCCCACATTCCATTCGACGATGCTGTTGCAACGACTCTTTCCACTTATACCTCTTGCCGCACAGATCGCAGATGAATCTCCGCACATTTCCTAAAAATTAACGATACAACGAATTTGTACTATCAAACTATTATGCATATATCGAGTTATCATAATAAGTGGGGAAAGTAGGTGGGCGTATGTGTAGGTTTGCTTTCCATTCGAACACAGTTTGTGAACAAAAATATCTATTGCTTTATCTGATTTCTCTTTTAACAAGGTTCATTTTATTTCCACATATAGGGTCATATTTGCCGTGATCGTTATTAAACAATCACGTATTTCCCGATCGCTTCGTCGAATTTATTAATTATACATTTTTGACAATGTACACAAATACAATCGCACAGAACGTTCTGTAACTAATACAGCGACTCACAAAGTTATTGAAACGTTCGTTAGGCGGATGATATCGCAATTCAACTTTAGTCAAATTAAACCGAGATCAATGAAATTCCAAAATGTCAATCAAATTTTAAGCATTTTCGCGAGTCACTGTACGAAAAAGTGTATAAAAATGATATTGTCAGAAAGGAAACGCCATAATCAACTGTAGTAACAAAATAATGGCGCAACAGTAAATACAATAAAAAAGTCTGATAGAGCGTAGCCACGGAAAGCTATTGTCATTTTCAGTTAGACGTTGACGCATTATCAATTCGAGTTTGATGGTTTCAACCAGAAACGGTTCTGCCGTTCGATATGATGCAGTTATGAACGCTGAGCAGGTGCTTCTTCAGCATCCACTTGTGTCGAATCTTCGCTCCGCACACGGGGCAACTGTGTTGCGGGTCTTTCCCGCATTCCTCCCTCTCGTGTCTGATCAGCGACTGCATCCACCTGTACTCCTTGCCGCAGTTCGAACAGAAGTGCCTTCCGAGTCTCTTGTAATAGTCTGAACCGCAGTAAGCTGAAAGAACAATGCACTCTCTGTAATTAGGTTCGAAAGTGTTCGTCCGATCGGGTAAGATCTAAGCGTACATACAGCCTCTGTATGCGCGTCCTATTCCTTTCTATAAAAAAATGAAGAACAGAAAAAGACGTATAGGTATCGAGACGAATTTTTCTTATCGCAACTCACATCGAGCGCAATAATTGAAAACACTGTGATTTCTGGTGAAAACGCTTTATTAAAATTGCGAGGCGTTTCGAATGACTGATAGTTAGGAAAATGCTCGAAATAAACGGTTGCCGAACATAGTTAAATTAGATTATTAGATTCATCTTCATTTTTCCCCTCGTATTTTGTTGAGTGTGTGAATCTTTGCTCAGGCTTTATTCGCGCAACGTTTCTTCGATTTAAGACTCAAAGACAAAAAGGGAAACGACAGAAGATAGTCCAAGAAGAATAGATCTGAAATCGCCACTTTTAGCCGAGTGGCTGAATTTTTTATATATGCTTTGTTTGGCCCTTAGAAACAAGTGTGCAAAGCCTCAAAGTTTTTGCACCAAGTTTTCACGTAGAAAACCATCCCTCGGAGATATTCTTTGCTTATAAATCGAAAACGACTGTAGATATCGAGAAAGGTTTCAAACAAAAGTTGTAGAGCGTAAAATTTTACATGGGGATGACTCATTACAGTGTACCCTTCGATGAGATTTAATCCCTTTAGAGGAAGAGCTCGACAAAAAATACCACCGAGGGGGGTGTTTTCTACACGATCCCCTGGTGCAAAAACTTTGAAGCCTTGGACATATGCTTGTAGGGATCAAACAAATCATATATCAAAAATTTAACAACTCGGCTAAAAGTGTCGATTTCATACCTACCTTTCTTGGACTAAAGATATTTGAATCTTATAAAACACTTATATTCTGTTCCGCTTACACGTGTAAGACATGTATGTACAATGCCCTTTCCTTAAGACAAGTCAATCTTTAACGTAGAAGACATTTAAAAATTTATTTACATTATACACATATCAAAATGTTTGTTTCAAGCGACGTTAGAAAAGTTACAATACGAACGTGATGATTAACGATGATCCGACGACGTAGATGATTTATAGGATCGAACTTTCAAGCTCGAGTTCAACATCTGAGTTTGTGGTTAGGAATATAATCGATGTTCTTTAAATAATTGATGATATCAGTCTTATACAAACGAACGAGTCGACAGTGATAGTTCACGGCCGAACTATAATACGATAGTGTCGGCCAGTCTCGCATCCTACGCTTGTTACATTTTCTGTACTATCATTCGAGGAATGTTCAAAATCTCATTAGAAAAAACGTGACACGCGTGTAGAAACGCTTTTACCGCTGTTTAAAAAAGGAAACCGCGAGGCTTCAGAAGGAACGAAAGGTACGACGGAATAGTAGAACGGTTCCGCGTTGACAAGCGTGTTCCGCACTTCAGGACTTCGGGTCTCGTTCATTCTAGCTTGTGCACGTTACTCTCGTGACGCAACAGGTAGTCCCTACGTTTAAACTTTCTGCCGCATAGCGTGCACTTGTGCCTAGGTAACTTGCCGCAGCCCTCCCGAAGATGCCTGGTCAACGAGTCCGTCCACGTGTAGCGTTTCCCGCATTTGTAGCAGGTAAACGGGCTGTCGTAATTAACGCGATTGTGGTCCCGCTTCAAGTCTGAAACAGATCGCAAACAGGACGAGAATGAGATCAATCAAGTTCCCTTGTCCCGCGACTCGTTCGTATCCTTTTCATCTCGCGTGTCGCGAGTCGTAGTCTAGTTTCTTTAACGAGTTTATTTTTCTCTTTAATTGCACGACGTAGAAAGAAGCCTGATCGCAAGAATCTGTATTTCGTCGAGATCTATGCGTCGATCGTTACATTAATGTTAATCTTTAGGGCAAACGATTAAAATAAGGGCCGAGTTACGATGGTCGACGATCAACTCATTTCTCCTTTCCTTATTTTTATACCGCTTCGTCCTGTACTTTTAATCGATTGTTTATTGGATCAGCGTAAAGGAGTCGCTTGAGGGATCGAGGACGGAATGGGCCATGGAAAGATAAATATTAGTCAAATTATTCTTTCCTTTATTTCGTTCTCCATTTTATTGTATGTGATTAAACATGAAGTCTATCCTACATGTAAAACAACGAGTATTAGTCTGTCATTGGGAATTCGTTAAAGCAAACCCTTATTATATCGTTTACTGCGAAATTTTACGTCGCACGTCTCCTGATGCGCTAACATTGATTTGTTCATCGAGCGATTCGTCGAAGTAACCCGTCAGCTCGGATCTCGGCTGTTCTTCCTTTATCGTCCTGGGGGGACAGTACGTCCCGTGAACCTTGAAGTTGTGACGCTTACAGTTGATCTTCTGATGGAATGCCTTGCCGCAGGCGTGGCAGAAGTACTTAGGCAGTTTACCGCACTCGTCGTGCAAGTGACGGTTCAAGCTACCTTTCCATTTGTACGCTCTCTTGCACCTGGGGCACACGAACGGTTTCGGATGTGACTCTTGGCCCCGCGCCGAAGAATACCTGTTCCTCGAGTAACTTAGACCTGCAAGGTTGAAAAGCTTCGATTATTTCATCTAACCCCGTGCCCAGGCGAAATCAGAAACGCGCTCCCGTTAATCATCTTCGGTGACGCCAGCCATTTACTTTACGGTCAACGATCCTTTACTCTCTGATCGAAGTAAAAGATAGAGCGAGTTTTATCTTGTGCGAGTTAAGAGACAAGAGAACGAATTTCTCTCAATTTTTCTAATCCCCGATATCGTGTCAAAATTAATTTTGTATTACATCCTATTCCCAACCATACGCAATGCAAACGTCAAGTTTCGTTTCCGATTCCCTCAGTTTTTTTTTTTTGCGTGGTGCGAATGTAAAGTTGTTGTAAGTGTAGAAAAAAGTGTCCTTATCCGCTGCGGTTAGGCAGTCCGCCAGGTAGTGACGCGCCGATTTGTTCGCCGTTTATTTCATTTTCATATCCGAAAAGTGAAATATTGATAAAAACATCTAATATATAGTGAGTGAAATTGTGGAGGATGGAATGCATTGATTGACAATTTACATTACATTATATTACACAAACAAACATTCATAAAAGTAAAATAAAATTCTACATATAAATGTCCAGGGCAAAGCTGCGACGGGGGGATGCTAGTAATAATAAACAAACGTAATGCCGATGATTACGTCTTGTTTTTGGATATTTTATTTTCAGAGCATTTTGCGAACATTTGAATTAAAATTTAGAAGAGAAGAAGCAAGAAGTGTAGGATCCGAACTGGACGAACGGAAGTCGATTCGAACCGTTCGTACTGGAAACGTTCGCGTTGTCACGTCGAGAATTCGCATATCTTCCAGATGATGATCCTTCCCGCGTGCAAAATCTTCCTGAAGAAAAATTCTTCCTGCGTATGAGAGTTTCCTGACGAAGCATTCTTCTCTCGTCGCAGATCTCTCTGGCAAAGTCTTCTTCGACGTATAAGATCTTCCTGAAGCAGCGGCGAAGATTTCAACTCTTAACTTCGTATCTTTGCGTTCTGCAAGAGGAAAGTAACGAGTATCAATTTCGACAGATCTTCTCGTCGAAGCAACTGACGGGCAGTAGAAGAGTTCGAGGCAACGGATAGCTGACCTTACCCACGAGCGTCCAACGAAAATTGTTACTTCATCGGTGCCAGAACTAAAAATCGCAAACAAAGAAAAACAGAAATATAAAGTATTCTATCTATATATTAATGAAATATTCAAAAATTGATAACGTTTATTGCAATAATCGGATACAAATCTTTGTTTGTAAAAAATTAAGCTGATGCATACTCGACCTAGAAGGAAGAAAAAGTCAAAAGGAAATTATAATACAACGTTCGTTTCAAACTTGACCCGATGTCTGTACGGTAGCTGGATCTTTTTAAGGATTGAGGAACTGCAAGGGCTACGATGCCACGAAATTTCACAATGTTACGCAACAAATTTTCTATGACATATGTAAGTACAGGTCGTTATGCTATGTTCGTTAGAATTGTTTTGCTGTTCCCTCGGCTCCGATGGACCGAGCTCAAATGATTAACAAGATGATGTTTGTGCATGAATCGATTCCCACAAATTTCGCATACGAGTTGCGGTAGTTTTCCGCATTCCACGCGTTTGTGCTTAAAAAGCGAGCCCTTCCATTTGTAAGATTTGCCGCACGCCTCGCAGAAGTATCTTATCTCGTTTGGTCGTTCGCCGCGTATCTCCAACAGATCTCGCGGCCGTAGAAGATGACCCAGTAGTGGTTGCTGCCATATCAGTCCTGAAAAAGATGATCCAAGCAAACCAGGAATGAATAGCATGTACGTGATCCGGATCAAAGTTCATTGGAATTAAACAGCGTAACTCTAAGAGTAATTAAACGTACAAACAGGGACAGTGAAGTTTAGCCACCTGCTGCGTCTGCCCCTAGCGGGACACATTGAAATTTCGATATACATACATATACATACATATCGAAATATCAATGTGTCGGAATCGCTAGGAGATGCATACATACGTAGGGGCTGGCTAACTTCACTATCCCATACCGTACGTGTCTAAGTACGAAATGGGATTGTACAAATTTTTGTTTTATTTCGGCTCGTACAAGCGGAACTGTCAAACTACGTTACAAAAGTAACGTTACGTTCGGNGAATTAAACAGCGTAACTCTAAGAGTAATTAAACGTACAAACAGGGACAGTGAAGTTTAGCCACCTGCTGCGTCTGCCCCTAGCGGGACACATTGAAATTTCGATATACATACATATACATACATATCGAAATATCAATGTGTCGGAATCGCTAGGAGATGCATACATACGTAGGGGCTGGCTAACTTCACTATCCCATACCGTACGTGTCTAAGTACGAAATGGGATTGTACAAATTTTTGTTTTATTTCGACTCGTACAAGCGGAACTGTCAAACTACGTTACAAAAGTAACGTTACGTTCNCTTTTAGCTCAGATAATTAAACATATAATATACAGGGTGTTCCAGATCGAAACCGACACGGGTCACGTAACAAGTAGTGAACAGATCTCTGTGACAACTTCTTATGTGCTGCGTCACGTGGTGCCTGTGTCTGAACATCTTCTCGCATTGAGGGCACGGCACGTTTGGCATTTTCCCGCACTCGTAACGCAAGTGCCGTTGGAGCGAACTCTTTTGATTGTACACCTTGCCGCAGCTACACACGTATTTCTTCAGGTTCGTGGAGTCGAAGTCCGAAAAGTTGTCGTACACGAGGTTCGCTCGTTTCGCGATGAACATGCCCATCTCGTCTGAAATCAGAAACGTCGTTCTACCGTTAAATACTTGTCCACAACCGAATTACATGGATCCCTATTCCCTGTTCTTCTAAAATGCACTTTGTCTTCTTTCTTCCTCCTATCATTTAACATATGGATAAATATGCATAATAACATATATAATAATATATGACAATAAACATACACAACTGGGAGACTCGTTTTCGACATAAAATAGAATGAAAATTTCGTTACACTTCTAGTTTCAGAGTGACTTACAAAAGTTTATCTCATTAACGTTCTGTATTGTATATTTAAAAACAGTCAAGGCGAATGAGGTTGTACATATCAAAATTTATTCAGTCTTTCAGGATACATTATTGTTGTAGAAGGAACCATGTATGACCGCACGATCAAAAACAGGCAGGTTTCAAAACTTACGTTAGCGATTTCTTTTACGTGTACATTTTTGCGCCTTGATGTGGCATATCCACCGATTAAGTTCGTCGGTTTGAAAGGAACAATTTTCGCACTGATACGCCATCTTGCCGCATTCATCCCGTTGATGACAGATCATCAAGAACAGATACTTGAAGCGCTTTCCGCAGTCGCACATCAGGTCACCTGAAAAAGAAAATGGGACACTTGTCAGTATGGATATAAGCAAAGAAACAAAATACGTATATACATACATATTAATCGGAACCTCGTTAATTTTTGTTTCATCCTTACGATCTGAAAAGCGATAAAAATGAAGGAAAATGCCGTGTACTTTACACACAGCTCTCTACCAAGTACAAAAAAATTCTCAAGTTATGAAATCTTAACGACGAAGAACATTTTCTTTCTGTATGGGACAGTGAAGTTTAGCCAGCCTCCGCGTATGTGTGCGTTTCCTAGCAGGACACATTGAAATTTCGATACATATGTACATACATATTGGAATTTCCATGTGTCCCGCTGGGCGGCGAACACAAACTTAGAGGCTGGTTAAACTTCATTGTCCAATACCTTACAAAAAAGAGATACAAGATATATTTCGAAAATTGAATCGATTTTAGGAGACAAATCATTGCTAAACAGTTAAATTCAATTCTTTATTATTTGTCGAGTATCCTCGCTAACACAATGGTTATCAGTGATACACTCACAATGTGATAATCATATATCTTAAATTCGCAAAAAATCATAAACCATAAAGAATATATCGTATATATATATATTATATTACATCATATATATGTATATATATGTATGTATAACGTTTGTATACGCAACATACGATCCCCGCTGAAATCGGCTCAGCTTTTTCAGTTATTAATGTATACTTCACACTTGTTTACCTGAACGAACAATATTATGGAATTTTATTTTTCTTTCTTTTTTTCGTATAATATTTCTGTATTACCTTCCTACTTGTCATCTGTAGTCGCTCGTATTTCTGAAAAAAGAAAAACGAACGAAACGTGAATCGAACTCTCTTATATGCTAATTATTATCATCATCATCGATCTCCTTAAAAGCAAGAGCAGGTATTCTTCTTTGGGTTTCACGTTCTAACATTTTTTCCGTTTCAATTTTCATGTCTCGCTTGTCCCGCGACTCGAAAAATCGTCGTCACGCGTATTACATGCATAATTGTATTTACTCGCTACATGGATCGCGCAAACCTTCGCGTGTGCACGTCCGTAAATCTTTCATCCAAATCGGAATTCCTCGCCTCGTTGAATGCTGTCCGCCGATCTCTCGTTCGAAATCTTTGAAATCGATTGAGTCTTACAATTTAGTATCAACGAAGTGGGCGATAATTCAGCTTTGACTGATTTGTATGGCTTTGCGTCCAGTTTCGTTTATTAATCGCAAAATCAATCGCGCACGAATGCGCAACGCGGGGCTCGAGCGCCCAAAACGCGTCCACACCAGGCGAACGCGCGAGCGTGCAAAATTGAATGATTGATTTTACAATTAAGCGCGCATTGGAGACAAGATTCTGTTCGTACTTGCCATGCTCGAAGGCAGAGAGCCGCACACGTGAATGATCGCACGCATCGACAGATCTCACCGTAGGAACATCACATTTTGAACACTTTAACTAGTTCTCATTCAAAATAAGTGAACACGGTCGTGTATAAAAAGTGCTTCCTTTCTTCTACTTTTGAAAGAGCATAATTTTGTTAACTATTTCAATAACATGCACAATTATACATATTATTCTTTTTAGCTCAGATAATTAAACATATAATATACAGGGTGTTCCAAATCGAAACCGACATACTTCACATACATATATAACATTACTTATTCAGTATGGCCTCCCGACCATGTTGGCAAAGTATGCATGTCGGTTTTGATCTGGGACACCCTGTACACATAGATGATATCGACACAGGTAGAATAATATTAATTTTCAAGAGAGAAGATCCTGTTCGTTTCTCAAGTGATCCATGTTTGATATTACCTCTCTGACTTTTAGAATTATAAGGGATCCATACCCGAAGTTCCAGGCTCAAAGAACATTGTTAAACATGGGACACTAGACGAAAGTGTATTTCCTTTCTTCGTTCATCCTTTATTTTTCCTTTTCTCTTCACTATGCGCGCGAGCATTCACGTGCGCGGCTCGACGGTTTGGCATTCAGTGCGTAAGTCATCGTAAAAACGACCCTTTCACGTGGATTTGATGTGTTGCGCATCCGCAGAGTAGCACAAGTCTCGACGCAGCCTATCAGACGTGCACACCGATGTACAGGTACCTCAAACGATTTTTGGCCAATTTCAATTGCACACGGCGCCACGATTGGCCCAAAATCGTATGAGGTACCTGTACGTACAAGCGCTTCTTACGTATATAAAGTTGGCTTAAAAATAATTCTATAGGCGATTCGTGCGCAATCACTCACTGGCACGAACGGCGATTCGAGTATTGAATAACCATATAGCCTCATTTATGTTGGCACAAATGTTGCAAATTCAACGGAAGCGCGGCCATTGGAAAGGAACTTTCATCGAATTTATCGCGATCGATCTGTTGAGGATAATTATACACTAGGTCGTCCCCTAAGTTTCGTTCTTCACACGCCACCTTTAAATGATCATTTTCATTTCATTCTATTCATATTATTTTGTGGCACTGAAAATATAAAGAAATAAAACATTATGTAAATCTTAAATGAATTACATCGAATTATGACAAAAATTTTAACTAAAGATTGCGTATATCTATTGATCGCCTTAAGGATTCAATAGTTACGACTTTTTACTTAATAAACACGTCGTATACGATACGCATGTTAATCAAGATGCAGTCATTTAAAAAGTAGTATAAAACCAACGAGAAGAACTTTTTGGGACAACCTAATATCACGATAAATATGAAACCTTTTCCCAAATCGTATGAAAACAATGTTCACGGATTTCAGTTTGCACTATGAGTCAAATCGCGTTCTCAAACGCGAACACACCCACATTCCATCATATTTTTACTTCTTTTTAATGCTAAATGTATACCTCTCACTTCCTACGATTTTCTTTTTTGTAATCAGTCTTTGCGCTTCTATTACGCTTTATTTGTATTTATTTGGCGCGCGATATTTTTCGATGCGAACGGAAGAGCGCAGTTCCTGGTTTTGTTCCTGAATCGCGTTAAAGAACATAAATCCCTGCTTGGATCCCTCGCGAAGTTTACAACGTTAGTTACCTGCGAATGCTCATGGACGTAGAAAAATTCTGAACAACAGAAAAAGTGGAATTTGTAGAAAAATATCTATGTGTCCCGTGAAGTTGAGATCATTGCACCTAGTAGTACACTTTCGTCAAGGCGAGGCTCACATTCGGTTCCGAATTAATTTTTTTATTATGAGGCGCGAGAGCGAATCATGAATTCAAAAATGTTGATGATCAGTCAAAAGTATAATTTTGCGACTCGAGTCAAGAAGAGGCAATCCGAAACAAGGTAACTATTTAGATAGTCTTTGAACTTGATAATACTCTCACTGAAAGTGTACTGTTGATACTGCGTTCAGAAGGTCAAATGAATGTATAAGAAAGAGGGTTTCTGTGAATGTATGCGAACATTTGAACTTCCATTAGCATCCGCAGTATTTGTCGTTAAATTCTGCTCAANAAATTCAAAAATGTTGATGATCAGTCAAAAGTATAATTTCGCGACTCGAGTCAAGAAGAGGCAATCCGAAACGAGGTAACTATTTAGGTAGTCTTTGAACTTGATAATATTCTCACTGAAAGTGTACTGTTGATACTGCGTTCAGAAGGTCAAATGAATGTATAAGAAAGAGGGTTTCTGTGAATGTATGCGAACATTTGAACTTCCATTAGCATCCGCAGTATTTGTCGTTAAATTCTGCTCAATTTTGGAAGACGCGTTCTGACTTCGTCACGATTCGTTCACCCGCTATAGACCCAAAGACATTTCACTCGGAAGGCGTTAAAGCAGCAGTCTCAATACTGTTTAAAATCCGTTCCCTTCGCTAATTTCATACTGCTTACTATTTAAAGTAACGACGCATCTTCAAAGATGCTTCTCATTTATTGCTATAGGAAAGGCGGTTCTTGTCAGATTCATAGTACTGCACAGCAGCATCACAACACTGTTGTGTCAGTTCGGTGTTCTGGCGTAACATCGAATTGGCGTTCCCATGTAAAACTGTTCGAATCGGGAACAATCGTTCTCGTGCTTCAAAAGCGTTGCTTCCTTAAAGCCATCCTTAAAAGAAAAATGAATTTGGGTCTGCGTCAGGCGTTCACGAGTTCTTCCATCGTACTGGATCATCGCAAACGACGAAACACTAATGTTCTGTGTTCTACGAGTTAATCTGGCGCTTTGGCTTGTATACGTTCCAAACGAAAACGGCACGATCCTATCTCGGTATTTATTACGGGTCATGGGCTCGGTACGAAAAATGGATTATATGAAACACGACATTGGTAACAATAACGTTCCATTTGAACCGATAACAATTAACATTATTGATCGTGTTTTAGGCACATAGAATCGACTCGAACGCGACGCGCGTCTGAGTACCTGACATTTTCAATCGAATTCTTTTATCATAGAAAGAAGCCTGCGAAGAAACGGAAGAGGGTCGGCGTGTCCGTACAAATACAAGAGGAGATCGTAAAAGTCGGTTAGAATTTGCGTCGGAGTTCCAAGTTTAAGATCAATAAGAACGAGCGCGTAGAAGCTGAGAGGTTCACAGTTTCGTCTCGGAAATCTCGCCAATAGCTTAGTCTCAAAGATGACGACTTTGATCTCGGAGTAGACAAAAGTCGGAAAATCGAGCGAAAGTTTTAGCGAAGAAACACGATTGACAACGAACGGGGAACGAGAGAGGAATAGAGAGAGAGAGAGACTAGGACTAGGGTTGGAGATCGTCGTTGAAAGATTTATATATCTAGCTTAGTCATAATCGAACAATCATGTAAGATTCGATTTAAGGTATGGTTAGTTTGTAATTAGAAAGTACACGGGGAAGGGTTAAACTTCGGACAGAGAGAAGATACAGGGAAGTTGTGAAAAATGTAAAGTTTGGCAAACNGAATAGAGAGAGAGAGAGACTAGGACTAGGGTTGGAGATCGTCGTTGAAAGATTTATATATCTAGCTTAGTCATAATCGAACAATCATGTAAGATTCGATTTAAGGTATGGTTAGTTTGTAATTAGAAAGTACACGGGGAAGGGTTAAACTTCGGACAGAGAGAAGATACAGGGAAGTTGTGAAAAATGTAAAGTTTGGCAAACGACTCTAAAAATTCTCTCTACAGGATAAATACGAGATTCAATGCCTCTATAGAATATCAGATACGCTTTTCGGCTGATCAGCTCCTGGCCGGTCGAACGGATCGTCATCGAGCTTCAGATTTGACTAGAAACCTGCCCTGAAATTAAGTTTTTCGTCGAATCTTTGGTCCTTGATCGAGGATTTCTCTCGAATTCGTTGGGTATCGAAGGAAGCTCATGCTTTATGCGCGAAAATTGCCCCGAGGATCGCTACGTGCAAACGTTTCGTATTGCCCTCGATGAAAGAAACGTCGTCGAGCCCTTCTCGGAAACGATTTTTCCGCCGTTCAAACGAAGACCTTTGCATCGGTTATAGAGAAGCATCGGGTATACTCGAAGCTTTTTACGAGTCGAAAGTCGTTTCGTTCGTTCGTTTACATTATCATTAATCATTAACGTTATCACAGAAATCCTCGCGCGATGAAACGTCGAACTCGATGGATCCATCGTTCCAGCCAAGTCGCTTAGAAAGACTCGCCTCCTCGACAACGTCGTCTGCACACGACTTACTATACATCATGCATCACCACCATAAAGTTACGATGCAATAGTACGTGTCACGTGTGTCGTATGCGTGTGTGCGCTCGTGCGCGCGCTTGTGGTGTGTGTGTGTATAATATATTATATATATAATATATATATATTTGTATTTGATTTTTTTTAAATAGATTCTCTATGTTGGGTATTAGTCTATGTTAGGTAGTGGTCTACGTAGACCCGTTTCTAAACTAGACGATTCTAATTTAAACAATCTATTCATCGAAACGAATCAGTGCGGTCATTGAACAAACCGAGACCGAATACATTTATTTGCATCCACGTATTACATACATGCTTATTCCCTTTTCGTCGAATTCGTTCGATGACCTCACCGATTCAAGATATCTACATGCACGATTCCCGCCAAAGTAAAAAAAAAAAGAAAGAAATAAAACTCTAATCGTACGCATCCGACGACACAAACGCGTTGTCGTAAAGCTTTCTCGCAGTACCCTTTTATCGCAGCGAGCCAGTAAAAAGGCAACGAGCGTTTCTAAATTCCGATGCCGTCGACATCCGCCCCACGTTCGATGCGACATGAGAAAACTGTTCCCACACGAAGTTCCCTTCGCCGACAAAACTGACGAGAACGTACGTAACTATATGTGTATCAATCGTTTTGACTAGAATTTCCAAATATTCCTTAAACTAAGCTACCGCTAGACAGCTAGAACAACCGGTATACTACCACCGTCGGAGAATTTCGTTGCATCGAATGTCTCAACCGTTTCGATCAACTGAGATATTGTTCTTCTGTTCAATTCACCGGGATTCCATCATTCGCTGATCGTTTCCGTCAATTTTAAACCGCGATTAACCACCCATACATATCAGAGGCTTAAAGCATATCCCACATGATTTCGGAGGTCCACAGACCGTACATTCGGTTATCGTGCCGGTCCGCTGGATGATAGTGTAGCTAGACCTTAACAGAACGAGTGTAGTGAAAATTCATGAGACATGAAAGGATATGCGATAAGCGATTGATATTCATTCGATCCACGGATGATGGGCTCCAGCCACGAAACGTTCATTAGCAGCATTCGCGATAGCAGATCTTTCATGTAAAAACTCTTTGCTTCCCCTATAATTAGTACAAAAATAAGTGGGCGATTTAGCAATCTGTCGAAGACTCGAAAGGATCCCAGATAACCGTAGCTCGTTGTCACTTGTCGTTGGCAACGTTTAATGAATTTTCGGTGCCTCCTGGCATTCTGCTCGAGTCTTCTAAAATGTTCAACAATATGTATTACGTTTTTTTCCTCTTCTTCTTCTTTTTTCTTCTTCTTCTTCTTCTTCTTTACTCTATACATCGTTAAACGGGGTTCAACAACGGCTTCGTGCCACAGGGCGTCGCCTACTTCTCTGTTGATCTACACCTAACTCATCAGATTTTGGCTCAACGCGTACATAAACGACCTTCGCACGCCACGCGGAGTTGTCCACGTGTCCATGTTCGTATTCGGCTAAAGTCCGGTGAGTTATGTGTACGCGTGTAACGCGATCAATCATCTTTTCGCTTTGTCTACTCGTTGGCGCGCATCGAACACGAAGCGAAAGCAAAATGAATTCATTCCCAGTTGTAAGACGGAAACGTATTGTCACGTGTATCATACGATTTACTATTTTCAGTTGCGTCGATCAGGAACACATATTTGTTAATCATGCACCGTCCAACTTGAATTGTTGCCGGCGCACTGAGACGCGACGTAGGTTGACTACTACGTTGACACTTGACACCACTATCTATACGAAACGACGTGATACTACACGGAACTGCATCGAATTAAATGAAGAGATTACGCGATTGGAGACGCGGCTAAAGCAACGATCCATCGGCACAGTGCTTATTCCCAAGGTAAATCAGGAATAGATCGAAAGAGAAGAGAACGAGAAAATTTCACTGGTAAAGAAATTTCGTTGAAGAAAACTAAAAATAGAGAAAACGATACAAAATCAGTGATACCTGTTTATCAGTTTGGAGCCTCGACGCGTACATTATTATAGGAATTATGTTTTAATAACTTTTTTTTCAATGCAATGACGTATGAGATTACTGCGCGATAAAATCAGACTGAAAAATGGAAAATTAAACAGGCACCACTGAATTCGTTTATTGCTGATTCGAAGTGGTGGACGCGTCTCGGGGAGCCCGATTCTCTCAGGCTCTCTGATTAACGGCGGTGCCAGGGGACTGGGAGGACACGTGGCGATGATTAATGTGCGCCTTTAGGTTCCTCTCGTACTTGGAGCTGAACGCGCAGTGGGGACAATTGAAGGAGGGCGCCTTGCCGCATTCGTACAACAAGTGCCTCTTCAGTATGTAAGCGTTCTTGTAGCTCTTGCCGCAGCGCGAGCAATTGTGACGGCGGTCGAGCTCGGACACGGTGCCGATCGGCCGATTGTTGTTCCTTCCCGAATGGCGAGGGGGACAGTGAAGCCTGGCGCGTCGCTGAGGCGTCAACGGTGCCGGCACCTCGTTCGCGGATATTCGCGAGACTCTCCGCGGCCCCTCCGAGCTCCAGCCAAGACTCGCGAAGAAACCTGAAAGCAATCGAAACAAATGTTTCGACGTGTCGATTAGTTCGGCTGGCCTTGCCTTTCGACCGGTCAACGGTACGTTCGTTATACATGATTGCTCTTTACAACGGCGCGGGCCATGCGATAAAAAAGAAAAAACATTCAAGTTTTCAAGCTTAGCAACAACGAGCATGTCAAAAAAAAGGAAACGGGGATTAATGTAATTGGAGATGATGACGTCTGCTGTGGTTATTAAGGGACCCTCTCGCGCCGGACTTTACGCTAACGACGCAACAGAGATCCTCCGTGGAAATGTATCATAGTTCAGGTATTCTGTAAATGCGAGCGTGGAGCGATCCTCGACAACGATCGACTGCGTGTCCGCTACGAAATGTGCGGCGTTTCTTTTAACAGACTAACGCAGATACAAATTTCTGACTCCAAACTCTTCGAGCTTTCGCGGTCTGAACCTTTGCGCTCCTTTTGGGCAGAACTTGCGCTCAGAAACAATGACTGTAGATCTCTGAGCGGTCGACGCAGATGTTGCGGCTTCCGTCGTACCTTGAGTAATAGGTCTCTTCTTTCTTCGATGGTCTCATGGCTGGTGGTCATCTTCCCTCCGAGAAACGACCTGAAACTCAAGAAAATAGTTCGGTTACTAAAGGTGTTGGGGGTCGATACAAACAGTCTTTAACGATGACTTCGTAGAAGATTTCGTTGCTGACACTACGTAGAGATCTTCTTCGCGAACAGTTCTGTCTTCATTCGCCGGTGGACCAGGGCCAGGATACCTGAAAAGTAAAATTAGTCAGTACATGGAAATTATGTAGCTTCTTAACCGTAGAAAACAACTCTGTTTTGTCCAAAAATTGTTGGCTGGCAACGAACAATGTGACAACGAATACCGGCGAAGACGGCAAGAAACGGGACTCGTAGCGTTTGCCTTTCTAGACTTTATTTTGCTCTAAATCGAATACAAGGCTCTCTACAAATTGACAAAAAAAAAAAGGAGGGAAACAAGCATTTTGGAATGTTCGAAAAGTCGAAACGATACGTGTACAAAGAAATAAAAAGGAAGCACAGTGGTGTGTATAGAAAATAATAAGTGAGCGACCGGCTGGCCGGCGGACCGCAACATCTATGGTTTTATCAGGCGTATCACGGCGTGCAATGTTTGTTATTACACGAGAGAACCACGGTCCGACCTGCCGGCCGGTCGTTCTATAAATTTTTACAAGCAAGCGACGCTTCTCGCGCAGTACAACGAAGCCAGTAAAAATCGCGCTAAATTACGTTTTCCATTTTTTATATTTTTTTTTTTATTCTTTTCCTGTATGTCTGTCGTGGCAATTACCGATTTCTGTATAATACTCGGCGCTGCGCCATTTGATCCACCTCCTCGGTATTACGTGCGTTTTACATGCATGCGGATTCGTCGCAAGAGAACAAGCAAAAAAAATTATCTAGAAAGAATATCGTTATCATCATAGCGTAATCGTTAATAATTATTGGTCTCTAAATAATATTAATATAAAATGGAGACAAAAAAAATGTAATAATAAATCATCGTTCGTTGGCAAATACATGGCGACAAAGAAATTACGATTACAAGTCAACGTTTTGCATTGGAGGCGCTGAGCGGAAGTTGTAGTTGCGTTATTTTTCCTTTTTTGTTTCTTATTTTTACGTGCTCTCTGTTCTTTCCTCGCATACACGCGCGCACACATACACTCTACGCTCGTTTTGCGCACGTTTCATTCTCCCCCAGTTTTACCCCCTGTCTCTCCTTCCCGTGCACACATTTCTCGTTCTCTCGCGCGCGCTGTTTCTCTCTTTCTACAATCCAATAGCGGTGCTTGTACTAATTATAAGAATATCGTAATTAGTTAAAGTCGAGCCCGGGAATTCCCTCGGCGCGCGCGGTGAGTTGAGTAAATTCGAGGCACGGTATAATACTTTTTGTCGTAGCTTCGGCGTTGAAATCGCTTTAACTGCCGCAGCTCGATGGACGTTCGCGCCGGAGGGAGGATCGAATCGATCGCGCGTCGCCGGGGGACGTCTCGGTCTCGATTATTATTATTCGTCTTCACGCGGCCTCGTGCCACGCTCGGTAAATTCGCTATTACATACTTTATTACAGATAATTGTACTGTTTAATTAAACGCGAACGAACGAAAGAAGTGTAAAGGAACACGAGTACGAGCATACTCGTCTACTAAAACGGAACAAAATATCTATATATGTATATTTATGTATATATGTATGTACGTATAGTGAAAAAAGAGTTGTTGGGAGAAACAAAAGTGTATAGAAATAAATACAGAAACCGAAGTAGATTAAACAAAAAACGGGAATCACATTGCGGTTGCTAGGAATTGAGGATTAAAAAAAAAAGTAAGGAACAAATGTGTAACGCGTAAGGGATGGTGGTCTACTATGTATGTATGTATGTAGGTATGTATATATATTATATATATATATGTATATATATATATGGATCGACAACGAAGATGAGTACGTCTTAGCGGATAAATTGGCAGTACAAAGGCGAGTGATCGAGATTAAATTCTGCTTCCTTCGGCGTAAATAAATAATTTCTAAAAAAATATCACTGGTCTCAAGATGTACGGCGAGTGCCACGCGTCTTAAGGAGTATGTATTATCGTCGCGCCAGTAACTACCGATGAATCCTCTTCCCCCGCTTTTCGTCGAGCGTCGAATCCGTTAGTTGCACTCCCTTCACGGAGAGTCCTTTGGAATAAAGCTTCCGATAGCGTCGGTACCGTCAGCGAGTGAACGACGATTCATCGGGAATTACGATTGGTTTCTGTGCGCGTGACACCTCACCAATAATACCGTAGAAATTCATTCACAGCTGGATGCGCCCAGCGCCTCTTGTTTTCTTTTCTTTTCTTTTTTTTTCTCATTTTCTCCTTCGTCTATCCTAAAATCTAAATGGTACTTGAAGGCACTTAACACAAGGCTCTCTCGGTTCAAAAGCTACATATACTTCTCCCGGTGTCGTCTTGTCTCATGACTTTCTTTTTACGTTCGTTTCGCTCTCGTTATGCTGTTCGCTTTTCATTCTCTCCGCATTCTCTTCACGCCTTCTCTTTTTGTTGAACACGTTGCCCGAACATTTGATCACGAACAAGTGTACGAGAAAACAGTTTACAAGATTTCGGTTGCAGGTCGATGGTCGAATAACTTCACGAACGAGTGTGCATCGCAGTGCCTGACTGCCGCATAATTGAAAAGTATCTTTTACAGTAGTACGACGATTACAATATTACGATGTTTCTAGTACGATTCTACAAATAGTACGAATTTTAATACATCGTGCAAAAAGCAAATCGATATCGTTGTCCTTCGTTCACCTCCGAAAACGATTTACGTTCCCTTTCAATCACGCGCTCGCGTTCCATCGCAATATAATAATTAATTAGACTAGCAGGAAATATTCGCGCGGATTTATGCCGCCAAAAAAACTGCCCCCCGCTTTAACAAGCCAGTTGTTAGTTATTCGCAAGGCTCAATTTGAAAATTACATCTAATTTTTGAAATTTCAATGTGTTCGTTAATTTATTATATGAAACAAATAATATAACATTAATTAAATTTCTCATCCAGTGAGAATAATTTAGAGTTTTTAATTTCGAACGCCGTATTATAAATCCATGCAAGCATTTCCCGGCATGTACTTAACATCAATTTTGAGAGCCGAACAGAATGTTATCTTCGAGTGTTATTATTATTAGACTCGGGAAACACCGGGTTAGGTAATTAACAATAAAAAAAACTCTAACGCCATAAAGTTAATGCTCTTTCTGAATAGACGCCGCGAAAGTGCACGCGAGAACCGGTATTGCTGTTAGACAACAGGCCAGCCTCGCGATTCGTTTCGTTCGCCTCGTTTCAATTCGTGCTCCAAATTGACGCAAGTTTTCGACGTTGCCTGTCCATAATATTTTTTATATACTTTTTTACATATAATTTCTTTTTCGTTTCTTAAGA
This sequence comes from Ceratina japonica, assembly GCA_019453355.1. Taxonomy (NCBI): domain Eukaryota; kingdom Metazoa; phylum Arthropoda; class Insecta; order Hymenoptera; family Apidae; genus Ceratina; species Ceratina japonica. Next base: position 133,133 of record SMSR01016120.1, on the reverse strand, counting down.
TCTAAACGCATATATTTATCGACGAAATTTACAAAGAATAATTCTCATTCCAGCCCTTTGTTTTTGCACCCCTTATCGATAGAACGCGATACAGTGATACTTTTTTTACACTTTCCCTCGCACCTTTGTATCGTGCGCACGATTCGAGTTCACGCACAACAGCAGCAACTTAATTTCGTCGAAACTAGTACGGCCGAAGAATATCCGTGAGTTTAGACACATTAATTTTGTTTACCAGAAACAAAAGTCAAAAGTTCCCGACGTGCGCCGCCCGATCGAAAAGGCAAATTTCTTGATTTCTTGTTTCGCTATCTCTTTTTCGCTTTCACTCTCTTCCTTTCTCTCGTCATTCATTGACAACAACCTTTGCCTGTTTCTCTTTCGTTCGATCATTCGCACTTTTCTCTATCGTTCTCTCCCCGTCCTTCCCTTGCTCTTATCATTCACATTCAAACTCACTCTTTCTTTCCAATCTCTTGACTGTTCCTTTCACACGCGAATGCTCTGTAATCGAATCTTATTTCCGAAGTACTATCGTTCGAGACACGATACAATAGAAATATATGTTATACAAAAAATAAAGCCCTGTACTTTCTAAATTCCTGGATGGCATGTTTTGTTGCGCTTCTCGCGAAATCGCTCTACGTACCCTACACGTTGCTACAAAAATTCTTTCTCGATCTACATTCGCTGGAATCGCTTATATACTTTCTCCTATTCCCTTCTTACGATAATTAGACCACTCTCCCTTTCGAATAAGAGCTGCGAAACCAAAGAGATAACATAATAGGTACCAGCCGCTTGAGAAACCATGCGAGCCCTAACTCCTTCATTCCCTCAAGCCCCTAACGAACAATAAAAAATTATACATATAAGAAATTTAATATCTTTGCTCCGCATTTTGTTGACATTTTTAANCGTGCGCCGCCCGATCGAAAAGGCAAATTTCTTGATTTCTTGTTTCGCTATCTCTTTTTCGCTTTCACTCTCTTCCTTTCTCTCGTCATTCATTGACAACAACCTTTGCCTGTTTCTCTTTCGTTCGATCATTCGCACTTTTCTCTATCGTTCTCTCCCCGTCCTTCCCTTGCTCTTATCATTCACATTCAAACTCACTCTTTCTTTCCAATCTCTTGACTGTTCCTTTCACACGCGAATGCTCTGTAATCGAATCTTATTTCCGAAGTACTATCGTTCGAGACACGATACAATAGAAATATATGTTATACAAAAAATAAAGCCCTGTACTTTCTAAATTCCTGGATGGCATGTTTTGTTGCGCTTCTCGCGAAATCGCTCTACGTACCCTACACGTTGCTACAAAAATTCTTTCTCGATCTACATTCGCTGGAATCGCTTATATACTTTCTCCTATTCCCTTCTTACGATAATTAGACCACTCTCCCTTTCGAATAAGAGCTGCGAAACCAAAGAGATAACATAATAGGTACCAGCCGCTTGAGAAACCATGCGAGCCCTAACTCCTTCATTCCCTCAAGCCCCTAACGAACAATAAAAAATTATACATATAAGAAATTTAATATCTTTGCTCCGCATTTTGTTGACATTTTTAAATTATTTGCTCGTACCGTTAATAATATAAATTTCAAGTATTGGACAAATATCTTTGCAGCAAGAATAATATACAATAATAATCGTAATAAATAAATTTTACTCTGTGCACAAAAAAAGAAAATTAAAAGAAAAAGAAAAATCCTAACCAATTTTATTGGAACTCGGAATCTCATTAAATCCTCAAAGCGAGCGCACGTGAAGTTTCTCGCCAGACCTTAAATCTTAAAAAAAAAAGCAAAAAAAGATAATATTCACCGTTAGAAAAATATCACACTGGGCGCCGCAATCATCAATTTATCGCAAGTTAAAAATTCGTTGCTCAACAACGAAAAAAGCAAGCATTGAAAATAGCGAAGAGAAAATTCGCTTGATAGCGCTTTGTAAATTAATGCTATTCTTAGTATAAAAATACTTTCCATTTGCAACAGTTGCGATAAATCGAGCCGATACTTCTTCGAAAGATCTCGATCCCTTTAGAACTTTACTATTTCTATCTTTTCAAAGAAACAATTTTGTCAATAATAATAGTATTTCTAATAGTGAAGAACAGATAAAACAAAAATTGTCAATTAACATTCGCGGTTGACACCGCGCTATAAAGAAAAAAAAAAGGTTTACTTCGATAATTCGATTGCAACGATCTTGGCGACAGCGTCGTTCTTTTTAATTTTAATTTTTGCTTTCGGTTAGAGCATTCCCAATCCCAGACCGACACCCAAAAATAAAGAAAATTCACTCTTGTTCACCGCGGTTGCCCGATTAATTATAATGAAAATCTAATTACAAAAACAAAAAAAAATGAAAATAAGTAAACGATTATGATAAAGCCCAATTTATAATCCTCTAGAGTTGGGTTAGACCTAATTAAAAAAGCCATAAAAGTTAAGACGAATGAAAAATAAACTCATAAAAAATGCTATCCATCTCGTTTTTTACGACGATTCCCTTATTTACTCATGAATGTATACGTATATGTATATATATATCTACATACAATGTTTTTTTTTGTTTCCTTATTTAAAAATTCTGTACTTTTTCTTCCCTTCTTCCCGATCGCGACCGTCTTATATATATTTATATTATATATATTTATTCATTTATCATGTATACGTTTCTTTCTTTTTTAAAAATTTGGAAACTAACGGCGGAGCCGAATTTTGCGGTTCCCGCAAAGCCGATGTTGCCCTAATCCTTCATCTCTGGGACCATCATTCCCGTCGAAACCGATCACCGCGAGCTTCAGCCGCGGATAGAATTTTCACGCCAATAAATGATTTAATATTAAATTAAAAATCTTAGATTTTCTCTCCCGTTTCTTCCTTGTCGTACAATTTCAAAGGCACATGTTTATGAACGAATTTGCGTGTAACCCGTGTTAATATCCCTCACACTCGTCTACTAATTTCGTCATCCCTTTGACTGATTTACCGTCGCTATGGAACGTCGACGAGCCATTAATCAATTACCGAAATGATTCAAGTGAAAGCTTATCGACATACGCGCGTTAACCCGTTCACAATGAGGTGCAATAACTTCGCGGTTTATCGGACTATACAACGGTCAAATATTCCAGACGAATTTATGTAACGGATTTTCAATTACATCAATTAGATCGTTCTCATGTGTCAGACCGTTGATTCGGTGCCTCTTTAAGAAATATAGATTTCTGAAAATAAACATTCACACTATTTCATCTAGCCTGTGTTGTGAATAGATTGGAATATCTCGTTGCTAGAGTGGTCAGTTGCAAATATTTCCGTAAATCGTGAGATAGTATTTACTTTAAAACTAGCTATTAGCAGGTGGATATAGTAGTGGCTCCGAATTAATTTGCACGACCGCCGTGTAACCTGTACATCTAAAGGGGTTCGATTCCAAAACTGATTGAAAAATATAGCCCACTAGAATCAGATCAACGCGCGTGATCCGCTCAACGATTCGTTCTTCCCTGCCGCCTTTGCTCTTCGCGTCGAACGATCTAGCGTCTCTTTATCACGACTGTCAATTATCACTCTCGTCTCTCCGACGAGGATCCCCGCGATCTCATAAAGCGCGATCTCCCTTCGCGCGCGAACATCCGGTCCGTCGAAATCTGAACGATCGATGCCTATGTCCTTTAGAAGAATACGAGTGGTCGACGAGTCGAAAGTTCCTCGCGCGGGACCCATGCCTTGTTAACGCAAACACGACCCACCCAAAGTTACCCCATCGCGTGTAGGTGCATACATTCTCGCTCTCAGTGTACCAATCTCTCTTCATTCACAGCTACGCCTCTTGCGAGAAATTCCACGCCGTTTGTCTCTTAATATGCCAGAGAGGCCGGCCTGGCCGTGTTTCTCGCGCGGAAAACGCTAAGGCGTCCCTTTCATTTTCCTCTGTTTCAGATACAAAAAAAGAAAGGAGTCATTAAAACCTACGATCTAGCTAATAGTACTTCTTAAATGCCTAATATTCTATTAATCTCCGTTGTGATGGCGGCGGCCGGTTGGCTTGTCGATTCTCTCACGGATCTTCCCCCAACTGTTGACACGTATATTATAACACGTATACGTGACGTAACACGCGAACGATTGAAACCAGCTCTTATCCCGTTCGTATCGACCGCCGCCACGCATCAAGGCCTCGCGAGGCAGTAGTATTAGTACGATATTAATATTAATGAAATAACTATGCATCAAATCGATTCATCAAGGTGTCTATCTCCTACCGTCTTCTTATCGTCGCTTGCTACCCTTATATCAAACACACTTCATCCCTTTCGAATCACTCCCATCTAAGACCAAGTCCGTACGATTTTGGGACGACAGACGCTCGCACTCTCTCCTTTTCCTTTTTCTCGACCCTCACTCTTCAATCGACAGCTGTTCGTCCGTTTAACATACGGTGCCCGCGTAGAGCGGGCGAGTTCTCGATCTCATAGCATGGGGTGAGAGGAGACAACGGTGTGGACCAATGGGGACCGAGATAATGCGGGGTGGCTATATTATTATTGCACTCGTACGGAGGAGAATCGATCCTAGCCTGCTTCGCGTCACTTAGTTCGAGAACGTGAACACTCCTCCGTGTGAGGATAGTACAGTTTGCGGACTTGAAGACACGTCAACCCTTCGTAAGTAAACCTATATTTTCCTGGAGGTCCAAAAGGTTTCGAATACTATTTTATTTGAGTAACGATTCGAAAGAGTATTAGAATTGTCCCAGCTATGTTGAAACCATGGTAGGTATTCTCTGTATAAAATGAAACAAATTATTTCAGCTGAATCATCTTAAGGGATTAAGCCACTCTAGAGAAAAAAAGGAATAGGTATATTTTGTGATTTTTTTTCAGCGAAACCACGCAATAAATCGAAATTACGAAATAGTGTTTTTATCGTACATATGATGGACTATACAAAATAATTTTTTTAACACGATACATATCAAAATGACGACTGTGCAACGTTTATCTCAAAACTATTTTTTTCATACTGGCCGGATCAACAACTAAAACAAATTTCAATCGATTCACTTAAAATTTTAACTGTGTATTCAAAACAACATTCTCTAGAGAACATCGTAGGATTTTTCTAGTTTATTCTTATAAACAATTTTTGGACGATTTCAGTACGATAAACTTGTACTTTTGGCTTTAGAATTGCACCATTTTTTAAAAAAAAACAACATAAAAAGAATCCTACAATGTTCTCTAGGTTCTTTGGTCTTTTATATAATCGAAAAATCATTGATATGTCATAATAAATAAAAAATCACAGGAGCTCCGGCCATCGAAATAGTGACGTCCTCGGAAGAACGCTGCACAATCGGCATTTTGGTACATAACGCCTCCAAAAAATTATTTTGTACAGTCCATAACATGCACTAAAGAAACCCTATTTTGTAATTCCGATTTATTTCATAGTTCCACTGAAAAAAAATCAGAAAATATGCCTATTCTTTTGGTCTCTAGAATGGTCTAACCTCTGAAGAAGAGCACGTGGGAAAATACGTTCACCTACGAAGGGAAGATTATATGGTTTATTTGAAAGTGATTAATGGACATTCTCGAGACACGAGGATGGGTTCGGATGGGTCGCGATCGAGAACTCGCGCGCGGAGGACGCGGGTCGGTTGCGTTCAGCTAGAAAAGTGTACGTAAAACAAACAAAAAGAAGAGATATTAAAATCTACCGCTTCGTTCGCGTCAGACATTGCGCATACTAACACTGTACCTATAATATGAATTACGAGTATAGTATAGTATAGTTTAGCTTACAAGTTTAGCTTGTCTCATAAATATTGTCTACAGTATGGAAAGTCGGGCAGCCGTTGCGCGCGTATTTGGCGTAGGAATACGGGACTCGATGCCAGGTACTCGCCGAGCACGGATACGTGTTTTATATCAATTTCTCTCTTGGTTCGCCCGTCCCGTTCTCGTCGGCGACTGAGCGAACCGATTGCTCGAGGAACATTTGCAACGGCACGCTTACGGCGCCGGAATCGGTGAATGAGCCGTGAGAAGGTGTGACCGATCGAGATTAAAAAGAAATGATCCGTCTACGGCCTACGGTGTGTCGGGTGTATAATGGAAGAACGTAGTAATCGAGATGCTCGGGAATGATGCGATCAACACGTGGTTGAAACCCGTACTCGGCACGCGGATCAGATCTCGCGGGTCTCGTGTAGTCGAACCGGCGTACGTGCTTCTAGGCTCATCGGCAGTGAACAAAAATATCGTTACGAGGAAACGCGTGGGGTCGTAGCCCCGAGGATTGCTTAATTAAAAAGCATTAATTATACGCGTTATGTTATATAATATAAAATATATATGTATGTATGTATATACTTAAATGCATCGTATAGGAATCTACAAGGTTCGTGTATCTGGCAGTCTGACGATCACAATGCTATAGGAATACCTCGCTGTACTTAAAAAGTATGTCTGTATGTGATACGTCTGTCTGAGTGTCTTCCTGCGACGTGTCCGCGTACCTACGTCGTACAGTACGGGACAGTGAAGTTTAGTCGGCCCCTGCGTACGCGTGCATCTCCTAACGGGACACATACGCAGAAACTGGCTAAACTTCATTGTCTCATATCGTACATGTGTGTCTGTCCGTGTGTACGTGTGTTTAGGGTTCCGCGAATGGAGGAGATGAAGCGTCGTTAGCGAGAAGCGAAAAACGCGCGATTCGATCGATTAGACGTCGGACCGAATCGGTGCTTAATACTGTGTGTCTTCTGTAGTTGGCCGCCTCGACGCGACTTGGCGACAAGGAATATATAATAAGATGGCTGCCTTTTTCGAAAAGGCTTTTCGAGAAAAGCGAGTAGTGATTCGGAAATGACGAGGACGAAGCGGCGCCGGTCCGCTCCGAGTGTCGCGCGCTTCAAATGTTTGCCAGTTTTCGAAATGTGACGCGCGCTCTTACCAACTCTCTCTCTCTCTCTCTCTCTCTCTGTTTCTCTTCTTCGACAAAACTTATCGTTAAAAAAAAAGTGGGGACTGTTTGGTGTGTCTATGTATCTCTCCGGGTATACGTACCTAACTCTGACAGGAAGCACGCGAACCGGGTCGAGGAACGAGACCGCGAACGCGGATGCGAATATACAATTCGGAGCAAATGATTGCATGAGATTTTGAAACTGCCTTCACCTTATGATTTTGATGTCCCCGGTGAGCCACACGCGCACGGCTTAGCCTGTTTAAAAATATGGAACCAGTGTGACCAGAATGGTTGCTATGGAAGAGCTCCGGTTTACCGGACGGTCCTAAAATCCGACTCGGGGCGGGACTCTGCGATCCTTTCCTTCACTTCCTAAAAAACGATCTCTCTAATCGCTCGGCTTGTTAGAAAACTTAGGGCTGCGGACACTTGGCAGATCGTCAACGTCGACAAGAGAAGAGGAACGTGTTATCACGATTAATCGAGTGTGGACGCGTTTGCCTAACGAAGACATCGCCCCGAGCGGGAGATTGACGCGGTCTCTCTTTCTCTCTCTCTATCTCTCCCTATCTTTCGCACGCGCACACACACGCATACTCTCTCGTCTATAACGCGGTATATTTCGTTACGCGAAAATAATTAATTACGAATTAATATAATAATAATAATTAATAATATAATAATAAACCTTAAAAACACGTTAAAAAAAATAGAATCGAAAATCGAGATAAGAAGGATTGGCAGTTGGCCATGTTCCAAACTACCGCGGTTGCCGCGATAGCCCAGCCGTCTGCATCGTATCTTTTTTTTTTTCGTTTTGTGTTTTGCATCTCACCGCCCATCGTCAAATTTCGATCTCTCTCGGTGCTGAGTTAGCCTCGTTCCGTTCCTCTTCCTCATTTTCTGTTAATTTCTCTGTTCTCTCAGATCGTTTTGCACATTTTATACTCCACATTTTATGCACACTCTCGTCCCCTGCCCTCGTCCCTCTGCTACTCCCTCACTCTCTCTCTACCCTCTGTTTCCACGCGATGGTTGGTGGAATCGTCGGCCAAAGAAGACGATCGTGCGCATTTTTCCTACCGTCGACGCGTTCTTCCCTTTCGCTTTCCTCAGTTGTTCGTCAGCGGTCCCTTTCACGCCCGGACGATGACGACCTCCGCGCAGGTTCCACGCCCCGGCTTAAACGAGCTCCTGTTTGTAGATTTTCTCTTTGTGCATCCGTTCCATGTGCCGTGCGATGTGCATCTTCTGCTTCGCCCTGTACACGCAGTGAGGACACTGAAACTGTGGCTCCTTGCCGCACTCCCACTTCTGATGGTTCCTCAGGCTGCTCTTCAGCTTGTAAATGCGGCCGCAGGCTGGGCAGTTGAAACCCTCTGGATTCGTGGAACTAGAACCGAGACCCTTGACTAAACTGCCCCCGGACCGCCACATGATCGAAGGCACGCTCCATCTTTGCCAGGCAGCTGCCCACTTAAGCCCGGTGATGCTCAGATCCTCGGCTGGAACACACGATTCACACCAATTTATTAATATGCTGTCCACGCGACCGAGGGAGTCGGACGTTCAGGAAAATTAGATCCTTAAGCCGGCGACCGATTTGACGAACGTCCGGCTCGTTGCTCGCCCGATCTTTCCTCAGGAAAGGTCGAGCTTCATCGTTTCATGCACGCCTCGAGTAGCTGTCGAAACGAACATTCGCCAAATAAGATTCTGTACACCTGCAAAACGAAGTTCCCTTCGATGAATGTCCTACGCGGTCGAAGCACTTGACATCTTTGGGAAGCGATTTTTACTATTTCAACGTACCGAATGTTGGTTAAACAAGACTCGATCTGTGGACGAGCTGGCTGTACAAATTTTCGAGTCATTTCAGTAAGAGACGCGTCTCTTCCTATCTTGTGCGATTCGGGTAGCGCTGACAACTGTGATCGTCAATTTCGAAGATAAAAGGTATCTAGTAGGAAAATTGAACATTTATTTTTGGAACGTAATATAAGACGTTAAAAAAGAACGTGCAACCCTTGCTGACCTATACTATGGTAAACGTCATTATAGTCTATATTATCTGTTTTGTGATGAATTGAAGATTAACAAAAAATATCGCGGAGTAAATACTATCAGAAGTTAGATCCTATTACTGTCAAGTTATAATTGAATAAGATTAATTGTTGCAGGTTTTCTGGTTTTTCGCTAGCCTCCCTGATGGACGGGGACCACATGAGAGCTCTCATCCGGTCCCCATCCATCAGGGAGGCTAGCGGAAAACCAGAAAACCTGCAACATTAACTTATAATGAATCAAGCAAAAAAGTCAGTACTACTCCAAAAATTTCTTTGTGCCATAAAATATAACCGAAAGTACTTTCACTGTCACGGCACATCGTTCATATTCCGAATTTCACACATTCTGGAGCCACGGAAGATCGACTTCGTCCCACCGAAATTGCTAATGAACGCTACCTGAAGCGTCAAAGACAGGAAAATTCCCTTATTGAAATTACGCTGAAATTTGCGTGGCCAACTTTTGGATTACACCTGAAATGCGATTGTTCGTTCGCTCACTTATATCTGCCTTTGCTCGTGAGCGTTTTCAAGCCGATTCGACTTAGAAACCCTCTCTAATTTCTGTTAGAAGACTGTACACACGCGTTGAGCACTGCGAAAGCTACCTTCAGTCTAAAACAGCGATTCAAAAAGCATTTATTTATTGATTTTGTTTTTGTTTAGCACTGTTCTCCTCGCAGTATGAAATCTCTGTTTAAAGCTGAAGATAAATTTCCGCGCGTATCCTGGAAATCGATCGCCGTTTGCACGACAGCCTCGAGAAGGAATCGCGCAACTCTTCGCATACACAGTCTTACCGATTCGTTCTCGAGTTGAGTCACTTGCGTGGAACGCGATCGAAATGCGTCTGATTATTGCGTCAAGAAAGAAGAGAGTACATAATGCACGTTCGTCGTATCCCTAATTTCGAGCCCCAAGCAGCTAGCTATGGAAATTTCGCATACGAAGAAGGAGCGGTATTTGTGCACGACGAAAGAAACGGAACGCAAGTAGCTTATCCTCATTGCATTGCAATCATCCCAAATTTTTAACGCTGATTTCCCCAAATCGCGTCTGTTCCTTTCGACGCGCAAGCGATAAAAGGTCGTGTTTCTATGTACAAGTTTCGAGAAGAGTTAGTGCGCATGCTACTCCCCTAATGTCGACGAGAAAAAAATAAATAAGAGTAGAGAGAAGTAAACAATATTTATAAGAGAGCGATGCAACTCCGTGAGTGGTAAACGAGTTCGATTCAGACAGTAAAATCGCAACGATGCGCATCGTACGAAACGCACAGCAGAGATCTTCGCTTTTTTCAATAATATACAATTCGTTCCTGTATCGCAGAAAAGGGGTAACAAATGATTTCGGATGAGACANAAGAAGTAAACAATATTTATAAGAGAGCGATGCAACTCCGTGAGTGGTAAACGAGTTCGATTCAGACAGTAACATCGCAACGATGCGCATCGAACGAAACGCACAGCAGAGATCTTCGCTTTTTTTCAATAATATACAATTCGTTCCTGTATCGCAGAAAAGGGGTAACAAATGATTTCGGATGAGACAATAAAAGAATATGAGAGAAACAAAGACAGAGAGAGAAAGGAGAGAGAGAGACGGGCGGAGGGAGGAGTACAGTCTTATAAATATAACGATGAGAAATATTCTTCTCGTCGAAAAAATAAAAACAATTATTGACACATCGCTGCGCATCGGAATGGTACAAATCGATGATTCGTCAAGCTGAAAGAGGTACAGGCACCTCAAACGATTTTGAGCCAATTTCAATTGCACATGGCGCTACGACTGGTCCAAAATCGTTTGAAGTACCTGTACACGGTACGAGAGATTAATTGCTGTAGATGGAAAGAGACATTGTTTAACGGTACTCAATCGTGGACAGACTGGAGAGAAGAGAAAAAAAGAATGATAAAGGAGCGGGGGAGGGGATTCGACGCGGTGTAATGACAGGGTTGCATAGACGGTCCGGGTGTCGTTCTGGTATTCTTCGTCTTTCGACATAGCATTTTATTTAATCAAACGTATGAAATATGATCAGAGCTCGCATATAATACTAAGCAAGACAAATGCAACAGTGCGAAATCGTGGGCGTCGCGTACTTAAACATGATCAGTCTTAACGGGAGTTCGTTTACGAGCCTATGCTTAATCGCTTATCTTAACTACATTCGTAGAAAACTAGTCTTAATCGTATGTCGTTTTACAATATAAAGGTTTAAGGCTAGCCCGTTTTTTATGCACGTACTTTGCTCTTTCAATAAGAATCTCTAGAGAATCGCACTTATTGTCTTGGAGACGCGCGCATCGTTAAGGCACTGTGTTGAGTACTTGTATCATGCGATCGACAATGTGCATAAAAAAATATTTAATACGATTAATATAACGCTACAATAAAAAAATATGATTATTTAAGCTTTCAAATGGTAAGAAAATGACACAAATCATTAATCTATAAGAAATAAGAAGTTACAAAGTGTGAAAGTAAGATTAATCGTTAGCTCGATGTAAAGTAATAAATATCAGTCAGTGCCATTAAGATTGAAACATATGATTCGTATCTCTAAAAAATAATGTCAGAACGTCTATCACACTACTCTTTTATCACGTCACAAAATTCGATTTCTGCTAATTTAAAGTGATCATTTTCACAACCATTGTCCGAATATAAACGTATAATGAAAAGTAACCAGAAAAATGTATTTACGCAATTAAAACAGCAATCCAAATGTAAACGAATTAATTATTTTAATAAAACAATTTTCAATCTAGAAACACTGTTCATGTGCCTTTGACTGTCAGCGGAACCAATTCGTCGTTTCACTAAATGTCCCTGAAGCCTTTTCGCAATCGCTTTTTCGTTCCGTCGCTAATACTTTTGTACAACAGAAAGAAATGACTTCCGATATGAATGTTAGCTAGTGGGAAACAGATCACAAATGCGAGTGAATCAGTTGATTCACGTAATGTCGTCATGAATTTAATGAAATCACTGAATTAATTGGCCTGCATGATTTTGCGTGAACAGAGACCGCAAACACACATTACAATCGACTGGAAAAGCACCACGTCTTTGTAAACAATTGCAATGTGTTCGCAGTCAATAAATAAATCGCTCAGATAATTGTTGTTCTCTTTTCTAATGCTATCGAAAAAAAACGACTCGAGAGATCGACCCACACAATAAAAATACAACATCACGAAAACTGTTCTGCTTGGAAATCGCGACGGATGGAATCGAAAAGCGTTTCTTCGAAAGAATATTTTAGTCGACTTCGAGTTTCGGCGTGTAAGCTAGCAGATGCGCCTCCCTGTCCCCGATTTTGTCCAAATGCTGCCGGCGAATGTGTCGCAGCCAATGGGCCTTCCTCTTACACCGCTGGGGACAGAACGGGCATTGGAATTGAGGCTCCTTGCCACACTCCCAGTGCACGTGCCGCTGCAAGGAGTCCTTCCTCATATACGATCTTCCGCATCTGCTACACCCGAACTGTCCCGGCGGCTTCTTGCCAACGTAGTTGTGCGCCTTCGGTATCTTCAGCTCTGCGAACGGCATCCCCTGTTCGTGGATTTTCCATGCCTGCATCGGCAGATCGGCACTCTCCAGCATCATATTTCTCTTGCTCGTTTCATCTGTAATCGGGAAAGAAAAAGAGAAGCTTTAGGCATGTCCCACTGTTATCGCGCCGCGCGTCTCCGCGGCACTGAGACCACACATTTGGTAGACGTGCTCTGTTCTCGAGACAATCTTAATTGCATTAAATACACCACAGCTAAATAGAAAAGAGAGTAGCTTGCGACTAGGACGGGATCCGATGATTGGGAACAAAAATTCAAGTCAGATGCCTTTCTCATAGATTACTTTCGAATAACATCGACTTGTCCATAATTTATTCCGTTCTCCGTCGATGTTATTTAAAAACGACGAAAGCGTTGTTGACTTTTAAATCAAGATTCACCAATCTTTTCGTCCTACGAGATACCATAGTTCAAACAATGATTCTCCACACCAAAAAGTACAATTCTTGTTGCATAATATACGCATGACCATGGGTATTAAGGATGATTCCCACTATCCGTCAAATTGCCGGACGGTGCCGGTCCGGACAGGGGCGAACCCAAACAGTAGGCGGTCTGCCTTCAAATTCGGAGTCGAAATCAACCAAGGATCGCCGGTATTTATAGTTGTTACTCATTTTTAAGATCGTCCTAAGCATTTGCTATCCCTGTCTATCCCATATTTCCAGTCCTTGTCTTATACAGGGAACAGGGACTTAACCAAATGCTTAAGGCGATCTTAAAAATAAGTAATGACTATGAATACCGGTCCCTGTGGTCTTCTGCTTTTATACGCTTTTCCCTATACTCTATACTACGGACTACGCTTCTGGTTTTGCTCCTTTTCGCCCTGACCGGACAGCCACCGTCCGGCAAATTGCCGGATAGTGGGAATCGGCCTTTAGGAGTATAAAACCAAACTAGGTCACTCTTCTAGCAATCAATCGACGATACCGCAAAACCGTCCATAAACAAAATAAGAGAGAACCGTATCTGCCACCCGTGGAGCAGAAAATTCTCATTCTCTTTGACTTAAATCTAAAAGAAGCTTCGAAGATCTTATCTGGGATTAATAAATTGTACAACAAACTTCCTAATATAGTTTTACATTGGTTTTCGATTTTACATATTGTGTTCGAAACACACGTATCAAAGACGACCATATAAAAATAAAATATAATCGAGTTACACGGAAAAAATCTTTGTGGTATTTTATCCGCATTCACGTTTACTGATTTTCTTGATTATCGATAAAAATTACGTGTACCCACATACCGGGCTCGCCGGTTAAAGGGTTACAATACATCTTGCTCGTATCTTCTGNGAATCGAGTTACACGGAAAAAATCTTTGTGGTATTTTATCCGCATTCACGTTTACTGATTTTCTTGATTATCGATAAAAATTACGTGTACCCACACACCGGGCTCGCCGGTTAAAGGGTTACAATACATCTTGCTCGTATCTTCTGACCCGCTTCCTTATGCCGATGGCCAATGTGCCTGATCACGTTCCTCTTTCGGTTAGACCGATAATGACAGAATAGACAAAGATGACCTTTGAACCATCCCAACGACTTAAAACATTTCAGGCACTTCGCACACTGGTACGGCGTCTTTGACTGCAAACCACCTGAAAAATTAGATAAAGATTTACTACTGTTCCTGTCAAAGATTATTTGGTACTATACCCCCTCAAAACATTTATCTGTGTGCCTGTCCGATTCAATAATCTAGAAAGGCAACAAAATGACATAGACAACATTTCGATTGTCNGAAAAACCGCATTCAGTACGATGACCTTTGAACCATCCCAACGACTTAAAACATTTCAGGCACTTCGCACACTGGTACGGCGTCTTTGACTGCAAACCACCTGAAAAATTAGATAAAGATTTACTACTGTTCCTGTCAAAGATTATTTGGTACTATACCCCCTCAAAACATTTATCTGTGTGCCTGTCCGATTCAATAATCTAGAAAGGCAACAAAATGACATAGACAACATTTCGATTGTCGTAACAGTTAGTTTCAACCCTTCTTTACGAGTCAACTTTAAACATTGTGAAAATGTAGACAGGATAAAGAAATGGTATCGATTAAACGATTTAAACTAAGAAATTAGACGAAAAGAAGAGAAGACACAGGCCGGTATTCCTAGTCATTACTTAGTTTTAAGATCGTCTTAAGCATTTGCTTAAGTCCCTGTTCCCTGTATAAGACAAGGACTGGAAATATGGGATAGACAGGGATAGCAAATGCTTAGGAAGATCTTAAAAATAAGTAACGACTATGAATACCGGCCATAGAGTAGGTAGCATTGCGTGTGGAATGAGGAAAACACATTGGAAAATGTAATTTTTATTTTTTTGTAACAATAGATAAAATTATGCAAAATCGCACATTTTTCTTCGTATCATGAAAGTACTTATATGTATATTCATTTTATTAAGAAGAAACAAACGTTTAAGCACAAAATATGTTAGGTCGTACCATTTATTGTATTTCTTCCTCAACTCATGTCATAATCTGTAAAATTTGATACTTACATCTTTTTCGTGTAATTGCTATAAAAGGAAACGATCATCATGCCTATTTCTACTATTCATTTTGACCTTTCACATTCGTATAACCGCGCGTTGCTTTTTATTCTTACATACATATATACAAAGTTCGCTCATTCGGCACTAAAATTGTTATTAAAAGAAATTAATACAAATTTAGAGCAGATTCTTATCATCCATTGTAGACGTTGAAATAAGATGAAGAGCAAAGGCACTTTCGTGTCTTCTACGCTTGATCGTCTGAAAATATTTGAAACATTTATTAACAATCCTCGTTAGACTTTAACAGCCCCAAAAGTCCCCAACAAGCATATTAACGTATTGTCGACAATTCAATTCGTATTTCGTTGCTCGGTGAACGGCACCCGCAGCTGTCCTGGACACGCGCTGAGATTAGGTGCTACCAGCGCGCCGGAGTTTTCCTCTTCCCACATGTTGAAGTCTTTGGACCTCCAGCTGCTCGGACATTAAACTCTTTGTTCTTTCACACGTCGAAGTTTCTGGCGTTACGTGCGCCGACGTCTCCGGCTTCGGCTGTCAAGCAGATTTCTTTACTTGCTCGGGCTTACTCGAGTGCACGTTATAGTGCCTTTGAAGGCTGTGTTTGTGCTTGAATCTGGTATGGCACAGCTGGCACTCGTACTGCGCTTCCTTCCCGCACTCGAGCCTCTTGTGCCGTTGCAAAGATATCATCCTCTTGTATTGTCTGCCGCAAGTGTCGCAGGGGTATGTTTCGAAGCTAACGGAGAGCCCCTGCCAATATGCTGAAAACAGAAATATTCGGTTAGCCAGATATTCTCAACATGCGACATTTCCTTCTTCCTCTCCCTCCCCCATTTCTCTCTTTCAACAGGTACAGAAAGCATCGGTTACGCATTTTTCTTTTGTTAAAGTCCAGGTTTTTCGTTTCGTCCACAAGTTTTCCGTTTTCGGTTAATTGTTGTTTTGAGGACATCGTGAGCGTAGCGCGAATGGATTTTGGGGAGTGGAAAAACACTTGCGATCATTAGAAAATAACCCGCAACAAAGATTGTTTTTTTATTAATAATATTAATAATAATAATAATATAATAATAATAATAATAATAATAATAATGTTAATAAAATATTATTAATTGTTGATATTTATCTTAATAGATACTCGATAGTTCGGCTGGTAAACCTTTCTTAAAAAAGAGTGTTTCAAGTGATAAGTAATACATACGTATCGGGACGAGTATTCAAGAGGGACGACTTGCATTTTCTTTCTTTCCTTTCCCTGTTTAACGCAATGACCGTTTGCAAGTAAGATGGAAACAAGGAAATCGGGAGGCACGTGCACAATGGTAGAAGATATTACTTTTTGTTTTCTTGTTTAAATCGAGATCGATCAATCCCTGGGTGGACGAGCCATGAACGCGAAAGTCGCCTCGAACGTGACAATGGAAGGTACATACGCGAGAAAGGACGAGTATACCCTTACCCGTTCGCAGGCAGCTCGACTGGAGCATTCATAAATACTGATATCAAAAATACTAGACCTCGTCGTGGAACGGAATTTCCTAACGAGTCCTTTTCTCTTCTCATCCGTTTTTGCATACAAATCTCTTTCTCACTCTCTCACGCTTTCATTCTCTCTCTCTCTCTCTCTCGCTTTCTCTGCTTTTCTATCTACTGTGCGCGTGTATGTATATTTATACGTGAAATGGGGGAAAAAACGCGTCGCTTCTTACAAAGCTAAGAATGTACATGTACTTGTAGGTAGAACGACAAAAAGGTCGAGGAATGTTGAAACGTAACGATTCGCAAAAGGGAATACTTCTACCCGCGAGCATTTAATGTATAATACAAATTTTTCCAACTTTATAAATATACCATGAAATTTAGATTTTCCAATTCTGTCGTTGTATTCTTTCATAAGCGACGTATGCAACACGCACGGATCGGCTTAATCTTTTTAACAAACCTGATACTCGGGACCTGATCAACTCGTATGAGAATCGTTGCGCGAAAAACGGCTCTTTTGTTCGCTTGAGCAGACTTAATTCGATCGTTCCATTAGATTAAAATCGGAGTTTAATATTCTCCGCATTGGTAAATTCGTCTATATATAGGTACATAATGGTCCCTAAAAATTATAATCTACTGTGTCTCGTATACGATCTCTCAATTGTTAACGAGTGTGCGCGATATTATGTAGATTGGACGCTTGTTGGCGATAATAATAAGAATGGTTTGTCGGCAAATCGTATAGCATAAATGCAGTGCGTATTATATGAAACGCAATTGTAAAGTATGAATCAACTTAGGCGATATTTCAATTGATTCTGGTAGAGTTATAACGGAGAAACATTTGTATCCGCTGGAAATTTGAAATATTCTGACAAGCGATTCGTACTACGCACTGTCTATGATGTCGTGATATGCTGCTTCGTTGTCGTCGGAGTATAAATTTAAGAAAAATATGAAAGTTCTTTTATTTGGAATCGTGGGCAAAGATCGGAAAATCGAGTAATCATTATCATCTATCGTAAGTCTAAGTGTTCTCAGGTAACCGATTTTCTGGAGATTTCGTTTTACGAAAATCACCAGCGAAACGCGATAAATAATAACTGCGACGAACGTACGATCGTTCCTGCGGCTAAGTATACTTACATCGTACTTCGTTTCTTCATCGACAAACGAACGAAAAAAGGCACTATCATCCCTTATCCCTACGATCAGAATGATCGGTGACATTTACTATCTATGTATATCGCCGCATTTCAATTTACCATGTGTACCTTGCGATTCTTCAAAATAAAAATAGCTTATCATCTAGATTGTAAAAAATTATCTATATCGTGTACGTATAAAAGTACTAGAAAATATGCGAAACTCTGGTATATGTTTGAAGAAAGTGGTAACACGAGCGACGATTTCACTTCGACGTTAATGTGGTAATAAGAGAGAGCGGCTGCCCTAATCCGTATCTAAATACGTGCGATACATTTCGTTTCATGAACGTTTATGTTCCCTCTTTAAGTTGGTAAAATCCTGAGACTCGAAAGTACTACAGATAGTCGCGGCCTATCCACATATATTGTTCGACAATCTAAGAAGTTTTACCTAACGCCATTTTTAGACACGATCGTTGAAGAAATCGAAGATCGCCTCGCCGACAATATTTCCATCAAGATTCACTCTGACGACTTCATTCGTTTCTCATCATTGAATATATTATATCTTATTTAAACCACTTATAGAAATATAATTGTAATGAAATAACATGAAGTAAGTAATGTTGATGAAAACAAGTGTCGGAGACTTGGAGGCCATAGGCGTGAACCAAAAAATTGTAAATAGAAAACTTTTCGTATCTTGGTAAAAAGAGAAAGAAAACTTCTCCAGTTTCAAGAAAAAAATAGAAGTAAACATGCTTAACACTTATATTACAAAATAATATTTCAATATTTCCGCAATAGTTTGTTAGTAAACGTTAAAAGAAACTTCGAAAAAAATAAAAGATTTGTCATAAAAGAAATCCGAAGGTCATTTCCCAAACGATCATGTCAATTTGTGACTGCTATCACTGGAAAAAGATTTTCGATCAAACAAAAGATATGATATAAATGTCAATGTAATCATTTGTCTCTGTAATCTTAATGCTTTGTACATCTAATGTACAACAAATTTTGGAGTACAAAACAATATCAAACATTTTAAATCATATAACAAAATTCTTGAGACAGAAAACATTGATTAAGAATTTGGATAGAACATCCGTGTAAACTTTAGTATTGATTTCAATACACGAATATAATTATGTAAAAGAAGAGAATTCATTATTTATAGTTAACTTAATTGGATCGAAAATATTTTGACAGAGGGTAATTCAAGTTAAAGCGACAAACAACGGGACTACTATTTTCTATTTTTGTAAAAACAGCTAATTTCTTTATAAAAAAATAAATACTTTCCATTATACGACAGATGTAATCTTAAAATGCGTTCAGGAAAATTTCAACAAACTAAATAATTTTGATTCTGTATTACTTTTGTCTGATGATACAATATTTTCTTGTCAAGCATTTCTTTACGAATGCCAACGAATATGAACGATTAAGACAAGATTACGTCCATCATGAAAGTTTTTTTTTACATTGAATTGTCAGTTTTTCCAAAAATAAAAAATCAGTCTCGTTCATTTTCCTCCCTCGGTATACAATCGGAGACATCTTTAAGTGTCGTACTCGAGTTTTTGATGATGCCGCTTATAGTGCACCGTCAAGTTACCCCGTTGCCTGGCCCTGTAGGGGCATTCAGGACATTGAAAGGCCGGCGGCTTGCCACCGCACTCGACTGTTTCGTGACGGCGCATCGTGCTTTTCCATCGATATCCTTTGCCGCAGAAACGGCATCGAAATTTCCGTTGCTGCTCGTGAGGCACGCCCATATACACGACGCTCAGATCGCGCGGCTGTGGAAGCACTTCGAACGAGTCGGGGAACACTACCTCGCGGGTGGACGCACGCGTTCCGCTGTCGTTACCGCTGTCATAACTGTTGCTGTTGTCACCGGCGTTGTTGCTGGCGCACCTGCTTCCTAGAACGTTGCCGCTCCTCACCGTCCCCGCGGAACCAGACCCCGACGATCGAGTCTTCTTGCCCATCTGCTTGAAGTCCGATCGCAATAGCGACAGCAACGCGACCATTCCTGCAACAGGTCCCGACGCCAAGCGAGACGCGAGATCGACGTCAAAGGTTATTTTATTAAATAAAAAAACAAAAAGAAAGAAAAGGTCCAAGATAAACTAAAACGCGGATCAACCCTTTCAAGACCGACGCTTAACTTCTTGCGTTCTAATAAGAAATCTGAATTGCAACCAACTGAAAAAGTTGTAAAGTGAAAATGATAGCAATTCTTTGATAGAACACATTGAGTACATTCGTGTTCTGTTCAAGTAGGAAATCATTATAATGATTTTATCTTGAAAGGGTTAAGATGGGCGCGCGAAGGTTGGGAAGAGGGATGAGACGGAAAAGGATGACGATCGTTCGGGATATGGACTTTTATTTTTCCTCGGTCGATGCACGGATAGTTATGCGGTAAAATAAAAAAAAAGAGATCAGTGAGATTAAACCCGTAACCAACCCAACACATAACGTATCAGCCAACAGCTTTGAGAAATAAGTGCGCCCAGGATAACATCTTTGCCGTGTTTACGTGAATGTAGGCGTGAAGTTTTTAAATTAGCGGAAAAAGATGGACAGATGTATTGTACGTGTCGACGTGACAATTAATCTTAAATACAGGTTTCATACGCGATCGTCTCTCCACCTTCTTCAACCCATGGTCTTCGATGAAATAGATGCCAATTTCCAACCCTCCACAATAAAACAACCAAAAAAAAAAGAAAAGGATGCTTTGGTGGTCGCAAGGTGATCTCGAATTCGTATGTATTCAAAACCGTATGTACGTAGATGATTAATATACAAAAGATTTTGTTGCACTAAAAAAATAGCTGCACTCATTTGGTTTTCTTCAAACCATATTTATGTACTCTGTAGGAAACCATGGGACATCGCTCGATTTTAATGAACATAAAGCGTCTTTTAATAAGATTCACAAAACGTCCAAGAAAGAAGACAATATCCATAGGTACTCTTCTTGCCTGAAAAATTAAGCAAACATAATTAGTCACAAATTAAATATTTGATGATTAGACAGATTACATGTCCATATAGTAAGTGATATTTTTAGGAAATACGACTTCAATTAATTACTCATTTTATTTATACGATGAATTAACATTGGCCATTTTCGATATAGAGGAATTAAATGGCTTTTTTAGTGGATTTTAAACACATTTCGGTTTTTCCCTTTGTATAGAAGGGCCTCACGTCTTCGTGGAAAGAAGAATTCCATATCTATCCTTCGAGATGGTCTTTTCCTGGAGATATGGCGAAGGATTTATTTTCCCGCCCACGGTTGTTCGTGTTTAGTCATTATGTGGTAATGTAAGTTGAATTTCCTTTTCGTTTTGAAGATACAGTAGGGACAGCAAAATTTGGGAGAGATGCCGCATTCTAGTTTTAAATGTCGATACAAGGAAGACATGTTCGCGTAAGTCTTCCCGCATTGGCCACAAGAATGTATCCGATTCTTCGTTGATCTGATCTTAGCCAGAGGATGTATTAGGTGCAACCCTGAAAAAAAAAGTGTCGTGTTAGCGAAGGATTAGAAGAAAAAGCGTCTTGAGCGAAAGACGACATTCAACAATGAACTACCAGACTTCATCGTTAATAAAAGACATTGATAAGACATAGAATGGAGATGCGTAGAATGATTAAAAAGTAAGAGTTTGGAAGAGAATATAAGACTTTGATCGATGAATACCGTCTGTCGAACAGTTTTCTGAAAAGAGAAGAGAAGAGAGATCTTGTACGCTCGTAGTTAGCCGTTGCAATCAGACACAGTCGTAACGCATTTCAGCCTTTGGTATCAGAATAAAATACAACATTTATTTTTATAAAAACGTATTCGAAATAACAAGGAAGATCGCGTCTGAACAGTTCACGAAATTCGGATCGCGATCGATGCGAATCGTTAATTGATGCTGTGCGTGTTGTAGAGCATTTTGTAGTGAATCTGGCGGATGAACTCGCCGTTCCCGGACGTTAGGAGGACGGGCCAACACTCCGGGCTCTCGCGCACGTGTCGGTGCAGGGACTTCTTCCATTTGTACGATTTCTTGCAGGCCAAACAGGTGTTCCATTCTGGAAAAGAAACCCGTTCGTTCTGTCAATTAATCGGCTCGCGTGCAAATACCGCCGGGAAACAGTTGATCGTTGACAACAAATGTTACATTGCTCAATCGCTGGACCACGGTCAAAAAGTAACACGATCAAGGATGAAGCAGCCCCGCGGAGATAAAAGTTTGCCGCGACCTGTGCTTCTTTTCAATCCTTGAAGAAGACCGGCGGCTACTGGATCACTTTTGACGCACAGTCGTATTTTGTACAATTAAATCAACAATAAATGGAATTAGTCAGACGTTCGGGCATGTTAGTTTTTCTGCTTCATACATTACTACTATTTAAATATTTTCCCTACACTACACTTTGCCTCTTGATTTCACTGTGCTTAAAGCATAGGTCAAAAGTGACTTGTATTTGTCAATCAAGACATGTTTAATCGCCATTCGCTGTTTTTGTAAAAAACTATATCTACATGTCCAACTATAATTATTATATATTCACAACATTACGACGAGCCTACGCGTCGAAGTACCCTGTTACGGACGTTATTCGACACCTAATTTCGGTTATTTATTTACAATTAAACGGTGTGTGCATGCTTTCGGGAAAAAATGTACAATATGTTACAGACAGTTCTTCGTTAGGAGGAAAAGAAACACGTTTAAGTAGTTGGTGATAATCAGTCGCGAGTATTTCTTGTCTACAAAGGCATGTTTAATTAGAGAAAATTATTAATTGTTGCTCGTTAGTTTGTCAACTTACGCATGACAAATCGCTTAATCAGTTGCTTCCCAGACAACACAAATGCCTGCTACGTGTCCCTGACGCGTCTCGTCAATCAGAGGCAATATTATGTGTATACCATGTATGTCTGTTCCCGCAAATTTTGAAGGACCGACTGCCAATTAAAGGATCTGAAAAAAATTACAAACTGTGGTTAGTGAAAACTGGAAAGGAATTGGTCGACGCCTTCTCTCATAAGTAGCTCTGCGTGCTCCCCTCTTTATCTCAGTGAATGAGATTCAAAATAAGGCGAGGTGAAAGCACTTCTACTACAATGAATCGTTGCATCGTTGTATTCCTTTATTGTTTAGGTGCGCGTACAAGTACACGTCATACTTCCACTGTGAGCGTCCTGATCTTTTGCGTAAAGTAAGGCAGCCAACGTTATCAGTCTGATTAAACGAGATCAGACTTAAAGTAGTCCGAGATCGTGCCGCACTATCCTGAAAATCGAGCGCGGTTCTAAGGAGTAGGCGCTTCTTATCGTCGGATGCTCACTCAGCCCAGGGAGGAACATAGGAATAAAGAACACAGGAGCGGGTTTCCCTTCAGATCTTCGCAACGCAGCCGTGTTCCTTCTTCAGATGGTTGAGAAGGTTGAACTTCATGGGCATGATACTGTGGCAAAACGGACACGTGTACAAAACTCTGCCGCACTCTTCGCGGACGTGCCGGTTCAGGGCCATTCTCGACCTGTACGTTTTCTTGCACTCGCAGCACGCGTGGAAACCTGAAAAGGAAGGAACAAAGGTACCTTTGAGTACGACGCACTGCGAAATTTCGTTGTTCACGTACAAACTTCCGCCCCATATAAGCATCAGCAAAGCATACAATTTTTTTCCTCTCTTTTCCCCGAAATTCGACCTCGCCGCTTCTTTCAATTCGACGCCCGTTTTTCGTGACCGTAGCAGTCCATGTGCCTCCCTTCGTTTCTCGTGATAACGACATTTACAATAAAGACGAATACATATACATAAGCATCAGTAACGCATCAGTTTAGGATACACATACATTATACATATTTTATTTCTCATTTATTGACGCATACATTTATCAAAGAGTCCGTAATAAAGTAACCAACATTTAAGGGAACAGTTTGTCAAATAAGTAAAATAATATATCAACAGTCGTAGAGTTCGATTCGTATGGTTTAGAATGAGAGATTTCTCTCTAAACATGTCAATTATTATCGTCGACGTTTTCTATTTCGTAACGAATATTTAAGGCCGGGTCCTTTCGGCTTTTTTGAATATTTTCTAATGTCTTGTCCGTGCTTATGTAACATGTGGTAAACCAGAGCCGGACGACTATTAAATAATCTCTCACAGACTGTGCAAATGCGTTTAGACTCATTACAGGCGCGCTCCAAACTTGGCTTCTTCATATGTAGGTAAGGGCAAAACTCACACTTACAATATTCAGGCACATCTGAAACTGAAAAATTGATCAAATATTATTAGAGACATCCTAACTGTAACTACCCACCNATAAACCAGAGCCGGACGACTATTAAATGATCTCTCACAGTCTGTGCAAATGCGTTTAGACTCATTACAGACGCGCTCCAAACTTGGCTTCTTCATATGTAGATAAGGGCAAAACTCACACTTACAATATTCAGGCACATCTGAAACTGAAAAATTGATCAAATATTATTAGAGACATCCTAACTGTAACTACCCATCACCCCTGGGCTTCGAATACTTTTTAAACATCTATATAAATCGACAAAGAACACGCAAGATTTTGGCCCCTCTGACGTGGCACAGCCTCATCGTTGGATCAACATAAACACGTTGACATTGTCGCACGTAAAGACAATGTGAACGCCGTGATCTTGGTCCGACGATCAGACGGATACCACAGCCGTAAGCAGTAATGATAGTTGTGGAAAAAGAGGAAAGAAGACGAGAAGAAGGAAGTGACCGTGAAAGATTTTATCGATGGTCTTAAGAAAGGCAGTTTCTTTTTTCGATCGTTTGCGATACTCTTCTGCTTCTTTATTTTTGGTATTACGAAAATACATGCATTTACGAATAATGGAGATTAGGTGTTAAGTTCACGTGACGACGTTAATGACGCGCTCCGTCACGCTTGAACAACGCGAACATCAAGATCGTGGGACACGATCGCGCTTGGTGCTAACATTTTCATCCTTGCTTAATTGTAGTTCACTTACACTTATACCTAAGCGATAAAATCAGTCACGCGTTTGCGAGGCGAACGACTGGCGAACGGTTTGGCTGGGAGTGTCGACGGGACACGCGTTCGCTCTTCGCTTCGTTTCAAAGGGGAACGTTATACGCGAGATGCGGAGAACACAGCGAGCGAAGCGACGAATTTTAACGAGAAACAAATACAAATTAAATCGAAGATGATGTTCTCGTTGCGGAACATTCTCCAGAACAACACAGGTGTACAATCAACTAATCGGCAACGCAGCCAGGTCTGCGGTCTGCCTCCCACCGGCTATGAATTCCGATCGATTAATCACAAGCTACACGAAAAAAATGTTGCGCAAACCGCTGTACATTTAATTCATGAAAGGAAAAGCGATTTAAAATAGTCTTCGAAGCACGTCAAAGCTGGAAGAAATAAACTGTTCTCCGTTGCGTTTGCATGAAGCTCGCTCAGTGATTTACTAGCTTGACCGATCTAAAAACCCCTAATGGTGTAGAACTAGAATTTTCGGATGTAGAGTGGAACCTGAACGTCTCTCGCAAGACTTTTTCCGTGTAGATAAAAATTGATCATCGTCCCGACCGAGACACTAATCCTCGGTTCTGTGACGCCGATCGTCGCAGCAACGGTGCAAGAAATGGATTGCGGATTCCGAACCGGTCAACGTGAACAGGGTGTCGAAATTGAAATCCTTATGTCTCTCAGCTGTCTCACGCCCGTCCGGAAAACCGTTTGCGACGGTGGATTAGGCACAAGGAAGCTTCGATGCAGATTAAGGCAATCGAGCGTCGCATCGTTTGGACGCGGATCGAAGCGTGATCAAGGCGGAGGGTTCAGGTGTTCGGCGAAGTGACCTTGAAGTGCTGTTCGGCCTGATGGGCGTGGAGAATGAAGGCCTTGAACGCGGCGAACGGGCATAATGGGCATTTGAACTGCGGCGGTTCGCATTTGTGTTTCAAATAGTTGCTCCACATCTTGTAGAACTTGCTGCACATTGTGCAGGTATAGCCGAGAACCTGGTCACCCATGTACATCTTCCGGTAAGCTGAAAACAGAGAAACCAAATTAGAAATGATCGATCCACGAGGGGCGACGGGTGCGAAGGAGAAAAAAAATGAGTGCCGGCTCGGCTTCTTCAATCGAAACGCCGTCTCTTATGAAGACGACGCGGCGAGATTCGAGCATTCCGCGGGCCTCTAGATTGGCCGTCGTGCGGACCATTTTTTTGCGAACTACTCAAATTCGATCGCGGGAATTTATATCTGAAAGGATAAAAGGTCGGATAGAGAGAGGCAGAGATGGCCAACTTAGAACGCATTCCTGTGAAGAATTTTTATTACGGTGTTTGAGTAAACTGTTTCGCCTGAGCAAAGCGTTAATTAAAATAAAGCGGAAATCGAAGACAAATTATGGTCGAATGTTCATAATGTGTACAAGGAACACACAGAAAAATGTCAAAAAGGGAATATGTGTACACATATTCACGTGGCGGGGAAAGAAGGATACAAATCTGTAATATAATCGCTTATCACAGGTACTCGGGTCAACTTCATACGTTGACCGATCTCCCGACTTATTGCAACTAAAATTACAATACAATTTTGTAGTAACTTTCGTACATCGTAACATCGTACAAATTGAGATACCTTGACAACTGTTTATGTTAAAAAAGTAGTAATGCTTTGAAATGGTCTGAACGTCACGTACCAGAATATGTAATAACAAATACATGTCCATTGAATAAATCTCAACATGACTCACAGAGCTCACCAAAGTCGTCAGATAAAACATGCCATCGCCATATGTGTCTTCTCTTACCTCACACATTTTGTTTGAAACCTTTATTTCTATTATCTATATATTTCGAGATATTCGAGTATTCCCAAATAAATCGGACATAAACTGTAGTATACACATCACACACACACTATCATCGAACGGACCAGCACGGCAACGGAATGTACAGTTAGTATGGGAAAGGGATTGTGGAATATCCTTTCCACGAAGAGAAAACGATTAGAATTACACTTAGACCGAAATTTTATTCAACTGCTCGAACTGACTCGGTCAAACGACGATTACTCACTGATCCCAAACTCGCATTCACCCTTTCCCACACCACACTCCACACGCACACTTCTTCTATTCGTAATTCCAGCAATCACACCACACTGTTGCCGCCAACGAGACGCATGGAATCCCAACGGCTCGCGGTAGCCTTCGCGAATCGCAACTGTCTGATTATACTGAAACATTGTATCACAAAATCGAACGGTTTCGAATGACTAAGGATGCCGCAAAATGCCGGCTCCGACGGGTCCTCCGCGCGAAACGCGACGACACGTGCCCTCTCATACCACATGCTCGCATACACACAAAACGAAATCAGTGGCGTAGCTTTAGGCACAGGGTGTAGGGAAGCAAGGCTACCGCAACTATTCCTAAGGCTACGCCACTGATTTCGGAGGTCCACAGACCGTACATTCNTTCATAATGTGTACAAGGAACACACAGAAAAATGTCAAAAAGGGAATATGTGTACACATATTCACGTGGCGGGGAAAGAAGGATACAAATCTGTAATATAATCGCTTATCACAGGTACTCGGGTCAACTTCATACGTTGACCGATCTCCCGACTTATTGCAACTAAAATTACAATACAATTTTGTAGTAACTTTCGTACATCGTAACATCGTACAAATTGAGATACCTTGACAACTGTTTATGTTAAAAAAGTAGTAATGCTTTGAAATGGTCTGAACGTCACGTACCAGAATATGTAATAACAAATACATGTCCATTGAATAAATCTCAACATGACTCACAGAGCTCACCAAAGTCGTCAGATAAAACATGCCATCGCCATATGTGTCTTCTCTTACCTCACACATTTTGTTTGAAACCTTTATTTCTATTATCTATATATTTCGAGATATTCGAGTATTCCCAAATAAATCGGACATAAACTGTAGTATACACATCACACACACACTATCATCGAACGGACCAGCACGGCAACGGAATGTACAGTTAGTATGGGAAAGGGATTGTGGAATATCCTTTCCACGAAGAGAAAACGATTAGAATTACACTTAGACCGAAATTTTATTCAACTGCTCGAACTGACTCGGTCAAACGACGATTACTCACTGATCCCAAACTCGCATTCACCCTTTCCCACACCACACTCCACACGCGCACTTCTTCTATTCGTAATTCCAGCAATCACACCACACTGTTGCCGCCAACGAGACGCATGGAATCCCAACGGCTCGCGGCAGCCTTTGCGAATCGCAACTGATTATACTGAAACATTGTATCACAAAATCGAACGGTTTCGAATGACTAAGGACGTCGCAAAATGCCGGCTCCGACGGGTCCTCCGCGCGAAACGCGACGACACGTGCCCTCTCATACCACATGCTCGCATACACACAAAACGAAATCAGTGGCGTAGCTTTAGGCACAGGGTGTAGGGAAGCAAGGCTACCGCAACTATTCCTAAGGCTACGCCACTGATTTCGGAGGTCCACAGACCGTACATTCCGATGCCGTGACGGTCGATAGTGTAGCTGGAGCTTATATTTGAATGATAGACGTCCTTAAAAATAATGCCCCTAGAATGAATGCAGCCATAACGAAGTGTCCATCGAAGGATTCATAACAAAAATGAGTTCTGTCAAAAAAACTAGATCACGAAATCTACAGTCTTACAATTTATCTACTTAAAATTATTCTGCTATATAATTATGTTATATAATTGCTATAGCAAATATGCATGTGACAGTAAATATTGTATTTGTAAAATTGAAATCTATGTCATAGTTCCTGTCCCACTGTCCGGTCAGAAGGAATGTGACAAGAATGATTTTTGTTACGAACCATTCAATTGTGAACAGTGTTATGATGCCTCCGTTNCATCGAAGGATTCATAACAAAAATGAGTTCTGTCAAAAAAACTAGATCACGAAATCTACAGTCTTACAATTTATCTACTTAAAATTATTCTGCTATATAATTATGTTATATAATTGCTATAGCAAATATGCATGTGACAGTAAATATTGTATTTGTAAAATTGAAATCTATGTCATAGTTCCTGTCCCACTGTCCGGTCAGAAGGAATGTGACAAGAATAATTTTTGTTACGAACCATTCAATTGTGAACAGTGTTATGATGCCTCCGTTTGTGATTCCGTATGCACCACTTATGGGGGCTTTCGTACGGGCACACGTCGCACGTGTACTTCGGCTTGGCGTTCACGCATTCAAACTTCCGGTGTCTCCAGAGCGACCTGTGAACCGCGTATCCCTTGCCGCAGTCGGCGCAAATGAAACTCCTCTCCCGATTACCCGGATTGTTCCCGGTCTGATGTAGCTGTTGTTGCCGGTCGTTCCATCGAGTACGAGGGGTTCGATTCGTCGACTCGAACGTCCCGTAGAATCGGCTGATCTTGTACGGCCACAAGTACGCTGAAACAATAACACCGGACTGGTTAATATCGAACGTTCGACAGCCTCTCATTGGACGCACACATCAACGCGTTCCGAGTATAATACTTTTCTGTGTCCACGTATGTTTCCTGAGACACTCGAGAAACTTTCTTTCTCTCGAGGCAGCTGTCGTGGAGCCTGGAAATAAATATTACCTCCAATTTGTCGATTGACGATTCTCGCCGTTTATTTTATAAGGAAAATGAAACATGCTAGAAAATTCTAATGTAAAACTATATTCTGTTCGTGTACACATGACGTAAGGAACAAGAGATACATCTTTCCTAGAAATATTGCTAATTCAAATATATCAGATGATTTCTCTCGAAGCTCGAGCTACTATCGGATTACAAACCACCAGAGCATGTTATTTATTTAGGTAAATAATGTTTACAGTATCGTTTACCATAGACGACGGTATAATGGAAAATGATTGGGAACGGAACGCGTCGTAAAATTAATTTATACAAGAGTACATTTCAAACGTATTAATCAACTCCAACTTTCAATTTCAAGTGTGTATGTAATTGATACATACTCGATAATACTGTTTATTCATTTATGTCTCAAATTTTGTTAANTATCGATAAACAAACGTATTAATCAACTCCAACTTTCAATTTCAAGTGTGTATGTAATTCATACATACTCGATAATACTGTTTATTCATTTATGTCTCAAATTTTGTTAAGTATAATACTGATGAATTATTCTTTAAAATTACTTTGTGTCGTTCCTACCATCAAAATAACTGCTGCACCAGCGGCGCAGCTAGAAAATCAAAAGCCCTCGAGAAATGTACGCATAAAATTGTTATGACAAGTTCCGATGACAGTATCGTAATTATCGATTCACTTGCAAAAGTCAAGTAATTATTTCTGATGCGGATTGCTGTTTGTATCAAAACACGTTGTCAATGCAATAAACTAGCTACGGAAACTACGCTACTACTCCTTGCTCTTGTTCGCATCGGTGGTCGCGCGATGGAACGTCTTCATGTGCCTTCTCACGCAGAACGAGTAATTGCTGCGAAAAGTGCATAGGTCGCAGCGGAATTTCAACATGACGCCGGTGTCGTGAACGTTCCTCACGTGCCTCTCCATGTTCGCCTTGTACATGCTCGTGTACGGGCAGTAGGAACAGGCGAACTGGGAGTTCCTCGGGTTCATCTTACAAGAACATTGGATATGTCGTCTAAGGAGAGTCTTCAACGAGAACACTTTTTTACAGAAACCGCACACGTGTCGTTTGTTCCCGTTCCGTGGCAAAGATTGCGACGTGTCCGTAGATGTCTTATCTTTATCAAATTCCGGCTGAAGTTGAAAATGATCGTCCATCAGGTGACTGCTGTCCATGTAGTTCTGCACGGTCCACATTCCTGAAACAAAGTTAAAGGGTACAGATGAAGCGGAGTTCGCGCGGTGTAACAAGAAGAGCAAAACGTGGTCGTCACTGTCACCTTCGTACGGAGCAAAAATCTAACATTCGCGACGCTGAAACTGTCGAAATCTCGTTCTACGAGAGCCTTTTACGCCCGATAAGCTAACGCTGAACGAAAAGAAGGTCGATATTCAGCGTACAAGTAAACGGTATGTGTAATACGTATATATATTTATTAAATAAATTAAGAAAGTTCAAGGAGAAAAAAGAAATGGAGGAGGATCGAGTATACAGATATGTCTGAATACCTTATGTTACCCGATACAAATCATACAGTTCCGGTTCAATCGTCTGTACTTAAGTCTTCGAACGCCGGAAGGCGCGGATTGTATGTAAAGGTAAGCAAAAAGAGGAAAAGGGTTTAATGCTATATCGGAATCCGCAAGTGCACGTGTTTCATGTGTCTGAAGAGTATGTCCTTTCTGCTGGTCCTGTAGTCGCACAGCTTGCAGCTAAACATTGGTGGTAGCCCGCAGCTGGTGCTCAGGTGTCGGCAAAGGCTCGCCTTCCAGGTGTAACCTTTGCCGCATTTCGGGCAGACGAACGTAGGCTTGTCGGATTGATTCGTCATCGGCAAGTCGTCCAACTGTGGGCCCAACAAGTCGCCTCCTAAAAATAAAAAATCGTACGTGTTAGAGAAAATGGTGTTACGCCGCGAATCTTTCGTTCTACTTCTCTCGTTGAAATTGTGGGATCAACCTCTGCATCTAAACCCTGGCTTTTTCTACCTCTAACGAGACGAACAAGTAAATGAGCTTGGATTATTTGGCTGGCTTTTCGGTATAAAACTTAAATCTAGAGAAACAATGAAATTAACTTGTCTAAATGTTATAATAATTGATTACATTGCTCAATGATGAAAGTACGATAGTTTTCATCTTCATATAAAAATAAAACGCATCAAATGTGATAGTGAGATTTCAACATAGACTGAAATATCTTAGGATGCTTATGCAAATCCATATTTTTAGAGAAAATAGGATATAGTTCCTGAAAGGAAAGAATGTTATTTATTATAGAAGTTTATTTATTTATTTAATTTCACGTTTTTCATGAACCCATTTGGTAAAATTCTAGATTTAAATTTGGTGGTATTTTAGATCAATCGAAGAATCGGACCGAAGTTTACATGACGGACACAGATAGAGCCGTTTCATTTGGCAATCAAAATTCATGTGCTCCCTCACAGCCTTCCAACCTTTAAATTTCTTTGAACACCTCAAACAGGAAACCATGTTCTTGCGGAGCTTCTGTACATCGAGTGGCACTGGATCACAAAAATGTTTGTCCGTGACTGAAACAGGATAAAAAAATATAGTATCAGTTATTAATCGATTCAGTTTTCATTTTCCCTGTGAGGAGGAGAGAAGGAACGAACAGAGGAAGACGTACTAAGTCGCATGTTCCAAACCTGTGAACAAACAAACATTTTCGGAAAAAGGTAAGGTCACACGTTTCAGTTAATACTATAATCAATTTTATCACAAAAGACTTTTCAATTTTCTACTCTACCACAATCATAGTAACGTGTGTAAAAGAATATTCGAACTATCTGATCCAATGAAACGATGAAAACTCTAACACGTATATTGAAGCTTTTATTTTCTAAGAATAATTGTACTATTCGTAAACTATATTTTGAGATATCTACTTCGTATTTTTCCGTACAAACATAACATGATGTGAGAATCTAAGTATTGTAAATTTGAAAATAATAAGAATATGATATACCATTTTTTTATCGTCAACAACTTCTCCACCCCCATCACTTTCTAGATCCGCCGCTGGTTGTAAATAAGTATTTTCGATGAAGAGTGATATGCAACGATGCTACAGAAATGCTCTTTTTTCGTGACCGAGGACTGGGGGGAATAAGAAGGAAAAGGGCTAAACGTGTAAAGGGGTAACAATGGCTTCTTAACGAAGTGTTTTTTTTTTCTTTTTTATCTATTTCGATGAAGGGAAGTAAGAATCGGTCTTCACCGTGTGTTGAAAAAAATTGTTTCATGACATACGAGACGAATTTATTATATATTTCTTTCTTTTTTATGTAACACCTTACACATCGACGTTTTCGCTTAGATCGTATCTCTTAGTTAAGATGAAAAGATCCCGGCGTATTTGGATTTTCGACACGTATATCTCATTAACTATTTTTCTTTTCCCGTCGTTGTTGAACGAAGACGAGAACGAAAACAATTTTCACATCTCAAACAAATAAAACGCCACAATTCGATTATCTCGATACAAATTCGTGAGACCAAGTTCTTGTACGTATTATATAGATACGGTAAAAGTTTTGGTTAAATGTATCCACACGATTAGTTAAAATTCTAAATTCCTTTCCATAGAACGCAGTCTTAAAGAGATAGCAATGTACTGTAACTAACATAATATAAGAATAACATTGACGATGCGGATGATAATAATAAAGATGATAATGAAGTATCAATCTTGGTTAATGATAATAATATTAATAAAGTAAGGAAAAGAGAGAACAAAAAAGCTCAACACATTCAGCACCATCCAAAAACATATACAGAGCCCGAAATTACGGTTTCATAAAAAAAATGAGCCATCCTTAAAAGGTTTAAAAACTTATTTAAAACGCACCTCTAGTTAACAAATACACTAAACCTAAAAAAAAAGAAAATCTTATAAAACTCTAAATATGCTTCGTAACACACCAAACCGCGACGAGGAACGTTCATTATTTCTTTTGTACTTGAACTCTCGTTAAAGTTCGTATAGGATCCAATTAAGACACGTGTCAAAAAAGGGACATATAATTGTCGAGAATACCTTAGATTACTTTTGTCCAATTCGTCCAAACAATCACGATAAGACGCTTCTTCGTACTTCAACATCGTTTACATTTTACCTCACAAATAATAACTCTTTCTCTCGTTTGCTCTCTCACGCACACACACACACACTCTCTCTTTCTGTATATATGTATATTTCTTGTCTCTTCTGATAGTCAAAAGCTTATTTAAAGGCCCTTAGTACTCTAGCCATTGGCAAGTACTTGGATACATACTCGTAAAATGCGCGAACACGCACATCAACTTACAATCTTCGCTTGGTTATAACGCACAGACGCTAAACAGAAGACGAAAAACAATATTTTGCACGGTCGTGCGTGAAGTGGAATTTTCGATGCGTAAAGTGTACTTTTTTTCATTACGTACGTAAAGTAAATAGCCGTGCGTAAAGTATGCAATACCACTTCACGCACGAACTTTACGCACGACCGTGCAAAAAATATCGTATACAATACGTGCGTGAATTTTTTTTCACTCGCGCATTCACACGGAACTCGTGACCAGCTTCGCCGGCCACTCGTTCGTAGTAATCGTTGCTCGTGAAAAAAAGTTCACTTTACGCACTAATTGTATAATATACTATTACAGATAGGAAAAAAGATACAAAATTCGTTGCTAAACNACCATTGTTTTGTCGTCAACAACTTCTCCACCCCCATCACTTTCTAGATCCGCCGCTGGTTGTAAATAAGTATTTTCGATGAAGAGTGATATGCAACGATGCTACAGAAATGCTCTTTTTTCGTGACCGAGGACTGGGGGGAATAAGAAGGAAAAGGGCTAAACGTGTAAAGGGGTAACAATGGCTTCTTAACGAAGTGTTTTTTTTTTCTTTTTTATCTATTTCGATGAAGGGAAGTAAGAATCGGTCTTCACCGTGTGTTGAAAAAAATTGTTTCATGACATACGAGACGAATTTATTATATATTTCTTTCTTTTTTATGTAACACCTTACACATCGACGTTTTCGCTTAGATCGTATCTCTTAGTTAAGATGAAAAGATCCCGGCGTATTTGGATTTTCGACACGTATATCTCATTAACTATTTTTCTTTTCCCGTCGTTGTTGAACGAAGACGAGAACGAAAACAATTTTCACATCTCAAACAAATAAAACGCCACAATTCGATTATCTCGATACAAGTTCGTGAGACCAAGTTCTTGTACGTATTATATAGATACGGTAAAAGTTTTGGTTAAGTGTATCCACACAATTAGTTAAAAGTCTAAATTCCTTTCCATAGAACGCAGTCTTAAAGAGATAGCAATGTACTGTAACTAACATAATATAAGAATAACATTGACGATGCGCATGATAATAATAAAGATGATAATGAAGTAACAATCTTGGTTAATGATAATAATATTAATAAAGTAAGGAAAAGAGAGAACAAAAAAGCTCAACACATTCAGCACCATCCAAAAACATATACAAAGCCCGAAATTACGGTTTCATAAAAAAAAATGAGCCATCCTTAAAAGGTTTGAAAACTTATTTAAAACGCACCTATAGTTAACAAATACACTAAACCTAAAAAAAAAGAAAATCTTATAAAACTCTAAATATGCTTCGTAACACACCAAACCGCGACGAGGAACGTAGTTCATTATTTCTTTTGTACTTGAACTCTCGTTAAAGTTCGTATAGGATCCAATTAAGACACGTGTCAAAAAAGGGACATATAATTGTCGAGAATACCTTTTGTCCAATTCGTCCAAACAATCACGATAAGACGCTTCTTCGTACGTCAACATCGTTTACATTTTACCTCACAAATAATAACTCTTTCTCTCGTTTGCTCTCTCACGCGCACACACACACTCTCTCTCTTTCTGTATATATGTATATTTCTTGTCTCTTCTGATAGTCAAAAGCTTATTTAAAGGCCCTTAGTACTCTAGCCATTGGCAAGTACTTGGATACATACTCGTAAAATGCGCGAACACGCACATCAACTTACAATCTTCGCTTGGTTATAACGCACAGACGCTAAACAGAAGACGAAAAACAATATTTTGCACGGTCGTGCGTGAAGTGGAATTTTCGATGCGTAAAGTGTACTTTTTTTCATTACGTACGTAAAGTAAATAGCCGTGCGTAAAGTATGCAATACCACTTCACGCACGAACTTTACGCACGACCGTGCAAAAAATATCGTATACAATACGTGCGTGAATTTTTTTTCACTCGCGCATTCACACGGAACTCGTGACCAGCTTCGCCGGCCACTCGTTCGTAGTAATCGTTGCTCGTGAAAAAAAGTTCACTTTACGCACTAATTGTATAATATACTATTACAGATAGGAAAAAAGATACAAAATTCGTTGCTAAACGATCACTAAAACATCAGAACTCCTTTATTCATAATAACGACAAATTTCTTATTTGTACCCCATCACTTGAAAACAAAAGAAAGGAAATAAAAATAAAATAGAAAAAAAACAAAATGAAATAAAAATAAGATCAAAACCAATTCTTTTCCTCGTAGAAGGATCATTCCGTGGAAAGTGTAATTTCCCTTTTACACCCTTTAAAAAAAAATTGTAATAAAAGTAGAACGATTCTTATTCGTCGGAATTAATTACGAGAAATCCCGCGTACTTCTGCCGGCCTTCATTTCCCCTCTACCAACGCGCAAGAAATTGTCACTCAGATCTAACCGACAACTTGTCGTAATCCCTCGTTCGCGTTCAACGATTGACGAAGTTTCACGGACGGACGGGGCTTATGATTAGCACTGTCGGCGATCTCCTTGTGAAAAGTCCTCAGGTGCCTGATCAGGGTGTAACGTTGCGTAAACTTGTGGTTGCAGACGATGCAATAGAATTGTCGTCGTACTCCGCACTCGTAACGCACGTGACGGGTGAGGTTCCCCTCGGTGACGTAAGATTTTGGACAACGCGGACACTTCCACTCGCCATTCGAGTTCTTGATCTTGCCGCACACGGTCAGCCGGTGACGCTTCAGCGTGGATAGGTGGGTGTAACCCTTGCCACAGCCCTTACACATATACGGCTTGTCGGTCTCCCAAGTCGGCGACGACCTGTTCCATCCGGTGGGTACCCACGGAGTATTCAAGGGGGCGACCGGAGGTGGCTGCTCTATCTTGTGCTCGAGGGCGGCCGGCGGTAGACATTTGATGTAGATAGGATAACTCTGGTTCGGGTTATCTTCTGAAAAATAAAGCACACAAATTTCACATGTTAAGGAGGGAGGACGAGAGTTTCGCGGACAGAAGAATTTATTGTGTCCGAGGAAACAGTAAAGGGAAACATCAAACTTTAGAAATGATCGATAAGCGTTTCTAGTGACATAAAGAGCATCGAGGAAAGGGAACCGGTTCCCTCTCTCTCTCGACGTGATCGCGAAAAGAAAAAGAACAAACTAATAGAAGATGGTATTTTTGCATGACATTCTCGAAAGTGAAACATTCAAGTTGCAAATACATTCGACAATTTATAAAAAGGGGTCGTTCAGTAATGGACAATAGTAATTGTTGCATACGTACATTAAAACGATACGTAGAAGGTGTACCTTCGACGCGAGTCGATGTCAATTTACGGTTTAAAAGAAAAAGTTAAGTGAAAATAAAAATTATATTTCTTCCGTGCTACAAAAAAAAAAACAATTGTGCATCAGAAGATCCAGTAGTTAAAAGAAAATGTAAATTACCCAATTGTCGAGTGGAATATATTCAGGTTTTCACTTCAGAACACGTGAGGTAAAATTTTATTGTTACGTTTATTGTAGACTCTGCTAGATACTCGGCCGCACAGTTAATCTTTAAACATCAAACTACTATCAACGCTCTAGGAAAGCGAATTATAGTAAATCTTGATAGTGATAACGTTAACACCACCGAAAAGAAAAACGACACTGACTAAGTTCAACTTTTTACATCTCGTTAAAATTCAGTTGGTGACTATACAGAGAGAGATTTTAAACTCGACCGAGAACAAACTTGTTAAATTAAATCGCCGAAAGTCTTTTATTATCGCGAACATCTTCATGTTTGTAGATCCGCTCGTTGCCCAATCTTCAATTTTACAATTGCACTGATGTCACTTTGTCCTTCCAAGTTGGTAGTCAAATCGACTCGTGGTGGTAATCTTCGGTCAAGTCGTTGCGAAGTTGCGCGTTCTTCGACGGATCTGAGGTTCTTCAAAGCAGAGACAAAAAGATCTTCGAGTGACGATCACCGACAATATCTTCGAATTGACGAGTTTTCGACCTATCCAACGATTCGCGTCGGTTCCGACTCAATCAAAAGCGAGCCACCTCGAGTAGATCTAAAAGAATATCAACAGCAGAGTTACATTAATAACGGAATAAAATCACTAAGCTGACCGACGGAGGTTCCTGTAGACAATCGATTTCCTGATTTCTTGGTCAATTTTGATTTACAATAGAGCTATAGTTGATAGTGCAAGTATGGAAAGGGATGAACAACTTGGGAGTCGTGAGGAATAGTATAGTTTATCGTAAAGAAAGTATTTGACAGTTCCATTTTTTAAATTTTCCGGACTCAAATTAGCGTCAAAAGAAAAATCAAGGAAAGTCCTTGAGTTACATCTGAAAACAAAAAAAAAAGAACTTTAATACAAACTGTAAACCTTATTTGTCAATAAATATTTTTATCGATGCTCATGTATATTTAAACTTCCAAAATAGGGAAGAACAGGGTACATGGTTGCCACAAGGGTAGGTTGCCACAAACGCTATAATACAGGAACAATATGTGGTAAAAATGTATAAAAAGCTGTGGATCACACGTAGAGATACTGTCGTCTTCACCTAATAATCGTAATTTAGTACGAAATTACGTCAAAATAATCTTCTTGTTCTCTTTTCGTACGTTTAATGTAAAATTTTGCAATTACATTCTGTCAAATAAATATACTTGTTTCTTACTACGACAGCTACTATGACAACCAATTCAGGGTACATTGTCAAAAAATGATTGTGATATAAATGCAGATTAACTTTCAATCTTACTGACAACACCCATGAGACTAATTTTTTTATAATGTCGGAGGTAAGTAGCGATGGGACCTGAAACACTTCGAATCGCTTCGAATTTGTCACGCAACAAAAAATTCGAATCTGATTGAAAGCTTGAACTTTTAAAAATCTAGATAAGTCTTGAAGGTATTGAATAGCTTGAATACATCGATAAGTTTGAAAATCGTTTAATCATGGAAGAACCATTCAATTTCACATATTTTCCTTACCCCTCTTTTATTTCATTACTCTAACCATTCGAAATAGCCAAGATTTCCAATTCATTGTTCCGATCATCCAAAATAACCAAGCCCTACAAAACGATCAAGACCAGGAAGATGATAAAAATTTCCAACACATTCAAACATTTTCAGCTTTGAAGCATATCCGAAGTGATACGAATTTTCACGATCCCGAAGAACTTCCACTCGAAGATTAGGTTTGTAGGCCCATCACCAGAAGCAAGGAGTTTCTATTTGTGTAAAAATTAAATTTACAAAAAGCTTGTAGAAAAATCGAAGTAAGCTGGGAAATGTGACAACCGTACCCGGTCTTTCCTACTTATGGACGGTACTGGATGTCAGGAGGGTTCATAGGAGTCAGAGGATAAATAATGAATATCCTATGCTATTTTGGCAACGCCCTCGTCGTTGATAGACGAGAGACCAACATTGAAACTTGGGACAGGGTGAAACTCTTCTACAACACAAGACTAGACTACAATCCGTTGATAACGTCGATCTTATGAATCGAGGTCAGATGACGTTGCAGACTTGTCTTCTGAGTAAAATTGTAGCTGCAGTAAGAACAAGGAAAATGCCGTTTCCCTCCGCATTCCCATTTCACGTGCCTCCTCAAGTTGTTCAGCAACTTGTACGTTCGACCGCACTGCTGACAGATGAACCGGGCCCTTGCGTAATCTGTACAACGAAAAGAAAAACATCATCGTCACATATTGTACTGTAGAACCAGACATGATTTGTAATATCATGTAACTATTAAGTCTTTTTTCTGACTTGGATGAAGGTCCCTAATCGATGACGTACATATACGTGTCACGTGTGCTCTGTCTTCGCGTGAACTGCCAGTCATCGCTGAAGTGATGCGTTTTTTTTTATTACATTACAAGAAAAAAGGGGCGACACAATCAATTAACAAATTGATTGCCAGTCTCGAGTGAAAATCGTTTCAAACACGCTTCTTTGCGAATGGGACGCGTAACCGCGTGAATGATACGACGCCGCGAAACTGACAACATTTTGTTCAACTGTCTTTTTCTCGTAACGCGCACCAGTTTTGATTGCGTGTTCCTCGATTTGTGTAAATGAATCAACGACCAGAACGATCACGACCGTGGATAATTATTCGTTTATTAAATTCTACATAAGGAAAAGGAGTTCTATAAGACGGTAAAGGGCGACAGTGCGAAAACGCGAAACGCGTCTTCCAGCTTGACGTTCTCATCTTCGGACGCAGACATGGCCGTACGAATCTTCGTAGGTCACCACCTCGTGTTCTTCAAGAAGCATTCTTAGATCTCTTGTGGACGGTCTTCAAAAATGATTGGCAATATCTTCCTCGTATTTATCGACCTCCCATCAATTTCGCGGATACCTGCAAAAGAATATTTGTGTTTTGGTTAGAATAATCATTTTTTACACAATTAACNAATAAGACGGTAAAGGGCGACAGTGCGAAAACGCGAAACCCGTCTTCCAGCTTGACGTTCTCATCTTCGGACGCAGACATGGCCGTACGAATCTTCGTAGGTCACCACCTCGTGTTCTTCAAGAAGCATTCTTGGATCTCTTGTGGACGGTCTTCAAAAATGATTGGCAATATCTTCCTCGTATTTATCGACCTCCCATCAATTTCGCGGATACCTGAAAAAGAATATTTGTGTTTTGGTTAGAATAATCATTTTTTACACAATTAACAACTTGGATTCGACTTCTGGAGGCGCCAATCCGACGTCCTTGCTCTTTCCTGCTGTCATATTCCTTTTAATATCTTTCTTGACAGTTTCGAGTTGTGATACTGAAACTATTTCGATAATATCATAATTAATAAACAAATTATGGGTATTTTTACATTCAGGGAAAATTCAAACTCATAAAAAGCCGTTTTCTATTAAAATTAGTGTGATTTGGAAATCCAAAATCTCTTAAGAACGTTCATGATTTATTGGTTCTTAAGTTAAGGATTATATTATAACAAACATTACATATGAGGCATAGAAAAATTTCTTTTGTCTAATTTTAATTATATGTTCCCCAAGGTTTTAGCGGCGGAGCGTAGATGTCATGTGCCGTCAGCATATGCGCCCTCAGGTACCCGTTTCTCGTGTATCTGGCTGAACATATATTACAAACGTAAGGCTTACGCCCGCCGCATTGAGAAAGTAAATGTTTCAGTAGACGGTTCTTTGTATGATATGACTTGTTGCAGTGGTGACAGATTAACGCCTCCGTACTGCTTAAAATACCGTTTCGGGGTCCCGTCTCGAAGATTGTCCGTTCTGCAAAATAGTGAAAACGACACGTCAGATGGAATTTACTAATCATTCGCAATAGTCAGCGTACGCTGGTTCTAACAATGCAATTAACAGGTTTTCATTTCTTTAAATGTCGCTGCTCAAAACCGAGCTTCACGTTGTGTAGTTGATGTCAAAGGGAGTAAGACTCTCACAAGGAACATTTATTTACTAACAATCTTACAGATATCGGCTACTTATACTTTAAGCTTCTCCAGCTACGTTACGGAAAACTTTATAAAAAAAACTAAATTATTCAGGGAAAATTAAGCAAAACTTTTATTGTCATAAAAAGAACAACTACCCGTCAATTTTTTTTAACATTTCCTGGAAATGATTCGATTCGCGCGAAGTCAAAACGACGCGGTTGTCTTCTTGTTATTGTTACTGAAAATTAGGAAGAATTCGTTTAGGTATGGAGAACTTGGGCGGCAAGTAGACGTTATGCCTCTGCAACAGGTGTCGGCGTAAACTGATATTTTGCGTGAATTTCGCCGGGCAAACGTGACACGTAAAGTTCTTTTGCCCGCCGCACTCAAACTTCATGTGAGTGTTCAAATTTCTCTTCATCTTATACGTTCTTCCGCATCGGGGACACGTAGCCGGCATTTCGGCTTTCGAATTGACGTAGGCGTTCCTCCTCCAGAACCCTAGAAATAAACAGGGTAGTTCGTTAGAAAAACATACGAGATCCAATCGATCACAGAGTATATGGAACACGTAACAGTAAAAGAACGATGTCACTTTCACGTTTTGCATAATTCGTGGAACTGGAATCCCTGTGTAAAGAAGAATTTCTAATTCTTGGGTTTTAGCTTTATTTAGGAAGCACACACATTTATTAAATTCTTACAATCGATACGCTCTACCATCGGGCGCTTTGGGACGACTCGAAACTTCGAAACGTACAGG
Source organism: Ceratina japonica (assembly GCA_019453355.1). Lineage (NCBI taxonomy): Eukaryota > Metazoa > Arthropoda > Insecta > Hymenoptera > Apidae > Ceratina > Ceratina japonica. Next base: position 91,055 of record SMSR01016120.1, on the reverse strand, counting down.
TACCTTTGAGCCGGTTTCAATTGCCACGACTGGTCCAAAATCGTTTGAGGTACCTGTACATTATCTAATTTAAAGAGTAGTGTACATAGATTATGACTTTACATTATTTATTACTAGTCAAGCCTATCGACTCGACAGTCTGCTAAGAAGAAAACGACTTTGTAGAATTTTACAAAAAAATATTTTCGACACCTGCTCACCTATTTCGTAACGCTTTAAGTGTATTACGCGGACACACCTACATATGAAATAGAAATGACAGCTTATTTCATTGTCAGTGCGCTTCTACGATGCTCATCGCTTAGTCAAATAGATGTATCTGCATCCGCGAAATCGAAATGAGAATCAATTAATTGTCAATGTACAGTTCTAAGGTGTCGGTCAAGGTTGCCCTTCTGCTTGAACTTAAACTTACAAATTGGACATATAAACTTGGGTTCGATGCCGATGCATTCATACTTCTGATGTCTCCACAGCGACGTGAACACAGCGTAAACGCGATTGCAGTCCGGGCACACGTGCTTTTTCTTCTTCTTCTTGCGTTCGTTTATTGGACTCTCTTGACTATTCCGTTCGACCATTACCGATTCTCTGCTGCACTCGTAGAACCTGTGACGGGTCAACGACGCCATCAGCGCGAACTTGCGGCCGCAGTCGTTGCATAGGTACTTCCTCGGGCCGCAACGGTGCACCTTCATCTGTTCGTGCTTCAACGTCATCGATCGAAGGTGCCTGGTGTGAGTTAGAACCCGCGACGTCGAGGGTAACGTCGGCACGGTCCAGTTCGCCGAGCTGTAGTTCGCGTCTGAAAATGAAAAACGGAATAAAAACTCTTAGTTTTCTTTTATACATAGCGGACACGTGTACTTAGCGCGATCGGGTCGCGCGCGTTCTACCATTATAAACCTGAAACGATACACACGTACATATGTATTTTCGCGCGTCATCGCATTCCGTTAAAGCACATAGAGAGACATGATCGAATGTAAAATACAGAGGGTCTTTATTTACAATAGGCTTGACGCAACTACAATGCTATACACACGATCGGCGAATGCACGGTATTGTGAGCTGAAGGAGGCAACGAATGGAATCGTGTCAATTCTGATGGAAATCGTGGTAGGTAGCAAACATGGTTCCCTGAATGTGAATGTTCCCTTCGACGTCAGTAAGGGCATCGACCTGTTGCAATCTGTATCGCGGATCCTGCTCCAGGAGATGCTGATGCCTCGCCAGGATATGCTTCATCAGGCTATCTTTGTACCGGGTCCTGTGCGGACAGAACGCGCATTTGAACTTCGGATCGATGCCGCACTCGAAGTCGTGGTGCCTCTTCAAGTGGTGCTTGTGCTTGTACGTTTTCCCGCAGGCGGCACAGGTATGCTTGAACACCGAGGTCACCGGGTAATGACACTCCACTGAAACAGACGCGAAACCGTGCTGGTTAGTCGTGGTAAATGGGAGCGGAACGATTTCCCAATTTTAAGTCGTTCAACGGACTCGAATGACAGAAACGAAGGAAGAAGAGAATTAGCCAGGTATCAGCTTCCGGAAGAGGGTGGCTGACACACCAAACACACACAACTTTTGCTGTAGAACGTCAGACATTTATTTGATTCGTGCCATTCGTTGACCTCGTCTACTATTCTTTTAACTTATTTAAAATGTTACATGCGAGGCTGTGTGTCAGTGTCGATGTCGCAGTGAACGGGAAATTAGTGAACGTAAACCGTTATAAACGAACGTACGCGCATTTCTTAAGTGCGGTGATCAGCGAATACGTAGAAAAATGTTGCCTGTTCACGTTCACCGATAAAGGTCAATCGAAATGTTTGAGACAGCATATAAAATATAAACGTGGAATTATTGTTTTCAAATAAATCCCAAATTCTTTTCTCATGCGCTGATCACGTTAACAAAGAAGTATCACGGTCGTGTCAATTTACGTTCGCTATTCGCCTTCACTGATATATCAATCGTTGTCGCTACCCGACGCTTCAGTTTTGCAACATAAGTTATTTTTATTTCTCAGCCTATACGTATACATGTACATGCGTACGAGTACATTCTAACATTGACCGATAGCAATTACTTCACCCGCGGCTGCTTCAGCGGCGCTGCTTCTCGTCCACGCACTGAAAACATCGAGAACAATTCCTTCATTCGTCTCATCGATAACAAATTTCGTTGATATGAATACTGATGAAATTTATTTAAGAAAAGTACATGATCAACGAAACTTGCTATCCGCAAAATAAGCCCTAATACAAGGAATCGTCGATGATTTCAACGCCTGGATAAAAGCGAACGCAACGTCGATGAAGAGTCGTTGACTTCGATGTGCTCAACCCGTCCGAGAGATCATACGGCTGCGATTTCATAGTTCAAGACCTCGTCTTTCGGAAACAATTCACTGAAATCGTTTGGTCGTCTGTTGTCTGTATTCTGTTTAACCGATTAACAAAATCTGGAGGCCGTTCAGGGGTTCCTGTACTGCCTGGAAGTCCCTGTACGCGGCGTGAATCCGCTCCTGGCGTGCTTCAACATGTGCACCTGTAGGTAAGACCTGTAGGTTGCCCTATAAGGACAGAAGGTGCATTGGTGCATCGGTTGTTTACCACACTCGTTTATCACGTGTCTTCTGAGATTCTTCATTTGGTGATAACGACGATCACAATTATCGCACGCGAAGCGGCCCTGTCCCCGCGACCTCCTCCGATCTCTCGGCAGTTGGCTCACGTAGAACCTCATCTTCGCGTAATCTGCAACCAGGAATAGGCACATGGTTAAAAATCCTACTTCAATAGCCGCGCGCTCGTCGTCGGACAGATCACGTGTACGATTCAATAGAAAAGTATGCGCACATCTTAGATACCAGACGAATTCTATTGTAAGACTGGAAACATAGAACCAAATCGTAATCCGTTTTAATAAAGGGGAATCGGGTAACTCGATGCTTGTTGTATCGCCCAAAACGGAGTCCGATTTAATTCCTCGGAAGTACACAAAATTCGCATGAGTATGTAAGATGACTGGGTGTACTTTTACGGTTAACTGTGTTCTAAGCGTACGGGTAAGTTGTGCTCCTGAAGTAAGAAAGCGGGACAGTGGGACATCTTCTAATTTATCCGAAATGTGAAACAAACTGGACACGTTTTCGTTGCATGCAGACGGTGTTGTGCACAATTGCGATTGAACAAGTCAATATGGTACGAGGACGTTCAAACAACAAACGGAAACGTGCTGCTATCTCGGCCTTTTCCGAATGCATTGCGATCCTACCACGCAGGTCCTAAGATCGAGTAATAAACTAAATCTTATGGAAATAAATGACAGGCTGTGAATAACCATCGGCAGCACACTTTTTGATAAAAATGGAAAACACAGTTTACACAGTTATCCGATCCGCGGACGAGGGAGATATCCAAATCGATGACGATATCTATATGTTAACACAATATAAAAATGTATCGTTCATGGGAATGTTCATAATGGGAGAATCATACTTTTTCGCGCCGTAAATCTTTCCTTAAAAATCGTATAATCGTCCACAGCGTCGAGCAGCAGAGAAATAGAAAAAAGGAGAACCAAGGAAAGTGAGAGTCGATGGATTCTTCGAGGAGAAACATATTTATTGGTATGAAACAGATACGTGCGCTATAATGTATGTTTCTCATTTGATCGAGTCGAATCGAATGAAACGCAAATATCTTTGCCAATCGTCAAGTACGATTAACGAGCATTTTATTGTCGGTCGTCTATGTATGTATTGTATACGGGAGTAAGCGTAGACTTTTCAACTTAAACTGGCGTTCACCACTCATTCGAATGATATAACACTAACTTTGGCTGTGAACAGATTAGACGCGCGTTCTGTGCGTAACAGTTAACACTGGATGCAGGTAACTTCTTCTAATACTGGAGTCGATCCGATTAAACGGTTTCCTTGCCTGTTTCTTCTCAATAAGGATAAACGGATAAACTCTTGCCATTTTTCCTAACTGTCTATGTATATACACATATGTTCGTGTGTGATACGCATGTATTGCTATACGAAAATATTCGTGGTACAAACGTCGACGGGTTTCACGAAAATATAGCTAGGTACTGTAAAAAGTATAAACCTGCAGCGCTACTTTTTCAAATAACGCTCGTTCTACGGATACCAATTTCCCTCAACGGACTTAGAACACCGACAAGCATTTCATCTACGATATTACCTTCGGGCCTATCTCGTTGATATTGCGAAGTTTCGTACTTGATGATAATATCCGCTACAGTATGAAGAGTAAAGTAAAAATGTAGAACACAATGGAACGAGAAAATGCTATTCTACATTTTCGACTTTTCTCCCTGATTTCATCATCAGTTACGAAACAAAATATTCGTTGAAATCATCCACTACGTTTTCGTGTATGTCAATGAATATTTAGGGAGCACGATATCGACGAAAAAGCGACCGGGGGGAAATCGTCGATAAAATGATCGACGAAAGGAAGCTCTTGCTCGATAATTAGTACACAACCCATGCTCCTCTTCGTCGTCGTACCTGCGAACAGGAGAAGTCACAAAATACGTGGTGGTATCACGTGAAGAGAGCAAACGAATTTCGCGAAACGGAACTAGTGTCCAGCGTCCATAGAGGATGTCATTTTGTTCCCGTTCGGCAACGCGTAGAACTCGCTAAGGTGCTTCATATGCCTCCCGTTCAGGTGCGTGTTCAAGCTGGACTTGTGCTTGGTTCTGTAAGGGCAGAGGGGACAGTGGAACTTCGGTTCCACGCCGCATTCGTGCTTCAGGTGTCTTGCCAGGCTGGAGTAGTAATTGTACACCTTGCCGCAGTTCTTGCACGGATAGGTGACTTTCTGGCAGTTCATCAGGTAGCCCATCGTGCACGAGTCTGAAAAATTTGAAAGCCAAAAGACAGCGATATTAGAAGAGGTCGCCGAAAACAGGAGGCACACTTGCGTTTGCTTCTATTGTTCGAGGATATTTTCTCGTTGGCAAATCTTTCAACTTCTCATAGTTTGTTATAAATAACGTCAAGGGATTTGTCATCTGACTGTGATAAAAAATGATTGGGATGATCTCTCATGCAGTATTTTTTAAATTATGAACGCTCAATGAATACAACACATCTAATGTCATCGGTTTGGTCATAATACAACGCCACTTTTTCCCTTTTTTTCTTCCTTGAAGTTCCAACAGAGAAAAGTCATTGGTACGACATACAATATATATACATATCGCATTAAGTATAAGTACATTACTGATACACGAGACATACTTTATTTACAAGATTTCCTTCATCTAAACAAAGTTGATAAAAATAACATTTCTATTCGAGGCTCAAGAGTTACTTCCCAATTACATGCCTATCACTCTTGGAATTCTTAATTGATTGGAACGATTGAAACCGAATTTCAACATACGAAACACGATAACCGCTTTTCTTAAGGACAACTTATTAGATTCTACTTCGATGGCCCTTCACCTAAAAGTGGTTGAAATCGCATTTCATCTGTAGAACGATCTCAATGTTGCGCCGCGGTAATATCGTCCTGTAACACAAATTAATCGCAACTGTAAAAGAAATTTAAACCTGCCTCTTGCCAGACTTCGAGAGTCCATTTGAATAAACTTGGTACAGTAAATTAAAAAATAAAAGGAAGGGAGAAAAACCTTCAAAAGAATGGGTACAAAAATCGGGAGATTGGAAAAGTTTGGTCGCAATCACAATGCAACGAATAGTTCTTTTTATTAACAAGTTCGACTGAAGGATTAGAAGAAATGTGGAACAGTCGTGGACCCGAAGAAAAGCGTTTAAATATCCGCGTGCATCCTCCTGATGTGAGACTTCAGGTTCCACTTCCGGTTGCTTTTGTAGCTACAGTAAGGACAGCACTCGGCCTTCTTCTGGCCGCAGGAGACTTTCATGTGTTCCACTAAATGATGCTTCCAGCGATACGACTTGGAACACTTGGAGCATTTGTACCTGCCCGTGACCGGATTTACGTTCTTGTTTCGAAATATTTGGCGTTTGTGACTTGACTTAAAAATTCTCACGCCGGGGGATCTCTCGGAGCCGAATTCCCCGGTGTCAGAGACCGTCGCAGGATCGTACACCGAGTACTCCTCCCAAACCAGTTCACCTGAAACACAAAAACCGATTCGTCATTACTTCTGCTCTGGGCATGAAAAATCTTCCATTGTCTAACAATTCTCCGCATTACAGACCTGGAAACATTTGCCTCGATTAAAAAAAATATATCAGCCACGATATATCGCATTTTATACATATAATTAAAAGTCCAAAGAGATAGCTGTGAAGCAATCCTGAAAACATAGTTGGAAATTGTTTGTGGACAAAGTGTTTCTAGGTCTGTATTAGACAAAGCAATAAGGTGATGTCGAAACAATTTATTTGCACGAAACACAATCGATAAGGAAACAAAGAAACAAGCGGGAAGGGATTGAAATTGCACTAACAATAAGAACGAGTCTCACGTGCAGATCAACTGACAACGACTTTATTTTTTTTCCCTTTTCCTTCCTCCTCGTGTGTCACAAGTGTTCCTTCTTCCTGCAACAAAATATTTTCTGACTCTCGAATGAATCACACTTTTTTGAATCACAATTTCTGTAAGATCGCCCTATGATCTTTGATTTATGCTCAAAATCGATTTTTGTCCCTCCGTATATAGAATTTTCTAATTGCCTCGGAGCGTCAATCGTTTAGAAGCAAACTAGATATCATTTGATTTTGCAAATAGTTCGACTGTTGGATCAGAGATAGACGAGAGAAACGTAAATATAATGTGAAATTAAACGGAATGGGACGTTCCTCGAGGGAATCTGTTAAAAAAGGTTGAATATGTACACAGGTATTTATTTAAAAAGCAATCGACTGCCGGACATCATTACACAGGAACACTTAACCACCACTGCGCAGCATTCTTGCTCGACCTAACAGATCTACGGATCCATCGAATCATATCGAATGGACAAGATAGACTAGATCGTCATGCATCGTAGACAAAATGATTCGTTACATTATTCCTTCTAAACTATCGATAACAAGTACGATTTCGTCGTCCACGTTCGTAGGATTATACAAAGAATGAGATGAAAGGTGACTGACATTCACTACTTGACTTCCGTGAATAGCTATATCGAACTAAATCATAAAATTGCATAGTCTGATGATCGCGCTCCAGGATTGAAGTTGAAGCGCGAACTCGAACGATTTCTAAATTGTTGACACGACAAAAAAATTTGATTGAGATCAATTGGAATATGTTCGTCACATTAGTCCGTGGATTGCATCTTTGGACCATGTACTCGCCGGTTGGCCCATTATTTTTTTTTTGCACATTCGTCCCTCGGGTTTAAATGAAAAAGCGAACAGGGTAAAGAGATCCATCGGTTATCCTTCGTCTTTCATCTCTCTCGTAGAGTACGTGTTATGCTAAACGGTGAATTTCTTAGATATGTGTCTTTGCAGTTCGTCGAACCTGATTTGTCGACGCAGAAGCTGACGGTGCTCGTTCGGACAAGGAAACACGATGGCGAAGCGTTTCATTTTTGTTCTCGTCCCCTCGTGAATACTTGTAACCAAAACATGCAGAATGCAACGAACGTACTTACAACGTCGTAATTGTTAGTTGAAAATCGCGGCGCTCGCTAAGTCTCTCGCGAACGATTTCTATGCTTATCCCTACTACGGTCGCTTCGATATCAAACAGGTAGGAAACCGGCTGCTAGAGTTTAAATTGCGCTAGCGTTATTCTCGCCGATACGGTGAAAATCCGTGACGGTAGGTATGAAAAAATCTCTATGCAGTTCGCACTCGATAAAAGCTAACGGAGTGACACAATTTCACGAATCTCTGTGTTCAGTTCTACCGACAAGAATGGGCTAACTATCGATGATCGATTCGATTATCACCAACGTTATCACCGGCGATTTGAGGAAAATAGGAATTACGATGCGTTTGTTCCATCGAATTGGACGAAAACCGTTGTACGCGTACCGATTCAATGAATTTTAAACGCGCGAATCGAGATCGATCGTCGATAAATATTACAAAACAAGAAAAAGAAACAGCCTTTAGACTAGATTTGGTTCACTCAAGTATACGATTATGGTTGTCATATGGCATCGTGAGACATCAGTTTCCGATAGCGTCAATGTCAATAGTTACAAACACTCGAAGGATGTTGCAGTCCCGTAAAATTCAAACTGTGAAATCCTCGGGTTTCCTTCTGATCTCGATGAATTCTAAACACCGCACTGTTCCGATCGAGAAACGTAAAGGAAACAAAATGTCGATCAGAAGTACGGAAGTGAAGTTCCAACGCGATTCTGGGCTCACACGAAAATACATACATATCGCTGAACGAGAATGGTCGCGGGCATCGTAACGGGTAACGTTCAGCGAATCCCGGCCTACTTGATGTTGTGCACCGAGAGCAGGTGCTTGAGGAACGAGGCCTCGATCCGCGATCTGTAAGGACAGTATTGGCAGGAGAAGTGCGTCTCGAACGTGACCATTCCGCAACCCATCTTCAGGTGCTTCCGCAGGTTCGACGCCCAGGAGTACATTTGCCCGCAACGCGGACAAACGTGCAAACGTGGCCTCACGATCGGGAATAGGGGAGCATCTGGAAAGAAATCACGATTAAAGAAACGATTAGCCCATGCTAGGAACGCGGGGGTTCGCGGGAAGTCAATCAGCTGGATCGAAAGAGAAGGAAAGAGTGGGATTACGCAGCGGCTAGCTTCTAGACATCGAAGCGCATGCCTTTTGCCGGATTATTAGAATACGATGCGACGGAACGTGACGACCGTTTCGTTTGGTCGTCAGATTCGGTCGCGGGACGTAGCGTTCTTCGAGAAACGATTCGCAAAGCGGGCCCGCTTATAGGTGCTTCGGGATCGTAACTCCAAGAACGAGTCAACGCTCCTACGAAATTTTCTCGAAGACAACGGCCCTTTAGTTTCGAGCAACTAGGAAACAACGATGCTAACACACCTGTATTCTTGTACTCGTGCACGCGCGTTCTTACTTACGTTACTGCTGCGCCTTGAACAGCTCCTTGTTCGAAAATCTGCGAAATATAATCGTCGTAGATAAAAGACGTAAGCAACTCTAAATGGACACTTATTATCCAATGAAATATAATTCTGGGTAGAATTTAATTCTATTGCATAATTGCAACACGTGCCTGAAGAGGCCGAATTTCAGGAAATGGAGGAAATCGCTTTATTGTCAGGAAACAGAATTGTTGTAACACAACATTGTCATAATGACTAAAAACAATGTCTGTCCGCTATCTGCAAAAGTGTCTTCAAATTCCTCTTGAAACGATGGACGGTGAGACAGAAGTTGACAGAGTCTCACGAAATTTTTGGTGAAGTCAGTGTCACCTTGGGCAGCCAGCCGAACCTAAAACAGAAATGTTGGTCAGCACAATGTGTAAAATAATCTTCACACTCTGCAAAAGAGGAAGAACCATATTCCAATTTCCTTTCCCACGACGAACGCCAATTCCAGATAAAGATCGAGATCGCAAATGCATACAATGAATTTCAACGTCTGTCTCCGTCAATCAG